>JAKOGI010000798.1:187500-392500 GCA_029747015.1 Carnegiea gigantea | reverse complement strand
CCCACCTTTCCTCGCACCATCTCGGCAAATAAACATATTCACTCAGACTCAGATTTGGACTTGGTCTTTCTTCAACACTATATATTATTTTCTTGCAACTTCACCTTAAGATGCAGTCAAGCTTCTCAGAGCTCACAGATTTTAATTGGATAATTCTGAGATTGTTTCCTCATCGGCGATGGCGAATCCGGCAACCGGCGGTCAGTTCCCCGATTTTCCGGCGTCGTTTACTCACGGCGGTCAGTTCATACAGTATAATATTTTCGGCAATTTCTTCGAAGTCACTGCTAAGTACCGCCCTCCAATCATGCCCATCGGCCGTGGCGCGTATGGAATCGTCTGGTAATATTGAGAATTCTTGCTCTCTCTATCGAATTTTCCCAGGTGTGGATGCATTTTTAGCTGGTTCTGAGTAGCGATTTTGTTTTATTTTAATTTTTTGATAGCTCGGTGTTGAATTCCGAGACCAACGAGATGGTTGCGATGAAGAAGATCGCAAATGCCTTCGATAATTACATGGATGCAAAGCGTACACTTCGGGAAATCAAAATTCTCCGCCATTTCGATCATGAAAATGTATGCGGGTTTTGTCTTTTTTCCTTTTTGGGCTCATGTCTCATTATTTATTAGCTGTTTCCCTTGTGCTTGTTTGATAAATTGATTCCTTAATTCTGCCAATGAATAGGCCCGTGATGCCCTTGATTAATGAAAAATATAGATGTAATCAAAGAACTTATTAGATTAACAATAGGCCCTTGAGGTCCTCTGTCCATTTTAAAAATAATAATAATAATAATAATAATAATTTTAAGGCTCTGCTTGGATCTTGAAAATTTTGGTGGAAATTAAAAAAATTTGGGAAAGTAACTTTTTTTTGCTTGTGTTTGATTTTAAAAAAATTACAAAGACAAAAAATATGAACGAAAATTGGGTACAAAAATTGTTAGAAAAAAGTGATAAGATTTTCCTCATAAACTTGTGAGGAAAGTTTGGGAAAAGTTTCAAAAAAATTCTGAACCTTCTCAACCGCGCACTGCTTAGATGATATCAAAATGATTCAAGTACTTCATCAACATTCAAGTTTTTCATCCAAATTCTTATTTTTTTCCTCAATCCTAGCAACAGAAAAAAAAAACTCACTTTCTCATTTCCTTTTTTTCATTCAACTTTTCTTTCCACCAACTTTTCTAAGGACCAAACGGAGTCTTGAAAAAAAAAATCGGGACCTAGGTTAGTTTTTTTTTAAAAAAAAAATTGCGTAAGAGGCGTAAATGCTGCTATATGCTGGATTCAAAATAGCTCCCTATGATTTTACAGCAGCTGCTATTTGACGCTTAGAGGTTAAGCACGGGTGGGTGGGTATCACTGCCGGGGGGTGGGGGATTATTTGTCTGGTCCAATGCGTCTGAAGCTGAGGGTTTCTCATTATCGCCATATTTTTCATCCTTTTTTGGTCCCCCTAAGGGTCAAATTTAATGAAGTTTCATCTGCAAATTTACTTCTACAATGAAAATAGAGAGGTGAATTCTTTGAACACACTGACACTATGTGATTACTAATTTACTTAGAATGTTTCTGATGACATGGAAAGGTTATGTAACAATTTCTGAGAATAGAGTAATAGACAAATCTAACGTACACGGTAGCTAGTAAGAGCAACTATATACCATATGATACCTGTATCTTTGAATATGAAGGGTACCAATAAAGTGTATATTACATGAAACTGTCTTCTCAAGAATGCTGAAAGGCATAAGTAAAACATGTTTTTAATCATGCAAGAGCACAACCCAAATGAGTTTATTAATCTATGAGATCGTCTCAGTTAGAATTCACATAAAGATAGATACTACTATATTCATTAGAATGTATCAATGCATGTTAATATGCGGAATTTGTTCCTTTTTATTGCTTATGCCTTTGAAAATGCTTATGGGTCATCAAAGGAAAATTTTCAAGGAAAATAGCAGTTGAATGTATGATTGAGATAAACATGTCGGTTCAACTAGACTAGATTGTTGGACTCTTGACGGAGTTGACTTAATTGTTTCCTAGTTAAGTTTTAACATGATCACTTCACTAGTAAAGAAGTTCATTTCTCTAACTATCAAATTGTGCAGTTAAGCGTACTAGAATTGCTCAAACCTTTGACAAACGTTGGGATTTGTCATTCTTATTCAAACTAATTTGTAAAGCTGTGTATAAATCAGGTTATAGGTTTGAGAGATGTCGTCCCTCCTCCTTTACGAAGAGAATTCACTGATGTTTATATTGCAACGGAACTTATGGACACTGATCTTCATCAGATAATCAAATCCAATCAAAATTTGTCTGAGGAGCACTGTCAGGTAATAAATACTCTTATGTTGCACGTAGGTGATCAGTCCATTACTAAAAGCGTCCAACAGACCTTTCAAACAAGTGTCGTTTTCTAGGGAGCTATTAGTTTTGGTCTGTTATTTTTCTTTTCAAATGCTTTCTATTTTTCATTGATTTTGCCCAATAATTGGGGCTAAATGACTTTGACAGGAAACTTTTTAGCTGAAATTTGTATTAACATTTATGGTAACTTTGATGTATGCTTGCAGTACTTCTTGTACCAGATACTTCGTGGGTTAAAGTACATTCATTCTGCGAATGTTATCCATAGAGATTTGAAGCCAAGCAATCTGCTGCTAAATGCAAATTGCGATCTCAAGATTTGTGACTTTGGTCTTGCTCGGCCAACTTCTGAAAATGATCATCATATGACTGAATATGTTGTCACCAGATGGTACAGGGCGCCTGAGCTTCTGCTCAACTCTTCTGATTACACGGCTGCAATTGATATTTGGTCTGTTGGCTGCATATTTATGGAGCTTATGATTAAAAGGCCTTTGTTTCCCGGCAAGGACCATGTCAACCAATTGCACCTGTTGACGGAGGTAACTATCATTCAAGGATATTATCTGGTGTGAACAATAAAATATACAAATTTTCTCATGGAAATTAGCTTTAATTTTATTTGCCCAAGGATAATATGCTTATAGATAACTGTCAATTTGCTAAATGTAAATTTTCCTAGTATGGTGGTTGGCATTCCTAACGAACCTGTAGATTAATGAGTTTGACAGCAGTTATTTTAAGCTAATAACTGATGCAACTTTCCTCATGTCACAGCTGCTTGGGACACCCACAGCATCAGATCTTGGGTTTCTTCAAAATGAAGATGCCAGAAGATACATAAGGCAACTGGCACCACAACCTCGTCAGTCATTAGGACAAGTATTTCCTCATGTTCATCCTTTGGCAACTGACCTCGTTGAGAAGATGTTGACATTTGATCCTACACGGAGGATTACTGGTAATTTTCTTGATTGTTTTACTGTTTTGCTATGAAATATGATGCTGATGACACATCTTTTAAATATGCCCACTGATTAGTGCATTAGCACAACTATGTTGCTAAGATTATTTTTTAGTAGCAAATGTCCTTTCTGTGCTTTCATACTAAAGTTTCTTTGCACTGCAACTTCATGTCCATAAAGGGGAAAAAAACAAAAGCCGCAGCTGTGTTAGGCTTGGTTTAAAAAGCGCTTGAGGCATGCCTAGGTGTGCCTTGGCGTGAGGCTGACCAGATGAGCGCCTCGGAGGGGATGAGGTTGCAAGGCTATATCTTCACCCTTTTTCTTCTTTTTCTGTGCCTCATCGTTATCTTTTATCTTCTTTTCTTTCCTTGGACCTAAAAGGTGAGCTATGGGTGTATGGTTAGCATGTGTTTTTGGGGACTACAATGATATCTTAAGGCTATTTGCAGTCTTAATAGTTGTGTTGATGTCTTTGCGCTTTCTTAATGCACTTATGCAGCTTCTTTCTACAAAATATCCTTTTGTGAAATGTTAATGCATCTGTGATGCATGTGCCTTCACTTCACGCCCCAGGGCCCTATGCGCTTTGCCCTTTTAAAACTAAGGTATTAAGTGACTGGCCACCAGAGTAAAATGTCCTGAAATCTTTTCTGACTACAGTGGAATTTTACTATCATCAAAATGCTGAAATGCTCCCATTTTTCAATAGTTGATGCATTGTTTAAGTGAGCTTCAGTTCTAGTTCTAGGCTATGTCATTACCTATAGTGACTTAGTATTGCACCCTCATTATCAACTAAACTGAGTGGACTACTGCACGCTTGTGTGCTATGTTGATTGGACTCCTCAGTTCATCTGATGTGCGTGTGTTGGACATCCAGATTTCAGAGGTTGGCACCCCATTGTGGGTACAGATGCTTGAGACTTGACACTTCATTTTAGACAAATGTATGGAATAACTTCAAAGCAGAAGTAGACTCAACATCTGGATATGTTGAGGTGCATGTCAAACACTTGTAGTTTAATCCAATCAACATAGATTTGATGCATTTTATCTCATGTAGGGCTCCTAAATCCTTGTACTGATACCAGGTTACATGAAACTTAGCAGAGCAAATTATAAATTGCTTGAGCATATCCTATCACCCATCAAGAAAGATGGCCTTTACCTATGTCTGTTAACTTGAGACAACTTCTGCTCCTGTGTAGTTGAAGAAGCACTATCACATCCTTACCTGGCAAGATTACATGATATAGCTGACGAGCCCATATGCCCAGAGCCATTCTCGTTTGAGTTTGAGCAGCACGTCCTGGGAGAGGAGCAAATGAAAGAGATGATCTACCAACAGGCGTTAGCGCTCAATCCTGAGTATGCTTAGCCGTACATTATATAGAATTGTACGTTGATGAGTGAGAACAAAGCAAGGTTAGTTTGCGAGCTTAATTGAGGTCTTATTGGCTCTTGAAATCAACCTCTCTAGGGGTGCCGACATCTGGACCTTCGAGACCATATTTATGCGGAATCCAGATTGGTGATTTTGTTGTATACATATTCTGGACATCAACTGCATGCCCAGATTGTTGTCAAACGTTGCTTCATTTCGTGTACTTCTGTTAGTATGGAGTATAGTTGAGCCTACAAGTGTAATGATCAGCTTGAGAAAGTGCATGATTGTAAATTGATGTACACTGTACCCTCGTGAGAGTGTCATATAAAGGCTACTTTTGCTTAATTTTGTTTAGAAATGGTTTTCAGGGCTGTATTGGTTATACTCAATAGTCTTTCCTGTTGAATTAAGTGTTGGTTGCTAGGAAGCTTCACTCGAGGAAGTGATGAAAGAATTTGCTTCAAAATACATGCATAGAACATACAAAAAGGGACGACAGATCTCGGCTTTATTTTTTTAATTTTGCCTGAAATTCTCGTGAAGTACCTCATCATTTGTTAGACACAATAGAGTTCACAATTTTGAAGGAAAAGATGGCTAGTATATTATTAATTCGTAATTGACAGTTGTTCACAACTAGTAACAAGAAGATTTGAGGAAAATTTTCCAACTAACTGCAAGATCCCTCTACTACCGTATGGGCTACTTTATGGGCAAGTTCATTCCCCTCTCTGGGTACATGAGAACATGAACATGCCTTCAAAGCCTTGGACTTCTTTCAATCACCACCCCCAACTTGGTGGGAACAATCTAGTCTTGTCTTCAACATCTGGATGATCTTGCGACCATCATTCCCCATAATAATCTTCCTCCCCCTTTTTCAATGGCCATATGGACCCCCAACAAAATAGCCCACACTTCAACTGACCCATTATCCACTGCAACCCTCAAGCTCTTCGCTGTCGCAAAGACCAGCTGGTTGTCTATATTCCTTATTACCACACCCAGGCTACTTAGCCCTGACAGCATACCTGCATCATTTATCTTCAAAGCCCCGTAGGAAGCAGATTCCATGATTCTTGCTAGCAGATCAACCTCCCTCCTTGCACCTTTTACCAAGAGCCTGTAGGTACCTCTCATACCATTCTGAACCACAAGCACAGGATTTTCAATGGCTAACTTTGGCCTAAAAAACAACAGGTTTTGCTCCCTTCAAATTGCCTAAGCAAAAGTACATAGTAGGCCTAGTTGTTCCTAGTTGTTCCTCATCCAACCTATCCATACAACCACTCAATCACTCACCAAAGTTCATCTTAACATCATATGGTTAAAGAACACTGAGTGTGCACCCAAACCAAATGACTCTAGCCTATGAACAATCGAAGAAATGATAGGCTTGGGATTCTAGACTTGGTTGTACTTAGGGCATTCGGTCTCACCTCTTCCCAGCCTTCTTCTCATGTTTTCTTAGGGGGTTAGGATACCATGAGTTGCGTGCCCAATGAAATTTTGAACATCTAGGGGTATCTTAATGTTCCACACCACAGACCGAAAGGGGGCATACGATGTTACATGTTAAGCTGTTGCATATATATCTCCCAACCTTCTTGACTTGATCCCCGCTTCTTTTTACTTGTTCACTATCCTCCCCTTCCCCCGAGCATTATCTTTCTAGGCCCATTGAATATCATGTGATTATGACCTTGATACGGATTTCTTCCATGTGGACCACTTGCTTGATATGCTTAAGGGGAATGCGCTTGATGTTATTCGATCCCTAGGTAACTTTGGTCACTCTTTTGATTTCTCTAAGGCATATGCTAAATTCATAAGATCATTAACTATTATTGATGTAGTTTCATTGATGTTCTCTTAGATTCACTCTTTTAAGATGCATGTGTTTGTATATAATAAGCTCTCAAGAGCTTTGACGGCATCCAAGTGGAGTGACATGATCTTGAAGGTGCATAAGTGGTTGACGCTCCTTAAAGCTACCATGACACCATCTTAGTGAGACATTAGTTTGGGCACAATCAGTACCCAACCTGGTACGATCATTCCACCCCTTCCCTCTCCTGGTTTCAATCTTCCCCCCCCCCCTTTTTGTACATAGTTTTCAATATTTAGGGTTGTCATTTTGTTGGTGATCGACTTTAAGGAGCAACTGAGGATGATTGGTTAAGCCCAGATGACTATGATCACCCTTGTCTGTTTTATGTGGGGCTGTTGATGGTGTGATTTGTTTTATGAATATTTGTTGGTGATTGGTTGGCTTTGTGTTTTGTTTAGTGGTGTCATTGGCTTTGTACATTTTTGTTGGCCATGCTTTAACTTTGTGATCATATGTTAGTTATGTTGATTTTGTGAATTTGTTAGTCTTTGGGTCGCATTGATTACGTGATTGCTTTTTGGCGCCTTAGTTCCTACAATGAGAAAATTGTGGAGTTCGGTGTGGGGGTGAAGTGCCCACTCGTACAAATTTCTCAAAAATTTTGAAAATACAAAAACATCTTGTCTTACTTGGGGGATTTGTTTGCTTTCTTAAGTGATTGTGATCCCAGCTGTCCATAGAGTTTGCATGATGAGATATCTAGTTATGGGTGTCATTCCGATTTTTTGAACCCTAACTCATATGTGTCATTTTGTGCATACATTGCTAATTTTACCATCGATTCTTCAAGTCTAGTTATGAAGTTGTTACATGAACTTATTGTTTGTCGGCTTTTCCTCCAAGCTCATATAGAAATCCAAGAAAAGAAAAAAGGGACAAAAATCCAAAAAGTGAAAAAAAACCCAAGCACCAATGTTAAGAGTTACTATCTCTCTTTCATATCTTAATTGACTTGAATATGTGTATTATACTTGATTACACATCTATTTGTGCAATAAATTAAGTAATTTGCACAATCTAATAAACCCCTTTTATAGGAAAGACCCAAATATTTATAAGTCAAGTGGGTCTAGATGTGTGCGTTTTTAATCTTGGAAAAAGAAAAAAGGTGCCAAAAAGTCAATTACGCAAGAAAAACGAGGATCATGTCAATGTTAATAACTTGATTCCTAAGGATTGATATACATTTGCACGTGTACATATCATTGCATATTGTTGTATGGGGTAAAAAATAGGAACCGGGTTGCATCTTGTGACTTACATATCTTTTGATTGTACATTATATTTGTATATGGTTTAGTGACTTGTTTACTAAGATTATTTAATTGCCCAAGTTGTGTAAATACTCTTCGCATCATTTGTATACATGATCATGTTTTTGAAAAAAAAAAATCCTAAAAGATTTTGTGGGTATATCTTTTGAAAACCCTTAAAAGACCTCACTCATCCACTAGAGGAACTAACAGGTTTAAAAGATTTGTTGCATATATGCTAAATGTAACTTTGATTCCTTTGAAAGTAAGTTAGGTTTTAGTTGTTTTATAATTTTTTTTTGGCTCGAAGACATGCAAAATTTTCATGGGAGGGTATTTGTTCAGGCTCAAAATATGACATTCTGCACTCATGTTACCTGGACTTCAGTTTTTAATGATGGTTAATTTAGGATTTTTATTTACATTTTGTGTTTGTTTTGTAGGAAATAAGCTATGGAGAGCAATCTTGGAACTTTTGAGGCTTAATGGAATTAAAACATGTAAAAAAGAGGTTTGAAATTCAAGCTCGAGAAGGTCGGGAGGAACATAAAAGCTTCCAGTCCTAGTTTTTGCTAGCAATACTAGTTTTCACGTGCCCGTACCAACTGCCAGTGCCAGATTTGGCACCGCTATGCCAACTGCCCATGCCACCCCCATTTTAGCATCCAAAGGCTTGGCATGACCATTCTAAACTTGTTGTTCAAGGCCCATATAAACCTCCTCTTCCCCATTTGTAGCTAAGTTGGTTTTCAAGTAGATTTAGGGTTCCTAGGTTAGTTTAGGAGGAGGTTCGTGTTGAGTTAGTTCAATTTGTGACCACATTAAAGTTGTTTTCTCTTTAGCTTTTTTTCCCATGACTTAATGTATTCTCTTTCTCTCTTTTATTTACAATCTTCTTATTGCAATCTTAGATTTGTCATCCTTTTGTTCTTGGTCTAGTGCTTTGAGTTGTTGGCACCGGGGTTGATTTATTCTTTAGATTTGATGATACTCGCTAATCTTATTCTCCATCTCTTTTCTGCTCTTAATCTCTCTATTTCTTCTTGAAATGTTCCAAATGTATAGATTTCTCTCTCTTCTCATATCAAGGTTTCAAAACCCATTTTTGCAAGTTTGAACTTTTGGTTAATTATGGGTTGTATTAGAGTTAGTTTGGTTAGATTAGTACTCAATAAGTAGAAACATGTCACAAATTCCATCACCTCGCCCCTTCAATAGAGGTATAACCTCCATTGTTAGATTTTTAAACTTTTGAAAGGACTTCCCTTTCTCTCTCTTCTTTTAGCTAGTAAATTTAATGCTTTATTAGTTATAATGATGTTTTGTGTTGACTGTGTGAATTTTGCATTATTTTTTATTAGTTTAATTAATTATGTTTAGATTAGGATTATTGAGTTAGTAGTTTAATTAATCATGTTTGCTCGCATTTATTGCTTTTCTTATGTTAGAATTGGGCTAAAATAATAAGTGCTTGATTTCAACACTATCTTAGAGGGCAACAAATTTTCCATCTTACTCACCAATAACTACTCAACATCCTCCTCTTCCTTAGTATTCTGTCTATCATTCACTTTTGGCATTTGCTCCTCATTGATTTGTCTCATTATCTCTATGGAAAATTTCTTCAGTCCTTTAGTGGATAAAGGTCTTTCTTTGCATAGTACTTTTATGGAGAAGCCCGAAGCCAATCATCACATTGATAGTTGTCAAGTTTAGGAAGATCTAGCCACCATAGGCACCTAGTACCAAGGTGTCCTAATGTCCAGCAAGGCTAGCAGAGAAAAGAAAGCCTTTCATATTTAAAGGTGATCCAAAAGTTCCCCCTCCCCTAAAAAAATTTCATGGTTTCCCTCAACACAGGTTTGGCGATATTGATTTCTACTCGAATCCTTATAGACTTGTTATAATCTTCACCTTCTTTAAACCACAAACTCCCCCACCTTTCTTGCCATCACCCTAGTCATGTCTTCCTTCATCTCATCAAGTGCAACGTCATAAACCCTACGAGAGATTAGGTTTTTTCCTAACTTGATGTCCTCCAAAACATTCATGGCCTTGAATAGCATGAGTTAAATTAAGTGTCCATCAAAACTCCAGGGTCCCCTCTTAAGAAGACTATCCTTATCCAGCGTTGACATAAAGATAGCCACAAATAACCCACAACCCACAAAGAGTACTCATGCAATAACCTCTTCATGACCTTCCTTTTCAATTACTATGAGCCAATAGCCGCTCAAATCTTCCTTTGAGTTTGCTATCCTTAAAGAAGATAGCTGGTCTTTCCTTCCTCTCCTTTCTCTTAGTTAGCTTGATTAAAATCTCCTCCTTTTAAACTCCTATGAGCAAATAGCTACTCAAATCTTCCTTTGACTTCACTATCCTTTCTCCAAAATCTCGCTTATTAGACTAAGCAAATCCTCACATGAAGGGAATGAAAACCTCGATTTATGAAGATTTTCGGAAACCCTATGACATTTGTTCAAGGGACTTTTCTGTAGAGTTCATTTTTGCTATAGACTTTATGGTAAAAAGTATGAAAAGAATATTTAGTAGGAAAAAGTTCACACATCATTAAAAGAAGGCAGAAAAATTGCAGGGTCACCTAATCAAATCCCCAACATACAATGTTATGTTTATGCTCAAAATCATAGAGGTATGCAATCAAATTTGACTGACCTAAAAGAGTTGAATTTAATAAGAATTTGTCATAACTTAAGTATGTGCTTTGAAACCCTTCGCTTTTGCTGCCCCCCTAACTGACGAAAGATAATGTACTATTCTTTGAAGTCTTTGCCTCATGTTTCCAATTCTTAGTTAGATTTCAAAGCAATGTAGACCTTCTTAATCTCCCATTTGTATTTGGCTTCATCTTAAGTCAATTGCCCTCAAATTACTTTTAAAATAGATATCAAAGCATCGTGCAAGTTTTGAGGAGCTTCGTGGGTACCATGAGAGAAGCTTCTCCCAGTGCTTACCTATGAACTAATTTAACCTTGCGTTCATGCTCGAACATGGTGAGAAAAGGTTGTCTACCGATGAAGAAGCATGTTAATGATACTAGAAAGGTCGAGTCGAAAATTTGTTAGTCTTTATTTGGTAAAAACCTTATTTGCATTGATCCTGATGCTCTTCTATTAGAGAGTTTGGCAACTGTTTTGAAGATAATTTATATAAAGCTCTTTTAAGTAGGTTAGAAATTGTGGATCAATAATGTGAGGTAGGGGAGGATCATGACACTATTCCATGGACTGATAAGGGAAATCCTATTGATCCTGCAACAAAAGGGGCAGTTGGTAAAAAGAAAACTTTTCATCGACTATCTAAATACAATGGAGATCTAAGAAAGGATATGAAGCTACATTCTATGGCTCCTAGGATCGTGGACTGTCAGAAAGTAGTTCATAATACGCTTGATGATGTTCATGACGTGGTTTTTGCTAATTGGCTTTGATCAGATATGTTATTGGTCCTATTCCTAAACTTTTTGTAATTAAAGATTCTGTGGAGAAGAAGTGGTCAGATGTTTTGAGGCCTTCTAGCTTGTGCCACACTAAGGATCATATGTGTTTCATTCTAAGAGATGGTATGTGTTTCAATTCGATTGTAAGGATGATAGGGATAGTGTTCTTCATAATGAGCCTTTGATAGTAGGTGATAGACCTTTAATTTTTAAAATATAGGCCCTTGTGTTCAATTTTCAATAGGATATAATAAGCAAATGCCCTATGTTGGTTAATTTCTCAAATCTATACTTATTTTTTTGGTCTGTGTTTAGACCGAGCAAATCAACTAGTGATATTAGTGTGCCTTTATATGCTGATAAATGTGCTGTTTAGAAGCGAAGGACTTTGTTGTAAGTTTCCTCATGTAGTCTCTATCAAAAATCCTGATGGTAATCTTTTCAATCAAATTGTCCACCATAGGTGGGTTCCCTTGTTATTGTGGGAAGTATAAGAAATTAAGGCATACTAAGTATACTCGTTCTCGAGTGAGATAGGCGTGGGTATCTAAACTGTTTCAAAATACTTGGGTCGATCTCAACCATATTGTAGATGAGGTTATTAATTAGTTTAAGGAGGTAAGTGGCATTGTAGAGCCTAGTCATGCCAAAAAAAGTCATCATATTAAAGAGGACAACCATTCTTGTGAATGATCTAGCTGAGGAAATCCAATATGTTTAACCAATGCTAAGAAGCAAATTCTAGGTAGCGGATTGAAAGGAAAGGCTCTTCACTGCTAGAATTAAAAGGTCTAGCCAGTAGGAGTTGGCCACTTTATAGCTCTAAGTAGTAAGTTTCATTTTTTGGTGGAGTCTAATAAAGTGAATGTAGCTATTAGTTCCTTTGATCTAAGCATGAGTTAGTTTGATAAAGCAAACAACATAAGTACTCCTGAATGATTGTGGTCTATTGGGGTGTAAGGGGTCTAAATGACCCCACTTAGCGGGTAGAAACAAAGAAGGTAATTTATAATCAACAATATACTATCTTTGTTTTAATTAGGACTAGAGTGAAGGAGCATAATCTACATGATATTGCTCGTAAGACATGTCCTCAATATAACTTTGTGGGAAACTACTGTTACTAATAGTGTATATATATATATATATATATATATATATATATATATATATATATATATATATATATATCTTATGTAATCTTATTAGTATGGGCCTTGTAATTATTCTCTCTATAACCCTAATTTATCCTATAAATATACACATAGCCACCTCTATTGAGGCAGGTAGCCAAATTCCTCACATGGCATCAGAGCATACAGATCACCTAAACCCTAAAATATTCCTCTTGTTCACACGGCAGCCCTAGCAGCTCCCTCTCCACTGCCATGGCTGAAGTACCACCACCCTCATGCATTGGTATTTCCTCTCCCATGCTTGAACCCTCCACCCCACTGCCTGCATCTGCTATGTCGCCTCTTCCTATAGCGACTGCTGCTTCTCCTTCTTTTGTCCCGGCTCTTGCGTCTAGTGCTGAAGATGCCAGTGCTTCTCAGTCTCGCCTGGCTGTCCCGTCTATGCATGGTGTTGCCTTGGAGCCGCCGACTGTCCCTCCTCCACCTTCCTATCCGTTTTAGCTCAACAACGTCTCCCACCCGGTCCATAATTCTTATACTTCTCTGCCTCTATATGAACCTACGGGTCTCCAAATTCAGCCGCTTCCTTCCATATTTCGCCGCTCAGGGTATTCTCAGTTCGAGATGGGGTCCTCTAGCCGTCAACCGCATCTGTCTGCCTCTAGTCTTCTGTCCCCTAGTTTTGGTCAGATTACTTCTAGTCCTTCACTTGGGGCGACTCTACTAGCCCCAAACATCACCAACCTCGTCATAGTCCGGCTCGATTCACCTAAGGAATATCTCACATGGCACACCCAATTCACTTCGGTCCTTGTCTCTCATGGTCTTTTATGCTTCGTTGATGGTTCGTTTCCTCCTCCAGCTTCGGTGGTCACTTCGGCTTCCAGTGAGTCACTTCCTAATTCTGATTTCCAAGATTGGTTGCGTGTTGATCAGAGCATACGTTTTTGGATTTTTGCTACTCTATCGCCTGAGATATTAATTGATGTTTGTGATTGCCCTACTTTGTTTCATTTATAGGAGTGTTTAAATCAACGTTTCTTGCATGCTAGCATGGCTTGTGCTCTTGAATTGAAACGTATGCTTACCAACATTAGGAAGTCTGACTCGCAATCTATGGATGCCTATTTACATGAAATTAAGAACATTGCTGATAGTCTTGCTGCTGTCAATAGTCCCATCCCCTCCTCTAATTTGGTACACTATACATTGTTGAGACTTGGACGGGAATATGAGACCCTGGTTACTACCCTTACCCATGTACCGATGCACTTGACCTTTGATGACTTGCGTCCTCGACTATTGCTACAAGCGCAACGTCTTAAAGCATTCAAAGATAGTGATGAGAACCCCATTTCCCACCCTGCCCTTACGGTTCACTCTACTCCCGGGTCGGCTTCATCATCTACTGGCACTACCTCCCAACGCTCACATCAAGGCCACAATAATAATCGTGGTCGTGGTCATTAGCGCAATAATAACCGACGCAACAACACCAATCGTAATGGAGGTGGTGGGCGTGGTGGGAATAACAACACTTCTCAGTCAACATCTTCTCCCACTTTTCAGTCTTCCACATCATCTCGGAGCATGCCCATAGGTATGAGCATGAGTAAATCATTCTTGTCATGTTTTGTTACTCGTCCCACCTACTCTAACTCTTTGACTGCAGGCACTGCATCTCAGTTAGGGATCTTGCGTTCGAATCTTGTTTGTATCGTTTGTCAAATTTGCTTTCAGCCTAGCCATTCTGCTCTCCAGTCACCCCGCTTACCCTCTTCTGCAGGTGTTCCTCCTGACGGTCTAGCTTCGGTGATGGTCAAGAGACCTGGTATTCAGACACTGGCGCTAGTGCTCATATGACTCCATTTGATGGTAATTCAGTCTCTAAAATCCCTCATAATGGCTCCACCATAATTATGGTTGCGGATGGTACTAAGCTCCCTATAAACCAAACTGGCAGTTCTTATATTCCTACTTCCTCTCATCCGTTATGCTTAAATTTTGTTTTCCATGTTCCTTTTTTAAAACAAAATTTGATTTCGATTAAGCGTTTATGTCGTGATAATAACTATCAGGTTCTTTTTGATGACACCTCTGTTTCCATACAGGACAAAACAACAGGGACTGTTCTACTCCGGGTTGCAAGTAATGGAGATCTCTACCCCATTCATCTTCCTTCGTCATCTCCATCTCTCCTGGCTAACTTCTCCGTCGTTCAACCAGCTCAAGTTTGGCATCGTAGGTTACGACATCCCAGTTCCTGAGTTTTAGCTACCCTATGTTCTCATAAGCTTATTCGTGCTACTTCTAAACAATTTAAGGAGTGTGTTTCTTGCTCTTTGGGCAAATCTACTAAGTTACCCTTTCAAGAGGTTGAACATTTTGCTAATAAAGCATTATTTTTAATACATAGTGATGTGTGGCAATCTCCTGTTCCCTCCTTCCATGGCTACAAGTATTATATTATTTTTGTGGATGATTTCTCTCGCTTTGTATGGCTCTATCCCATAAAATTTAAATCTGAGCCTTTGCGATTTTTCATGCTTTTCATAAAAAGGTCAAAAGTTTATTGAACACAAAAATCACATTTTTCCAGAGTGATGGCGGTAAGGAGTATGATAACACTTCTTTTCTTGCGTATTTGGTTGCTCATGGCATCTATTTTCGAAAGTCTGCCCCTCATACCCAACAACAAAATGGTGTTGCTGAAAGAAAGCATCGCCATATTGTTGAGATGACTCGGGCTTTTCTTGTTGATGCCTCTTTACCTAATGAGTTTTGGCATGATGCCATTTCTACTGCTGCTTATGTGATCAATCGATTGCCCACACCTCTTCTTCGGGGTCCCTCCTCTTTTCAAAAGCTGTTCTCTCATGTTCCTGACTATGGATTTTTACGGACCTTTGGTTCCTAATGTTTTCCTAATCTTACTCCATACACTAAAAACAAGCTTCAACCTCGCTTAGTAAGGTGTATCTTTGTTGGTTATGCTCCACACTATAAGGCTTACAAATGTTTTAATCCATTATCCGGTCGTGCCTATATCTGCCGACATGTACTGTTTCATGAGCACACTTTTCCCTATTCCGCTATTATCAAAGCTAAAACTTTATCTCCTTCAGGCCCTACTAGTTTGCCCTCGGTTCCCTCTCGGTCTCACCCTATCACTGCTCTATTGCAGCCCATTGCCCCAGTTCTAGCCCAGCCTGCTCCGCCCTCCTTTTCGCTATCTCCTCTTCCCTCGGCCCTAAGACCTCTCTCCACGTCGCTCCCTTCTCCTTATGGCTCAGCCCCTCCCACCCCAGTCTATGACACAGTCCCCCCTCGAGTCAGCCCGTTGAGCCTAACCCTTCTCAGCCGAGCCCCATTGCTGCAGCATCCCTTCATCCCACTTCCTCGCCCCCGTCCCAAACACCCTCATCTTCTCAGTCCAGCCCATCGCTCGGGCTCAGCCCACCAGCCACATCTCCCCGGGGTCTTCATTATTGACTCGACAGTTTTGCGGCCCCCGATTATGCACCATCCTATGTCGACTCGATCAAAATTGGGTATATTTAAACTGAAAAACATTCTTTCATTAAGCACATTGCATACGGATGGTGATCCCCCTTGTTTTTCCCAACCTATTAAGCACTCCCATTGGCGTCAAGCCATGGCCGAAGAGTTTAATGCCTTTTTAGATAATGATACATGGGAACTTGTACCCCATTCTCCTTCTATGAATGTGGTAGATTATAAGTGGATCTTCAAGACTAAATTTAAATCTGATGGGTCTGTTGAGCGGTATAAAGCCCGTCTGGTGGCCCTTGGAAATCACCAACAAGTAGGTATTGACTGCCACGAAACCTTTAGTCCAATTGTTAAAACCTCCACTATTCATCTCTTATTATCTCTCGCTGCCTCATGTCCGTGGATCATCCGTCAATTAGATGTCAAGAATGCCTTCTTACATGGCTTTCTAGATGAAGAAGTTTACATGAAATAACCCCCTGGCTTCATCCATCTAACAGCGCGACCCTAAATCATGTTTATTTATTTAATTAAGTCATACTACTAATTTTTCACATTTGTTTATCTCATTTAATCATCCCGGTTGGAAGAATTCATTTGGGCTCCACTTTACAATTCGAGTTTTATTTATCGAAAATAATTTTTCGGAGAAATTGATATTAGGCCTCGATAATTATCGATTAAAAGATTAAATTAATTTTTATGACATTGCAAAAATTTAATTTCGAGCTTTGAAAACAAAGATTAAATTAATCACTTACGGTTTTGCTTTCTTTCCAAACCTGAGCTCATTCAAGGCCAATTTCGCTCCAAAGTTGAAGCCCAACAAGTTGTATCACTAACCTAGCTAATTAACCATGGTTTAAGCTTAACCATGGTTACTTTTGAGGGATAAATTTGCAGCCAAGTGTTTTGTTCTTCATTCTCAACCAAGTAAAAAGACAATCACACCAAAATATCAAGACTTTTCTCCCTCTCTTCCTCTTTATTTCTACTGGCTGCTACTGCCATCCATTGCTGCCCCTTGCTGCTCCTTTTTTACTGGAAATCACCACCAAAAACACCACCATCCAGCCACCCCCAACACCCCTCCAGCCACTAGCTGCATGCCCCTTTGTTCAAGCATCATTCACACTTCCTTTTTCAAGCATCAAGTGAGTAAACTCCAATCCCTATCATGCTAATTTTTGATTCTTAATCTTGTTTTTATTGGTTTTTTTTGTTGATCATGCTATTTTGATAAGATTAAGAGCTATCTTTGAAGTGTTTAAGTGTTGGTTAAGCATAAAAGCATGTGGGAGTTGAGATTGTTCATGATCATGCTAGTTTAAGTTTGAAGTGATGGATTTGAATTATTTTGTATTTGATTTTGCAATCCTTATCATTACAAATGATTATGGTAATGTTGGTGTGGATTTGGAAGAGCAAAAGACTGATTTTAGTGGGTGGTTATGTGAAAAAAAGATTGCAAATATGTGGTTATTGAGCTGTCAACAGACTTGAAATAGGGGCCACTTTGGGATTAAACTGGTACTGTTTGGCACATCCACAATTCATGATTTTTGGTGTAGTGATAGCTTGATGCGTTATCTTTCAATAGGCTTTGGAATTACTCAATTTTAAGTTGTGTGGACAAAGTTACGACCAATTTACTCAAGACTGTGCACAATACATTGAAACCAGGAACTGAACTGGAACAGTAACTTTACGGAAACACTGGTATTATTTGGGTCACTGAAAAATTGTGATTTTTTGGTGTGTGGATAGATCAATGAGTTATCTTTCAAATGCCTTTTGAATCGCCTTAATCCGACTTCTGTGGAAAACGTTACGGTCATTTTGCTACGACCGCACAGATTGAACTGAAATTGTGCATATCTGGGTTCTACCCTAATTTTATGGACCTTATTATGTGAATCATGCTTTATGTCCTGAATACAAGTTTTAGTGGACATTATGAGCTTTTCATATTGGGGTTTTACATCTTATTTGGAGGTCGAGAGTGAAAGATATGGATTTTCTAGTGCAGACCATCAAACGGTGACATGGGTGAATACAGATGTCATGACATTTGGAAGTATTTTCAGAAGTTTCTATATAATTATGGGTATTGCAAGGAAATTACAAAGTATAGTGAGTTCAACAACTTTTTTTATGTATAGAAGCTTACTTGGGTTTGAAAAGCGAGTTAAGTAAGCATGAAAATGAAATTTGAGAAGTGGGCACAGTAATGACTCAAATTAGTGTCTATTCGATCAAATCAGCTTATTTGCGCTTTTATGAACATCACAACACCCCTCATGACATTGAACCTTGTATTATCCATTTCAGAGGCATTAACTATTCTATTATCCATTGCAGAAGCATCACACTTTCCTTTATCCATTTCAGAAATATTAGAAACTCATATTTCATTTATATCAATTGAAATCTTTTTATTAGCCGCTCAATCATTCCAATTGATCTATTTTGTATCAATTTGTTGTATTTCAAGTTCAATATCCCAAGCTGATTTATTTTTCAGATCATTTTGGTTTAACTTATTGAATCATTGGAATTGTAGAAGCCTTTTATTGAATCAATTTCCATTAAAAGTTATAAATTATGTCAGTGAACATGGTTTACTAACTGCATTTATCTATAATTATATTACTTAAACAGAAATGGGTCCTAGACTATCGTTTCCATTGTACATAAGTATTATCAAGTGAAACATCATTTTAAAGACTTCAGGTACGTCCATTGCCTATATTTTTAGAAATCAGAGTGTATTTATCAACGTTATCATGATTTGGTAAGTACATCAATGAATCAGTTTACACAGTGATTTATTAGTTAATTAGTGACCCTGTCAGTTATCATCTATAGGGCATTCGCCCTTCAATTACCCGCGCAGCTTCAGGCCAGGTCTCCGATCGGCTTGACAGGTGTACACCTATTCATAGATCGTAACAGTATCAAGGGGTTCACTATCAGATAATAATTAGCAATGCAGTTTTATATTCATCTCATTCCCTATTTTGACCTTAAATGAATTGTAAAGCAGGCCCAATCAGTGTTTCAATGATTATTTAACAATTCAGGAATGCGTGTATTAAGCTTCGGCTCACAGTTCGAAATGTTTCATGTTTTGTTTTATGCAAATGTTCAGAGAATTGCCCTCATGCTAACAAATCAGCTGAATGGAATAAGTGAAGTAAGGAAATCCAGGTGGATCAGAAGTAATGCAGTATGTGCATACCTTAAAGCTGTATATTGAATTCTTCTATGGATGAAGATGTAGACTATATAGTGATCTATTTTACTATGGTTTATAAACCCTTCATTGGTTAACACTTAATGTGAGTGTATATTTTTGAGATTATGCTTAGCCATATTATTTATAGCACTCATGTTTCAAGCCTTGCTCTTTTCGACGGCGGCAATGCCCCTATCATTGGGTTATCTATATTATAATTAAGGGATTTATTAAGGAGGATATAAACAATGAAATATGTTTTGTTTGGGTGCGTTACAGATTTGGTATCAGAGCCAGGTTGAGATTTTCTTTATGGGATATAAAGTATGGAGTTAAGATGCTGAGAAATTGGTTAGTGAGGACTGAGGATTATTATGATATCCTTGGAGATTTGTGGCACTGGTAAAGTTTGCTTATCTCACACATATTCTACTTATATGTTATTCTTTGTCAGATGGATCCATATAAAGTATATATAGTTTGATCTCAAGCAGCAGATTTGATAGAGATTTTAAATAACAAGTTAAAGGTGCTCTAATGCATTTAGATATGTATGGTCATATGAGCCACGCATATGATTAGTATGCCATTCTTTTAGCTTGAATTGTTTATTTTTGGGATGTAAACCCTTGTACTCTGGGCGTGTACTCCGTAGAGTTGTGGTCTCCTGCGTGTAACCGTTGAGCTTAATTTGGTATCCTTTTATACTTCTATTCAATGCGAATGATGTGATGTAAGGCTTTAAGCCTGAGAATTGGCCAGTTTGCAGGCAAAGCTCTGTCCGTTTCGCCCTAGAAATTTCAGAATCATTAACACTCGTAGCCCTAGGGTTGGAGGTTGTTACAAATGTTCCTATGACGGGCTATTGACTCATTTTGAGGTTAAATGTATAGGAAAAATCAAGTATGGGCAGATTACATATGTTCAATCAACTTGACAGTTTTGATCAGTGCACAAGGACCGACCTTGAAGCAACTCTTGTCCATGATCACCATAATTTACGCAAGGATTTTCCATCCTGAGTTTGAGTTTAAGGAGATATCTTTTATATGAACAAGTTTCAAGTGGATTAGAGGTTATTTGGTCATTCAAAACTATTAGACAAGTCAAAGTCTACAAAGTTAGCAGAGTCCTAATGCACAAGGCCTGAGTTTGGTCCACTTGCAATCGTACATTCCATTAGATAGAGATGTTTTAGTTAGTCTATATCAAAGTTCAGAAAGTAAGCTTTCCAATGACCCATGTTGCAGCACATTTGGAGACCAGTGGTCAATAACATTCAGCCTAGAAGTCTGATGGTACAGACTGTTCAAGTCAGTGGGTACCTACAACTTTCAGCATATGCTTTCTTATCATATGGGTGTCATTTTGTGCAGACAACTCCTTCAATATGCTTCAATAATTACAGATATATTTTCTTCTGTAACCCAAGAATTTCATCTAAGCGAGCTATATGGAGGGGTTCTTGATGTAGTATTCCCTGAATTGTCGGATTTTAGAGAGGCTTATTCTGCTGTACATAAGTTTGAAACTATCGACTACTGACTATTGCATAGAAGAGGAACCAAGGACACTTTAGAGAGATATTGTGCTTTAATCCATTGCAATTCAAAACTTGCTCAAATTGTTCAACCCTTTGCAAGTAATCCATTGAGTCCACCTCAATCTGTGAAGCGGACATTACTCTTGAAAATATTTCACTGCACTTTCTGGTAACATACCATTTACCATTGTCCTGGTTGGATTATCAACTGTTTGGATGCTCCTCGCTTTGACCAGGGGCTTCGTCTTTTTGCCTCCATGGCATATCCTCATCCAGTTGCATCACCATTTATTCTCATTCCATATCTTCATCAGTCATGGTCACTTTTTCCTGCTTTTAAGAGCCCAATTACTGCTGGTAGCTGGTTTATAATTGGGTTGCACCCATGTCAATAGACGATAATTTTCTAGCACACTTCTACAGAAGGTAAATATTAACTACACTTTGTATACGATCTAACTTGTGGAATCCATTGCTATGCGAAACGTAATGTGCCCACCTTTTTGGCTGATTCAATCTAAGTTTCCTGTGGAAGACCACTTGCATAAAGCTTAAGTTTGACAACCAAAATTTTTGTCATGCATTTGGATTAAATCAGTGAGAAATTTTGATGGGTTACTGCCCCTTGGAAAAATGCCTTCAGCTGATTCAGACTAAAGGACTCTAGAATGCAAAGTATGACCCAGTGGATCCTGAAAAATAGATTCGAGGAATGGATAGAATTTTCTCTGTAATAGAGGTTCCAAGGGATAAAACGGTGAACACTGCAATATTTTATCTAACTGGTGAAACCGATATTTGATGAAATACTGTTCAGAATAAACCTTTAGGCCCTGACTTCACTTGGAGCAGAATTGCGGAAGAATGAACTACACCGCTCTGAACTGCCAAGTGGAAACTAACAAATGCATGTGGTGCGGTAGCCTAGGGCATCTTATTGCTGCCAGTTCCCGAAGACTAAAGGCTGTAAACACGGGCTCCCACCTCCAAGGCCGCAGCTGTAGGAAGGTCGTATGTGTTGAGCAAGAAGGATACTTCCACCTCTGGTGCGGTAGTGATTGGAACTCTCCTTTAATTTTGAAACCATTTTGTGTATTGATTGATTCAGTTCTACTCATTCATTTATATTCACACGATCTACCATGCAAGTGAACCTTGAGAATAAGGAGGTAGAAACCAATTATGGAATCAAGTTAACCAACGACTCTAGAGTTGAGTGCTCTACCTCTCATAAATTTGTTTCAATTATGATTGGTGGGATAGTTTCCCCTAGAGTTCTGATTCAATTTGACTCATCAGACTTTGATATCATTTTGCAAATGAGCTAGTTGTGTACTTATGGGGTCAAAATAGGTTGTGGTGGCCCTAAAGTTAATTCAAGAGATAAATAAGGGAGAGAAATATGCTTCATCGTCATAGAGAGGAAAAGCCTTGTTCTTTAAATTCTATTATGGAAACAAGTGAGCTTTTATGTCAAGGATATATTGTGCATTGGTGTTATGCTATTAACATTCAACTTAAGGAAGAAAAAGCAGAAGACATCCCTATAGTTTGTGAGTCTTGAGAAGTTTTCCGGAAAAGTTACCGGGACTGCTCTGCCAAGAGAAATTGATTATGAGATTGAATTCATCCCTGGTGCCTAATCTATCTCAAAAACCTCAAATCGTATGGCCCCAACTGAGCTTAAAGAATTACAGATTCAGCTAGATGAGCTGTTACAGACGGGCTTTATTAGGCCAAGTGTATCATCATGGGGTGTCTTAGTGTTGATTGTAAAGAACAAGAATGGAACCTTGCGGTTATGTATTAATTTCAAGGACCTGAACAAGATCACCATCAAAAACAAATACCCATCACCTCAAGTAGGTGACTTATTTGATCAATTATAAAGAACATGAGTCGTATATAAGATTGATTTGAGGTCAGGGTACCATCAACTTAGCATTATATCTGAATACATTACTAAAACAACACTACGGACCATGTATTGATCATGATGAATTCACTATGATGCCTTTTGGCCTAATCAATGGCCCCGCGGCCTTTACGGATCCTATGAATAGAGTTTCAAACCATATCTAGACAAGTTGTGATGGTGTTTATAAAAGATATCTTGAAATACTCTAAGGATAGAGATGAGCATACTGTTCTTTTGAGGACAATGTTATACACCTTGAGGGAACATCAATTATATAGCAAATACAAGAATCATGAGCATTGGTTAGAAGCAATAGTATTTATGGAGCATATGGTTTCAAAGGAAGAGATTACGGTTGATTTGTACAAGCTGAAAGCAGTTACAAAGTGCCCAACACCCACCAAAGCACTAAGACTAGAAACTGTTTGAGTTTGGCAGGGATTTATCGAGTTCAAGAAGGATTTGACAAATATTGTCTTCCCTAGCCAATTTGTTAAAGAAAGCTATAAAGTTAGCAAGAAGATTAAACTGGTGGCTTATGCCCCCCCAACAACTTAAGCCTTATGAGAAGGATTACCTAACCATGATATGGAGTTAGCAGCTACAGTTTTTGTAGTGACAATTTAGAGACATTATTTATATAGAGCACCATGCAAAATCAATACTGATCATCAAAGTTTGAAGTGCATCTTCTCTCAAAAGAAGCTCAATCAACATGAAACATTAGTTGTGGCTGATCCAATGTCAACCAAGAAAGGGAAATGTTCTGGCCGATGCCCTAAATAGGAAGGCACAACATACTGTGAACACTGCAGTGATTACTCAACTGAATTTCTTGAGAGAGCTTGAGGACTTGTACATTCAATTAGTGTCACACTGGAAGGCAAATGTTCAACTACTGGCACTTACCTTACAGCCCTCCCTAATGGAGGAACCTGGAATGAATCCGGATAGTGATCCTGCACTCCAAAGAGTAAAGCAAAATCTTAAGAAAGCAGATCTTAGAGAAGGCCCATAACACTCGCTATTCGGTGCATCCGGGGGACACCAATATGTACATAGATCTGAGGCAATATTGTTGTGAAACAATATGAGAAGAGAAATTGCACAATATATGGATAAATGTCTAATTTGCCAAAAGGCCAAGGCAAAACACCAGTGCCCCGTAGGTGAATTGAGACCTTTATAACTTCCCACTTGGAACTGGGATCTGATTTCAATGGACTTTGTCATGGGATTCCCTCAGATATAGTGTCTGATAGAGATAAGAGATTCCAAGCCTGTTTTGGCATGTACATCAAGGAGCCTTTGGAGCTAGATTGAACTTTAGTAGTTCTTATCATCCTGAAACGGATAGGCAAGCATCTAAAATATCAACGGATCAACTCTTCTAAGTTGGCACCTGTAGTGCTTCACGACCAACATTTGCATTTGAAGAAAGTATGAAACTTCCAGCAGTCAACGTTGTGATAACACTAGCAGAGAATCTTTTATTAAGCATCAAGAAAAAAAAATGACAGCAGACATTGACAACAAATCATTTTATGGGTTATGAAGATCTTCTTCAGCATTCAATAAGGCGGCATATCTCAGAAGAGTCTTGAAAGCATACCATTAGAACCGATAGAAAAGCTATTTTGATAAAAGAAGGAGCTTCCTAGAATTTTCTGTATATGATAAAGTTTTTCAGAAAGTCTCGCTAATTTAGGGTGTGAGGAGGTTGCACTGTGACCTAAATTGAGGCCAAGATCTTTTGGATCATATCAGTTCATTGAAAGGTCGAATTCCATAACTTGTCTACTAGATCTGCCTATATAACTCAAACATGTGTATAACATATTCTATGTTCCTTACCTTAAAACTTAGGTAGTACATTTCAGATCTTAACCTTGTGCAAATCCATTGCAATCATTGAAGGTCTTGTGTTTTAAGAGTATCAAATTCAGATATTGGATCACAGGATTAAGTTGTTAAATATCAAGCAGATACCTTAAATCAAATTACCTTGGGAAAATCATACCTCCCCAGAAGCTACTTGGGAAACTGAGCAAAAAGTGAAAGCCAAGTACTCTTATTTATTTGAAATCACCTTGCATGATAGTCAAAGTTCTAAGTTTCGAGGACGAAACTCTTTAAGGGGGGAACACTGTAACAACGCGACCCTAAATCATGTTTGTTTATTTAATTAAGTCATGCTATTAATTTTTCATATTTATTTATCTCATTTAATCATCTCGGTTGGGAGAACTCATTTGGGCTCCACTTTGCAATTCGAGTTTCATTTATTGAAAACAATTTTTTGGAGAAATTGATATTAGGCCTCGATAATTATGGATTAAAAGATTAAATTAATTTTTATTACATTGCAAAAATTTAATTTTGAGCTTTGAAAACAAATATTAAATTAATCGCTTGCGGTTTTGCTTTCTTTCCAAACCCGAGCTCATTCAAGGCCAATTTCGGCCCAAAGTTGAAGCCCAACAAGTTGTATCACTAACTTAGCTAATTAACCATGGTTTAAGCTTAACCATGGTTACTTTTGAGGGATAAATTTGCAGCCAAGTGTTTTGTTCTTCATTCTCAACAAAGTAAAAAGACAATCACACCAAAATATCAAGGCTTTTCTCCCTCTCTTCCTCCTCATTTTTGCTGGCTGCTACTGCCATCCATTGCTGCCCCTTGCTGCCCCTTTTCTGCTGGAAATCACCACCAAAAACACCACCATCCAGCCACCCCCAACACCCCTCTGTTCAAGCATAGTTCACACCTCCTTTTTCAAGCATCAAGTGAGTAAACTCCAATCCCTATCATGCTGATTTTTGATTCTTAATCTTGTTTTTATTGGTTTTTCTTATTGATCATGCTATTTTGATAAGATTAAGAGCTATCTTTGAAGTGTTTAAGTGTTGGTTAAGCATAAAAGCATGTGGGAGTTGAGATTGTTCATGATCATGCTAGTTTAAGTTTGAAGTGATGGATTTGAATCATTTTGTATTTGATTTTGCAATCCTTATCATTACAAATGATTATGGTAATGTTGGTGTGGATTTGGATGAGTGAAAGACTGATTTTAGTGGTTGGTTATGTAAAGAAAAGATTACAAATATGTGGTTATTGAGCTGTCAACAGACTTGAAACAAGGGCCACTTCGGGATTAAACTGGTACTGTTTGGCACATCCACAATTCATGATTTCTGGTGCAGTGATATCTTGATGCGTTAGCTTTAAATAGGCTTTGGAATTACTCAATTTTGAGTTATGTGGACAAAGTCATGACCAATTTACTCAAGCCTGTGCACAATACATTGAAACCGGGAACTGAACTGGAACAGTAACTTTACGAAAAAACTGGTATTGTTTGGGTCACTGAAAAATTGTGATTTTTGGTGTGTGGATAGATTAATGAGTTATCTTTCAAATGCCTTTTGAATCGCCTTAATCCGACTTCTGTGGAAAACGTTACGATCATTTTGCTACGACCGCACAGATTGAACTAAAATTGTGCATGTCTGGGTTCTACCCCAATTTTATGGACCTTATTATGTGAATCATGCTTTGTGTCCTGAATACACGTTTTAGTGGACATTATGAGCTTTTCATATTCGGATTTTACATCTTATTTGGAGGTCGAGAGTGAAAGATATGGATTTTCTAGTGCAGACCATCAAACGATGACATGGGTGAATACAGATGTCGTGACATTTGGAAGTATTTTCAGAAGTTTCTATATAATTATGGGTATTGCAAGAAAATTACAAAGTGTAGTGAGTTCAACAAGTTTGTTTATGTATAGAAGCTTACTTGGGTTTGAAAACCGAGCTAAGTGAGCATGAAAATGAAATTTGAGAAGTGGACACAGTAATGACTCAAATTAGTGTCTATTCGATCAAATCAGCTTATTTGAGCTTTTATGAACATCACAATACCCCTCATGGCATTGAACCTTCTATTATCCATTTCAGAGGCATTAACCATTCTATTATCCATTGCAGAAGCATCACACTTTTCTTTATCCATTTCAGAAATATTAGAAACTCATATTTCATTTATATCAATTGAATTCTTTTTATTAGCTGCTCAATCATTCCAATTGATCTATTTTGTATCAATTTGTTGTATTTCAAGTTCAATATCCCAAACAGATTTATTTTTCAGATCATTTTGATTTAACTTATTGAATCATTGGAATTGTAGAAGCCTTTTAATGAATCAATTTCCATTAAAAGTTATAAATTATGTCAGTGAACATGGTTTACTAACTGCATTTATCTATAATTACATTACTTAAACAGAAATGGGGCCTAGACTATCGTTTCTATTGTGCATAAGTATTATTAAATGAAATATCATTTTAAAGACTTCAGGTACGTCCATTGCCTGTATCTTTAGAAATCAGAGTGTATTTATCAATGTTATCATGTTTTGGTAAGTACATCAATGAATCAGTTTACACAGTGATTTATCAGTTAATTAGTGACCCCATCAGTTATCATCTATAGGGCATTCACCCTTCAGTTACCCGCGCGGCTTCAGGCCAGGTCCCCGATCGGCTTGGCAGGTGTACACCTATCCATAGATCGTAACAGTATCAAGGGGTTCACTATCAGATAATAATTAGCAATGCAGTTTTATATTCATCTCATTCCCTATTTTGATCTTAAATGAATTGCAAAGTGGGCCCAATAAGTGTTTCAATGATTATTTAACAATTAAGCTTCGGCTCACAGTTCGAAATATTTCATGTTTTGTTTTATGCAAATGCTCAGAGAATTGCCCTTATGCTAACAAATCAGCTGAAGGGAATAAGTGAAGCAAGGAAATCCAGGTGGATCAGAAGTAATGCAGTATGTGCATATCTTAAAGCTGTATATTGAATTCTTCTATGGATGAAGATGTAGACTATATAGTGATCTATTTTACTATAGTTTATAAACCCTTCATTAGTTAACACTTGATGTGAGTGTATATGTTTGAGGTTATACTTAGCTATATTATTTATAGCACTCATGTTTCAAACCTTATTCTCTTGGACGACGGTAATGCCCCTATTATTGGGTTATCTATATTATAATTAAGGGATTTATTAAGGAGGATATAAATTGTGAAACATGTTTCGTTTGGGGGCGTAACAATCCACCCGCTTTATCCCAATCATGTCTACCGCCTCAAGAAATCTGTTTATGGCTTGAAACAGGCACCTCGAGCTTGGTTTCAGCACTTCAGCTCCTTCTTGCTCTCTAATGGTTTTGTGTGTAGTCAAGTGGACACCTCTATGTTTGTTTATCGTCATCAATCCACTATCTTAGTCCTACTTCTATATGTTGATGATATGCTTCTTACTGGTAACAACCCCGCCCTCATTCACAAATTCATCTCTCATTTATCTCGCCATTTTGCAATGAAGGATTTGGGTGATCTTCATTACTTTCTTGGGGTTCATGTTATACGTACTCCTTCGGGCCTCTTTCTTTCTCAGCATAAGTACGTTTCTGATCTCCTCAAAAAGTTTCACCTTCATACCTTCAAGCCTGTTCGCACATCATGTGTCTCTCGAACCGCATTGTCCTTAACTGATGGTGACTTATTTGCTGACCCTTTTGAATTTCGGAGTATGGTTGGTGCACTGCAGTGCCTTACCATAACTAGACCTGATATTGCTTATGCCGCATAAGCGGTTTCTCAATTTATGCATGTCCCCCGTACTACTCACTTACATGCTGTCAAGTGCATTTTCAGGTATTTGCAGGGTACAGTTGATCATGGCTTGTTTTTTGAGTCCTCCTCTAAGATGGATCTTCTGGTGGCTTTCTGCGATGCTGATTGGGCTGGTTGTCCCGACACCTGTCGCTCTGCTACAGGTTTTGCTGTCTTTCTCGGCTCCAATCTCATTTCATGGCGAGCCAAAAAGCAACCCACTGTCTCTCGCTCTTCCATCGAGGCAGAATATCGCGCCGCTGCATACACGGCCGCAGAGATTCAGTGGTTGCGTCAGCTGCTTATGGATGTCGGTGTGTTGGTCCAGGTTCCTACTCAACTCTTATGTGATAATATTTCTGCCACTTATCTTGCCTCCCATCCGGTTCTACACAATCGTAGTAAGCATATTAAGGTGGATTATCATTTTGTTCGGGATATGGTCTCCAACAAGCACCTCCAGGTTCGCTTCATCCCTACTCAGTCTCAAGTCGCAGACATCTTCACAAAGGGTCTCTCCTCACAGAAGTTTCTCCAATTCAAGGCCAATCTCTCCGTGGTTCCACCCCGTATAGATTGAGGGGGTGTGATAGTGTATATATGTATCTTATGTAATCTTATTATTATGGGCCTTGTAATTATTCTCTCTGTAATCCTAATTTATCCTATAAATACACACACAGCCACCTCTATTGAGGCAGGTAGCCAAATTCCACACAGTTACCATTACAATGGGGATTTAGGGTGCTTTGGCAGCCCTTTTTGAATGTGCTTGTTTTGGAAATGAGTAGTCAAAGTATTCAATGTGCTGTGAAGGGTGAAATAATCAGTTTACTAGTTATATCTCTTTTATCAATGGCCACAACTCTGCTACCCTGTGGGATCAGCTATGAGACGTGGTGGACGGAAAACATAATCATAAGATGGACCCTTAGATTTTATTTGCTGATTTCAGTGTTGTCTCTTCATAGGATGAAAGGCTATGTAGAGCTCGCCTTGACCAAGATGAGGTTGATGCTTCTGTTACCTATTGTGAAATGAATAATTTGAGTGATATTCCTATAATTCGCCACTTTATTACTTGGAACACTAGGCAAGATGTGGATTTCAAGGTATTACGAGTTATGGATGGTCATTTGCTGTTGAATTAGAGGCCTCTTGAGTTCCTAGTCACTGATTGATCAAAGGGCAAATGCTAAAACAATCTACTTAAACTTATCTTAACACCCAAGAGAGCACATTATAGAGAACTCATCAACAGTAGAGAACTCGTCCAACTAGAGACCTACCTTATAAGTCCTACATAACTACTAGCAACTACCACCACCATAGGACCTAGACTTCACCATCAGAAGTCACCGGCAACTGAGATAAGAACTAGGCTATTGTGACCATCAGTTTCGCCACAAGTAGAAGCTCTATCTCTCTTCTACTCACATTAGACTTGATTTTCTCCATTTTCCCTCAGATATGTGTTCCATTTTGGGGCAAGCCCTTTGTTACAAGTGATGGATGTATTTGCCCGGATGATTTGAGGTGACCATGGGGTTGATGAGGTTCTTAGGAAGGAAAATGGAGAACAATGGTGTCCACATAGGCTATATTGCTTATGAAAGACTAAGAAACTTTTGTCATCTCTATGGAAAATTTGATATCAATAATATCAGTAGTATTACAAAGAATTTTTGTGGTGCTTATCATTTTAACTGGTCAGGTATCGGACAAAAATAGCCGTAATTTCAAAGATGTCTACCTAATTTTAAAGATGTCTACCAATCGTCATCCTGGACTCTCTCTTGTCCGATCATCAGCAAATTAAGGCAATGGTACGTACTATTTTCTCATAACCGAAACACATAGTCAAGCTCTTCGTTTCTCTGAAGTTCTACAATTTTTTTTAAAAAATTGGAACATTCTGAGATTGATTTGTCATTGGCCATGGAAAATCTAGCCCCTTGCAATCAGGTTCCCAATTTTCCCGTGACATTTGGCGTAGGGAAGTAAGCATAAGCCAGACTACACGACTTGCAGTTGCTTTAAGTGGGATGTAGACTCTTCTAATCCAGCCTTTCTGTTTGCTCATAGTATTATCTTTTATGAAGAATTTATGGTATACTTCAAGATCAGGTAACTGACCTGACGTTCATTAGCAACTTAGTTAGCAGCTTCAGCCTTCTCTCTGAACACTTGGCTTTGTTCAGACATCGGGTGTTGGAGACTGCCCCGTCTCAGCCCCAGTGGAATCCATGAAGCTATGTGCATGGAATTGTAGGGGCGTAGGTAGTAACACTGATTATCCTGCAGTTTCATTTTTGTTTCACGTAGTCTGCGTTTATAGCTCAAATGGAGTGTGTCCTTTTGAAACAAAGGATGATGGCTAGGCTAGCGTTCTCACATCTCTCTTGATGTCATTTTGCGATGTAAAAACTATGCGCTTTGTTGTACTTATAATACTAATGGTTCACAGCGGTATGTATGTTTTGTTTATGGCGCTCCAATTGTTCTGGATCATCACGTAGTTTGGGTAGAGTTACATCAGTTATTTTTCTTCAATTACTTAGCCTTACTTGGTGACAGGAGACTTTAATCAGACACAATCTCCATTTGATAAACTGGGAGGAGCTGCACTAATTCAAGGGATGGGAGGAATTCATGCAGTGAGGACCTATCCTTGTGTTTCCTAGAGTCCCCTTTAAATGATTGAGATTCACTTGTACAAATAAACAGAAAGCATACGACACCATGTACAAGCTCCTGGGTATAGCCAGTTGCAAACATCAATGGTTCGACCTATTTTCGGATTCCCATATTTCGACTTTTCAAATTGTAGTGATCGACTATCTCCTATTCTTTTATTTTCAAGAACCGTTGTAGCTAATGGAGGACCATACTGAGTAGAAGCTTGATCTTTTTCCAAGCATGATTTGAAGTCTAGAATAAACGAAGCTTAGGTTATATGATCACAACACTCCTATATGTATTGTGTGGCTCTCAATTTAAAACACAACAAATCCATTTGTAGAAATTGGTGTCTGGATAGTAAACAAGAGCGACTCACAGAGGAGGACGACTTATTCCAAAGGGCAGAAAATGCGAAACAGGCATTATGGGACCTTGGTGTTAATCTTGACACTATTTTCGACGCCCGCAAGGAGAGTGAATCAATAATCCAAGCATCTCAGGACCTAGCACCCTGGGAACAACGAAGCTAGATTCAGTGGATGGTAATGAGGGATAGGATAACGAAGTTGTTTTTCAACTACACCAGAGAGCAAGCCAGATTCAACAAAATTCGTGGATATTGTAACATAGATTTGTAACTGGATTAATGACCATGGTGGGCTGACCCAGTTGACTTGTTATATTTTCCAATTCAAGTGTAATTGTACAGAAGATACTACTTTTTGTCGGCAACAGGCAGTAAGTGTCATTAGCTCATTTCGTGAACGACTTTTCCCGAGTGACATACAGGGACTACTCCAGCCATTTTCTTTGAAAGAGTCAGGAAAGCATTGTTTGGGATGAATGGATGGAAATCAGCCAGGCATGTTGGTATTCCATTTCTGTTTTTTTTTTTTTTCAAAAGTATTGTGACATTATTGGAGATGACGTCACTTGTGTTGTTTTAGAAACTCTTCACTTAGGCCACATCCTAAAGCTGATTAACAACATTCTTAGAATACTTTTCTAAAGGGGTTCCCAACCCACGCTCATTTTGCTAGTTTCGTCCAACAAGCCTTTGTAATGTCATTTATAAAGGGCATCCAAATGTCTTACAAACCAGTTAAAGAAAGTTATGCCTTCCCTGATTGGTCCACAAAAACATTCGTTTTTACGTAGCATATTAATTAAAGACAATTGCCTACTGGTTCATGAACTATTCACCTATATAAAAAATAAAAGAAAAGGGACGCCCTTAGCAGCTATCAAATTCGACCTAAATAAAAGCTATAATAAGCTTGAGTGGGACTTCATTAAAGTTGTCATTTGTAGGGTTGGTTTTCATGAAATATGGGCTATACGTATTACAGAATTTTTACCAACGATGGTTTTGTTGAAGGCTCGCAGAGAGAAATGAGAAGAGAGAAATTCACATGACAGAGGAAGGTGTCAGTGAGGGTTTTATGGGGTCCTCGCAAGCAATGGTACTTCCCGACTCAAAGGAGATCGAGGAAAAGTTGAAGCAACGACTTGAACAGCACCCAAGGGTGACGAAAAAGAATCAGTGGTGAGGGAGTACAACAAGAAGAATCTATAGAAGAAGAAGGAGATAAAGTTAACGCACACAAAAAGAGAGAAACATCACACATAAGAGAGTTAGAGAGGAATCCTTCAAGAGTGAGAGAGAGGTCTCCTACATAGCTTTGAGAGAATACTAAGTCTAGCGCACTCTTTGTACATTCTTTTGAAATTACAATAAAAGTAGTGCCTTTTGCACAGCACTTGGCCTCCTAATTCTCATTGGGTTTGTTTGGTGCTTACCAATGGCATGTTGTAGCCTCCATTTCGGCCTAAAGAATACAGTCGACAAGGTGACCGTCTATTTCCCAGTATGTTTTGTGTATAGAAGTGCCATCAGATGCATTACTGCATGCACCAAAGCGATGTCAACCAAAAAACTAAATATAGAAAATTAAAAAAATTAAAAAAATAGGGAAAGGAGGCACGTTTGCACTTGATGAGCGGTTATGTTGCATGAGGTTGTTTTCATCCTTTTTTTTTTTTTTCTTTTGATGGACGTGAGCCATTTCAAAACCAAAAAAAAAAAAAAAAAAAAAAAACAAAATTCAACTTTTTTATTTTCTGTTGTTAGACGTGAGTAGTTTTTTTTTTAAAAAAAACAAAATTCATCTCTTTAATTTTTTTAATTTGTTTTTTCGGTTACTTGTACTTGCAATTTGCTTGATTTTTATCATCTCTCTTCATGTTAGCATTTGATAAGAGTCTCAGCAAATTGAATTTCACTTATGGTCAAGAATGGCAGGGAACGTTGTCGAAAAAGCAATCGGAGGATATTTGATTTGTAAGTTTTACAATTAATTTTATTTCACCTTCTATTAAATGAATTTCATTTAGTTCATATTTATCTCTTAATTGAATATTTTAATTTTGAACAACATTCTTAGAGGATAATGGAAACGGTGATAACAACAGAATTTTGTCAGGTTACATTGCATTATTATTTTGTTGGAATTCTGTTCATTGAGGCTGTGAATGTTTTGTTCATTTTAACTTGTGATGTTGTTCATTATTGGGTTTGTTTTAATATATTTTCTTACTTTGTATTTATTAATTAGATTATAGATGTTCATTTAATCATGTGATGGTGTTCATTTATTTTTGCGATGTTGTTTTTTAATATATAAAAATTGGTTTATAGTTGTTCATTTATTTGTGTACTGCTGTTCATTTATGGTTATGAGCGCGTTCATTTATTCATTCATGTTATTTATTTTGCAGATAATATTTCTTCTGGATGAGATATTATTACTTTGGATCCTTTTACAGTTGATTTAGTTGGATCAATTGCATACTCTCAAGATGAAGCGTTTGAGATGTACAACGATTATGCATTTAAGGTTGGGTTTAGTGTTCGTTATCATAAGATTCGTAGGAGAACTCGAACTCAAGATTTGTTAATGCGCCAGTTTTATTGTTGGAAGGAAGGTTGGAAAGAAAATAAAGGTCAACAATGTAAGGAGTATAAAAATATTGATATTCGAAGTGGGTGCAAAACAATGATCCAGTTTAATATTGACTTAGATGGAAAGTAGACTATCACTAAGCATGTAGCTGAGCACAACCATCCGTTGTATAGTACTAATGAGCAGCATCTTTTGCCTTCTCATTGAAAAGTCTTAACTGAAGACCTGTTGTTTGTGACAGAGCTTAGGGATGCAGGAGTCCAAGTGGCGGATGCATTATGTGTCTTGATAAAACAAGCTAGTGGAGCTTCTTTCGTGGGTTTTCAGTTGACAGATTTATATAATAAGATTGAGGATTACGATAAGAAGTCATTTGATGGGAGCGATGCAAATTCACTGATTGAGATTTTCAAGAAACGATTCAAGAGTGAGAACAATTTTTATTATGATTTTCAGGTCGATGAAAATTGTTGTTTGATTAGTTTTTTTGGCATGACAAGCAAATGTTGGTGATTTGGTTGTTTTTGACAGAACGTATCGTACAAATAAGTATGACATTATTTATGCTTCTTTCGTTGGCATGAACCATCATTCCAAAAATATCATGTTCGGTTGTGGTTTTATTATGAATGAGAGAATTGAGTCTTTTTAATGGCTGTTTCAGACTTTTTTGAAATATATAGGTGGCAAATTTCCAAGTATCATTATGACTGATTAGGCTTTTTCTATGGCTGTCGTGATAGAATCAGTTTTTCCTGGTGTTCAGCATAGGCTTTGCTGTTTTCACATCATTGAAAATTCAAGAAAGCATATTGGAGCACTAAGGGCAAAGGAAGGTTTTACAAAATTTTTTAACAAAGCTTTGATGGATTATGATACGAAGTCTGAGTTTGATCATTTTTGGAGAAGGTAATTGATTTTATTATTGCATTGTCAGTTGTATTTGTTTGAACATTTTTTATTTTTCTGTTCTATTATTTATATCTTTGTTCATTAGGTTTGATTATGTTTTCTTCGTTGAAACTTATATTGTTGCTTACTAGATATTTAATAATCACTTTGTACTTCATTATTACTTATTGTAATTCATCGGTTCATGTGATGATGTTCATTTGTATTATTTATCTTGTTTAAACATTTTGTTCATTGGAACTTATGGTGTTGTATTTTTTAAATGGATTATCTACATACATTACTTCCTGTATTGTTAATCATTTGTGTTTGGTAATTTTTTAATATTTTTAAAAATTGCTTATCAATCAATTTTTTAGGATGGTGGCATTGTATGATTGTGATGGCAATTGTTGGCTGAACAATCTTTATTCATTAAGGGAAAAGTGGTGCCCTGCTTTTTCAAAGAAGAACTTTTCAGGAGGGGTATTGTCTTCACAAAGGAGCGAGAGCACAAACAACTCAATAAAGAGGCGATTGCATGCAACTGCTAATTTGCATGACTTCTACAACATATTTTGTGGTGTTGTGTCAGAGTGGAGGGAAAAGAAAAATGGTGAAAATCGCAAATATTCCAAGGGTGATGTGGAGATGGCCTTTCCATCGGTAAGGTTGTTGAAACATACTAGGGCTATTTATACTATTGATGCTTATCGATTGGTTAAAAAAGAGTTCGTTAAAGGGGCTTCCTATGATCAAGATGAGTTGCATAGTGATACATCTGATAGGGTGTTTCGTGTATCCGGGGTAAGTTGTTTGGAAGAATCCTGGGGTCAAGGATTAGATGGATATACTTTTAAGCATAATGTTATTTTGAACATAAAGAAAGGCTTCATTAATTGCACTTGCCAAAAGTTCACTGAGGTTGGACTTTTATATTCACATTGTTTGAGAGCTATGCATACTTGTTGTGTTCAAGAAGTGCCGGATAAGTACATCATGAAGAGATGGAGCAAAGGCATTAAAGAAATCCAAAGTAATGAACTTATTGTTGAAGGGGGTTTGTGTGGAGAATGCAAATGGGTAGAAAAATGAATGCACTGCTCACTGCTAGCCAAATGAATAGAGAGGTAAGACTCCTCTGTGAGGAGTACTTCAGTAAATTGAAGGAGTTAATTGAAGTAGAAGTAGGTTTAGTTCATGTGGAGGGTGATGCTCAACAAGATGGCCCGAGTTCCGCAAAGCGCATTTTGAATCCTCCTAGATCTCAAGAAAAAGGTCAACAGAATAAGAGATTGAAGAGTACAAGTGAGAAGAAGTGCAATCAAGCAAAAGCAAGAAAAAAGAAGAAGTTGTCAGCACATAGTATCACAAGTGAAGAGGGATTACCCAAGGTATGACAAGTTCAATCATCTACTATGAAGAATTTTATTCTTCAATGAACAATTGTGAATACAAAATTTAAACAATTAATTATTATGTTGTGAATAGTTTATCATAAGTAATTTTTCTCTTTGGTGTTATTATTGTTTGTAGGCAACTAATTTGGAAACTAGGAAAACCACAGAGGTTGTACCAGAAAATGTCACAGGTGTTCAGGAATCATCCAAGGTATGACGACTTTAATCATACACAATGAATAACTATTTTTCTTTAGCAACACTTCTCAATAGAGACTTTTGTATAATAGATTATTATGTTTTTATAGATTCCTATGATTTAGTTTTAATTTTGATATTGTTTATTTCGATAGCTGACTAATGTGGAAGTTCAAAGATTCACAAAGATTATATGACAAAATGCAGATGCCATTTTGGTACAGGTTGATAAAAAGAATTATATAATTATTATATTTATTTCTAAATTGATCTACATTGTGAAGTTACTTATATTGACTAAACTTCGGAGTTTGTTACAGAATTTTGCTTCGTTTCCTAATAATATACCTTATTATGTATCAAAAGAGACCCTAGGTAAAGATCCTAGTGGTGTTCGTTTACCTCAGGTTGGTAATAAACAATTCTAAGTGTATTTATTTGTAATTTGATCTTGTAGTGAATTTATTTTTATTGTTTGCTTTTTGGAGTATGTTATAGAATTTCACTCCATTCCATATGAATATGCCTTTTTATAAATCAAGAGGGTCGTTAACTAAAGATCCAAGTGGTGGTCTATTGCTTCGGGTTCGTTATGAACGATTCTATAAGTCATTTTGCACAAAAACTATCTTAATGATGATCATCATTACACATTGATATGTCATTGTGGCTTTTTCAACTTTACTTCAAAATGGAGTTCCTTTGTGCATGAATGTACCTTATGGTGGTTCAAGTTCTCAAGGCAATGTTATGCCTACATTGAACTTGTTGTCCAATTCCAATCCAAATGATCAAAGTCTTCTTCAGGTGAGTTCTTTTAGTTATACAGTCTTTTTGGGATTTACTTGTTATTGTTCTATAAATAACATTTTATCTTTTAAAATTTCTCATATGTTGTAGAGTACAATTGCAGCAATTGGACGTTGTCCCCCATTTTATTTTGATCGAAGAACTGCAGGAGGTTTGACACCGATGATGTTTCAATCATTTATTGGTCAAACGCCAACAAATGGAGCATGTAATCGGTCTTATAATAATGATACATAATTAGGTGGTAAATCTTAGTTACACTATGGTTGTAACAAAGTTTTCCCTAGACTAGATCCCGTTTGATATATGGTTTACATATGTAGTGGATGTATACTCTTTTTTTTTTTTTTTTTTTTTTTGAATTCTATTGTTTGAAATATTAGTATAACTTGAAAACTATATGTCGTAGTATTTGACTTGATTTATAATGAAAGGATTTATGTTGGTAAAATAAGTCTAGCAACTAACTTTGTCCATGAACGTCTCTTGAGAAAATGAACAGCACTAAAATGGTGAATGACGTGCTGTATTTTTATTGTAACAAATATTCATTACGTAGCGTTTGTGAACCTTAATGAAGAACATTTAATTATATAGTGAACAATAATAAAATAGCAAATGAACAAAGTAGCATTTCTTATTGTGAATAAATTTTTTAAAAGTGTTTAGTATATAGGATTTATGTTTTTTGACTTAAGGGTTAGGATTCAGGGTTTTCTAGTTAGAGTCTAGGGTTTAAAATTTATGGTTTAGGGTTTAAGATTTCGGATTAGGGTTTATGGTTTAGGATTTAGAGTTTAGGGTTTAGGTTAGGGTTTAGGGTTTAGGGTTTAGGGGTTATAATGAAAGGATTTATGTGTCTTGGTAAAATAAGCCTAGCAAATAATTCTAACTTTGTCCATGAACAAAGTCTCTTTAGAAAACGAACAATACTAAACGGGTGAATGACGTGTTATATTTTTATTGTAATAAATATTCATTACGTCGGGTTTGTGAACCTTAATGAAGAACATTTAATGATGTAGTGAACAATAATAAAATAGCAAATGAACAAAGTAGCATTTCTTATTGTGAATAAATTTTTTAAACATATTTAGTGCACAGGATTTATGTTTTTTCAGTTAAGGGTTAGGATTCAGGGTTTTCTAGTTAGAGTCTAGGGTTTAATGTTTATGGTTTAAGGTTTAAGATTTCGGATTAGGGTCTATGGTTTAGGGTTTAGAGTTTAGAGTTTAGGGTTTAGGTTAGGGTTTTGGGTTTTGGGTTTCGGGTTTAGGGTTTAGGGGTTATAATGAAAGGATTTATGTGTCTTGGTAAAATAAGTCTAGTAAACAATTCTAACTTTGTCCGTGAACAATGTCTCTTTAGAAAATAAACAGTACTAAAATGGTGAATGATGTGCTATATTTTTATTGTAACAAATATTCATTACGTAGGGTTTCTAAACCTCAATGAGGAATGTTTAATGATATAGTGAACAATAATAAAATAGCAAATGAACAAAGTAGCATTTCTTATTATGAATAAATTTTTTAAAAGTGTTTAGTGTATGGGATTTATGTTTTTTGAGTTAAGGGTTAGGATTCAGGATTTTCTAGTTAGAGTCTAGGGTTTAAAGTTTGTGGTTTAAGGTTTAAGATTTCAGATTAGGGTTTATGGTTTAGGGTTTAGACTTTAGGGTTTAGGGTTTAGTGTTTAGGGTTTAGGGCTTATGGTTATGGTTTAGTGTTTAGGGTTTAGGGGTTAGGGTTTAGGATTTAGCGTTTAGGATTTAGGGTTTAGGGTTTAGGTTAGGGGTTATGGTTTAGTGTTTAGGGTTTAGGGTTTAGGTCAGGGTTTAGGGTTATGGTTATGGGTATAGGGTTTAGGTTTGGGGTTATGGTCTAGTGTTAGGGGTTTATGATTTAGGTTAGGGTTTAGGGTTTAGGGGTTAGGGTTTAGGGTTTAGGGTTTAGGTTTAGGTTTAGGATTTAGGGTTTAGGGTTTAGGGTAGGGGTTATGGTTTAGTGTTTAGGGTGGTTAGGGTTTAGGATTTAGGGTTTAGGTTTTATACGTTAAGTTTAGATGTTAGGGTTTAGTGTTAAGGGTTTAGGGTTTAGGGGTTTATGGTTTTATGATATATTGAACAATAATATATTGGTAAATGAACACAATTATATTAAGATTGTGAACATACAACTAGAAAAAAATATTTATTTGGTCAATGAACAATATTTATTTGGTCAAGGAGCAAATTCATATCTGAAAAGGTTGTGTTTTATAATAGTGTAAAAAATAAAAACAAAACGCTCTATTGCCAACTTCTAATGCAGCTGCTATTGTTACCTTACTTCTGTTTCCAACTTTGCCTTACGTAGTGTATTGTCTCTCAACATGTCATCTGGATGTAGAAAAATTCGGGCGGCATACTTTGCTCTTAGTGTCCTTAACAATGTTTCCTGAATATTAATTAGATGTTAACATACGTACATTATGCCACGCAAAATGTTACTAAATTTTTATGGATATATTTAAAAAGAGAAGCACCTTTTCTTCTTGAAACCCATGGTCCCATGATGGTAAATTGCCATAATATGTCTCCATGTGGCGCATGGTATAGATTCCACAATCATGAAGATTTATACTATCTTGATTGTCAGTTTTGACATAAATTGTGCGAAAGTTTTTAACTTCTTTTGCTTTTGGTCGGCCACGCTGCATTAGATACTTGGAGAAAAAGTGTTTCTACATTTGGTAAAAGTGATTTATGTTAGTTTGTAATTTTATATAAATGTATTTTAAGTATGTGTTTAGGGAGGCTTACCAGTACACTATCACAATTGCCATATCTTGTACTAGGGTTTTTTGGCAATGTCAGATTGTCTATGATATTCACTGTCTTATCAGCAAATTGGAATACAATGAGGAAGAAGTGTTCGCTTCTTAGAATTGGAAAGAACACCTATAGTGTGGTTTAATGAATAATAGTAACTAATTAAAATGAATAAAAACATGTAATACAATGAACAATTGGATAAGTGAGCACATCTAATATAAACAAAATGAATAAAACCATATAATTTAATGTACAAGTGGATTAGTGAACACATATGATAGAGTATAAAGAAGCTTACTAAATCTATAGTATTGAAGTTAAGCCAGTTGGTTCTTTGCGTTTCAAGCTGCATGACTTTGTAGAACTCCTGGTACTTAAAGGATGCTTTTTGTGCATGTAGGATAGTAGTCTAAAAATCAATTAAAAGTTAAATGAACCCAATAATAAGGCTTGATTTTGATAAACATTTAATGTTATAATGAACATACATCAACAAGTGTGACTTTCATAGACATATGTAGTGAAGAAAAATCTACTCGGATGCATTGTTTCCCTTGATAGTTGTTTCTTATTCATTATAATAGACCACATGTCCAAAATGCTATTTTTCAAATGGCTGTCTACAGCTGCCATTGAAGCTATTGCCTCTTTATCTATCCACAGTCTGTATGCTTTGTCAGGAGCATTGGACTCATATAGCTCCTCGCTGTTGACACATATGTATATACAATTAATAGCATTAAACAATTCCTATATAATAAAACCTAGAAGCATTAAATTATCTACATACTTACGTTTGGGGATGGTCTACATTGAAAGGCAGGAATGCATAATCAACCACAACCTTCTCACCATGGGTTAGCTTACCTTTGATAATGTCCCTATAATATGTCAGATATGGTGATCGACATATGAATGGAAGTAATTTTATTACCCTTCTCTCTCTATGAGGTCCATTTTGTAAAGGTTGTTCAACATTGCCTTCTCGCATTTGGAGTAATTCGTGCTCAACCTACTGTCTGCTAGTATGTTTCTCTTGTTGCGCTTTGTGATGTGCCGGTTTAGAATATTGCAAAGTAATGTGTGCGATATATTGCATTGATGTATATTGGCCTTCATATTCACCTAGAGACACTTGTTCCTCATTGCATGCAGGTGAACTACTTATTGTATTAGTTCTTTTGATAGGGAAGTTGATTACAGTATGAATTCTCTGCTTATGTGAAAGTGGGATTCCAACATCAAAAGTCAATGGAGTGTAGTCTACTATTGCTCAATGTTAGTAATGCTTTAATGCTATAGCTTCCATTTTTAAATATGCATCAAAGAATTTAGGATCATTGAAAAAATGTTCATCCCGAGTCAAGCCATGAGTTTCATCTTCATTCGGATATTTCTAAACGTTTGTGGTTCCATGTGCAATGTGTGACATTACCTGATATATAGGAAACCTTTTTCCAGATGTATACTATTACTTTTATAATAGGATGTCAAAAATATATATAACTCAAAGTAGATGTATACTATTATACCTTAATTGGATCATTGGGCCCTGCCATTGGAGGTTCTCTTTCACTTCCACATTCTGAATATGGTGGATAAGAAATTGGTGGAGAGCCATGGATTGATGCAGTGGGATTGGTGTGCTTTTGGGTTTCTTATGCCAGGCTTGCGAATTCCTCTTGTAATTCAATTTCTCCTTCATGAACAATTGATTGATAGTCTATTCTGTCAATTATCTTGCCTCTCCATACTCTCTCGGGAACTCCTTCTCATCTTTATTCCTTTGTTCAACTGCATCAGTTGTCCAATGTATTGCCATGGGAAACCATCAGTCAATTGTCTTTCCTCTAAACTTAACTTTATCCAAATAAAAGAGTTGTAATTCATGGCAATGTTAAATCTTAGTATGTACTTCTTAGAATTAATGACGTAGTAGATATTAGCAATTAAGTATGCATTAGGTAATGAACAAATACATCTAAATTAATAAACAAGGGTATTTAGGTGGGATTCTACTAACCATGAGAAACAAGAGTGGTCCTCTGAGATATCTTGTTCGATTTTGTTTTCATTCCACTACTGTGTCATTGAGACATTGTAGGAGAAATGCACAACAATTGTCTGCTTAAATCCACCAATGACTTCAATATTCTGAAAAAACAGTTGCCATTCATACTCCCAATAATACATGTTGAAATTATGTAAACCACAAAGTCTCATTTGAATTCTTCTCCATGGTCTCCTCTTTGTAGAATTTGGTCAACCATTTTTCCAACTTTTGGTGTCCCTGTTATACCAAGATTCCACCTTCTTCTCCATTGTTCAAGTAGTCTAGTGTATTCATTTTTTGGTTTGCATCTCGAGGCTACTTGAACTTCTAATTCACCCATAGGAAATGCTAATGTTGCATGAACATCTTCCTCAGTTATCTATAGTACTCTAATTTTTTTTTTAAAGCTTCAATGTATTACTTGCTAGATCAAACTTTTGAAGCAACCATATTGCAAGATCTTTGGGGATGATAGAAGTTCTAACAGATAGGAACCCTCCAAAACCAATTTCCATTATAGCTGTCCGTTGTTCATAATCAAGTCTCTCAATTAGGAATAATAGCTTATTACAAGCCATCCTATGGGGTAGATTACCATCCCAAACTTGTTTTTGTTTCTCAACCTTCTTGGAATGATTCCTTACAGCCTTCTTATAGTGAGATTGTTCATTTGAGGTTCTATTTTGAAGCTTAGATGCAGAATAATCATGAGACAATTCAAACTAAACACACTTTTCAACATAAGCGTGTTTATCATTTGTGATGTTTGGAACTTTCCTTTTACGAATGAGTGATTCTTTTCGTAGTTCTGGAGTTTGTTCATCCTCATAATCTTCAACAATATCTAATTCTTGAAATGGTTGCTGAAAGACACATGCTTCATTGTTTTCTTTTAAGCTATCAACCCTACTAAAAAGCCCAATTATTTAGTCAAAAGATCCCCAATTGTGGTTTGAATATATTTACAAAAAAGATCAACATTGACAATAACATATCACCAATTGAATGTCATCTTTTATACTATCCTTTCATGCACATTTAGAAAGGTGATATCGATCAATATAAATTTAATGGATAAAGATAAGTGTAAATTAGACAAGAGTAAGGGTTCAACTAAATGCATAAAGAGAAGTAAATATGAAACTTTGAATAAATCAACGTGAAAAACTGAACAATTCAAGTTGAAAAAAGCTATTCTTTTTTAATTACCTTGATGTCTTCAATATGAGGCTCTGTTTTTTTTTTTTTTTAATATGAGGTCTAATTAAACGGCAATGTACTAAACTTATATTTCTTGTAAATTACTAGATGAACGTAATGACTCATATACTGTTACATATATAAATAAGAAAATTTTGTAACATTAAAATGTAAATATGGATTATATCAGGATTTTGATTGTACAATATCCATGTTTTTAAACACTGTATGAAATATGACAAAACCAAAAGAAGAAGGGCGAGAACCAAGCCTATGAGGCCATGATACTTACAAAAAAGAAATACCTGAGACAACATCCATCAATGAAAAATTCCCCAAACATAAGAATTAGAGCGCTATCGGGATTCGTAATATGGGGGTGTAATAGGAACACAATCGCAATGTCATCTTACCTAATTATGATCGGCTTTCATTAGTTTGAAATATCTATAAATTCATAATGCGAAAGAGAGTTAAAATGTACTGCTAGGGTGCCTTCGTGTACGAAAACATTTTTGTTATTCTTTGTGTGTCATGACATAGCATGCACATCTTACTAATTATACGTCAAATAGACGGTTTATTCTTATTATTTAACTGTCTTTAATATGAAATAAATAGATTTAAAAATATTTTAACTTTAAAATTTTCCTCACAACCTCCATAACATGTAAACGCCTAAACACGCATTACATTTGTACTCGTCTAACAGGTTCACATATAGATGTGAACACTTCCAATATGGAAAAATACAAGAAATGAAATCTACTTAATAAAGGTTGCAAATTATCAATTCTTTGATGCAAATGGTCAAAATAAACATCACATTTAAAATTAACAAACATAATCATGAACAGTATTGCGGGTACATGAACAAATAAAACCATGAACAATATTGTGGCTATAGTAAAAAGGCAAGGTAATAGAACAAAAGTCAAATATATTAGTGAACAATATTTATTTCGCCTATCAACAGATAACATCAACCCTTCTCAAATAAAGAATTAGCAACCCCAAACATTATTGACATTTTTTGCATTGCTTAAAGAATTTTGTTTTGAAATTACACATATAGATATGAAAAATTCCAATATGAAAAAATGCTAGAAATAAAATCTACTCAATATAGGTTGGACATTAACAACTCTTTGAAGTAAATATGCAAGAATGAAGCTCACATTTAAATGAACAAACATAACTATGAACAATGTGTGGGTACATGAACAGATAAAACCATGAATAATATCGTGGGTATAGTAAACGACAAGGTAATTGAACAAAAGCCCAATATATTAGTGAACAATAGTTATTTAGCTCATGAACAGATAAAACCATCACTTCTCAAATTAAGAAATATCAACCACAAACATTGTTAAAATTTTTTGCAATTGCTTAAGGAAAGCTTTTCTAAGTTACAATAATAAACCTCACATTTAAAATTAACAAACATAAGTATAAACAATGTCATGGGTACATGAATAGATAAAACCAAGAACAATATTATAGGTATAGTAAAAAGGCAAGGTAATATAACAAAAGTCCAATATACTAGTGAACCATAGTTATTTTGCCTATGAACAGATAAAATCAACCCTTCTCAAATAAAGAATTAGCAACCCTAAACATTATTGACATTTTTTGCATTAAAGAATTTTGTTTTTGAAATTACACATATAGATATGAAAATTCCAATATGAAAAAATGTGAGAAATAAAATCTACTCAATACAGGTTGGACATTAACAACTCTTTGAAGTAAATATGCAAGAATGAAGCTCACATTTAAAATCAACAAACATAACCATGAACAATATGTGGGTACGTAAACAGATAAAACCATGAATAATATTGTAGGTATAGTAAAAGGCAAGGTAACTGAACAAAAGCCCAATATATTAGTGAACAATATTTATTTTGCTCATAAATAGATAAAATCATCCCTTCTCAAATTAAGAATTATCGACCATAAATATTATTGAATTTTTTTGCAATTGCTTAAAGAAAGCTTTTCTAAGTTATAATAATATTGAATTAATGCACAGACAAACTATGCAATTCAAAATGAAATACAAACAACATTAATTTCTAACTAAGAAGACAGGTAGCCTCCTCTGACTCTCTCTCTAACCACTCTTGTCCCCCCTCTCTCTCTGTCTCTCTGTCTCTGTATCTCTCCCTCTCTCTCTCTAACCACTCTTGTCCTTAATCTAAACTCTGAGAAAATTCAGTCATGCTCCTCCATAGATGGCATAACATATGAAGTAATTTCAGCTTCGAGTTCCTTTGATTCTCTCTCTATAAACGGTGCCTTCTCTGTCCTCTCCATCGATTGCTCTTTCCTCTCCTTCAAAACGCATGGTTTTCACGTTCATCTTCCTAAATTTGAGTTGGGTCTAGGTTCCTAAATCTGAGCTTTCTATTCCTAAACCATTCAATAATTCGATTCCATTCTCCCTGCTATCCATAGCATCCACAATAAGCCCAAGAAGATGCAAAATCAGCTGAGTTCGAAAACCCTAGGCTTCAGCAATTTTGGGTTATTGATTTTTGGATGGGGATTCTAGCAATTTCCTTGATAACCCAGTTTTACGAATATGCTTTTGGATGGGGATTTGGTCGGTTTGATTAAGCTTCCTTTGATTTTGGGTAAGTGAATTTTGGATGCAGAATCCATTAGTTTGCTTTTGTTTAGAGTTTCTTATGTTCAAATTTTGGTTTAGTTCTTTGATTCAATGAATTATATGTTTTTTTGGGGTTTGTTCAGTAATTGATTCATGCTTGGGTTTGTTCTCTAGCAGATTCAACTATAAGGAAGTGAAAAAAAACAATTCAGCGCAAGAATAATTCAAAGCAGGGCCTGTTCAATCAGAATGGAGAAGTGAATTCAACACTCAAAAAGTACCTAGGCTTCCTCTTGTAAGTCAATAGTTCTACCTTCTTTATCGATTCATCCATTCAACCAAATTGAACAAAAATGCCCGAACTGCTGTCGTTGGAATTGAATAGTTATCGTCGGAATTGAACAAGAAAGCCAATACTATGCTTGAAGTTGGTGTAATTGGCTGGAGCAAGATGAACTACTGCGTGAATGGATTGTCGACATTAAATAGTTTGAGATATGGAGAGGAGTTTCAGCCATGGATGGAATTGCAACTAGATAGTGTTCTGCTAGGAGTAGGAAAGTAGTTAGCGATCAATGGAAGTTTGGATTTTCAGATCGTGGTTGATTTTGTTTTTTTTTAAATAATTTTTCCAACACATCAATATTGTCCATGTCAGCCTGGGAGCACATGCTCCCAGGTCTATAGTATGCGGCAAATTATTATGTACACTTGGGAGCACGTGCTCCCATATATATTTTATATATATATTTTGGGGGTGTATTTGTCATATAGGCTTATGTGTCACAAGGGAGTACATACACTCGAGTGTATGATATAAGCTTTATCGTATTACACCAGAAAGAGGTGATATCTTGGGCGCTTAAGTGGGGCCCCAAGCCCGAGCCATTAACCACCTATTTTTTAGATGACACTTTTTTTTTTCCCACGGAGATTAAACATTAGTAATGTAGAGCACTAAAACTTATCATAGATCTATTTTGTTTTGTATTGGGAGAGGTTGTTAATGCATCAAAAACACTAATTCTAACTTGCTTCAACATTGGGGAAGAGGCTAGGGATATGATCCTTAGTATCTTTGGTATGGCTCTCTAGGATGGCTTTAGAAAGTATCTCAAAGTATCAATTGCAATTAGATGGTTTAAAGAGTGGCCCATTTATCTTCCTTGCACAGAAGGCCTAGTGATCAGTTAGAGGGATTGCAGACAAAATTGCTATCACTAGTAAGTTGTCTAATTCTTATTAATAATGTTCTAGTTCCTTATGCCAACATGTATTATCTATTTTTAAAGTGACTGGCAAGGTGACTAAAGGCTCTTAATTTGCTTCTTATCAACGTTTTCTAGGCTAAGTCCGAAGGAAATAATCCTATACACTAGATAAAGAAAGACCTATTTAAATTACTAAAGATCCTTATTGGACTGAGAATTTAAGACTTACATATGATGAATAATGCTCCATTAATAAAGCAGAGTTGGTTCGTTATTGAAAATATATTAGGGTAAATATGCGACAATGTTGCCAATTATTGTGGTTTATTTTCACTGTAGGGACAAAAGAGCCTCTTAGGGGCTTACTAGGCTTGTTAATGCTATAAGTGTTAAGCAAAATAAAATATTTCACATATATTTTGATATTATCTTGTAATATTATGTGATTGTTTTTGGTTAGAATTCTTTTTGCTAGATTTCCAAGTTATAGCATGATTTGGGCTTCTATTGTATAAAAGTAAGATGAATGGGCATGTATTAATCAAGCAAAACAAATAACAAAAGACACGGCCAAAGCTTCAAGGAGCTAAAACACTTTGCTTCCAAATTCTTTATCTATCAAATTTAATTTCTTCATGGTATCAGAGCAATGGGTGCAGGAAAAAGATTCATGATTGAGCGTCAGCCTCCGTATTATATCTACTCTATAGAAGGTCCTGGGGTAGCGATTACCTCGGTAGTTTTTAATTGTAAAAATTATGATATGTGCCAAAAGGTCGTCAAAGCAGCCTTAAAGGCCAAGAAAAAACTTGGGTTCATTGAACCTAAAAAAGACCATCTTTAAATGAAGGGGATGATCCAAGTGTGTTGAATGCATTGGAGATGATCAACTCCATGATCTACTCCTGGATCGTCAATGTCATCAAGCCAAAGCTTCACAATAGCATTGCTTATGCCGAGATCACATATGAGATATAGGAAAACCTACAGAAAAGATATGCTATAGCCAATGCAACCAAGATTCATCAGTTAAAAACCGATATTGCTTTATGCAAGCAAGGAGGACTCGAAGTCATAGAATTCTACTCCAAGTTAACGGGAACATAGAGTGAACTTGAAACTTTACAAACGTGGCATTGGGGCGAAGAATATTAAGACGGTAGAGGAAGAGAAGACCTATCAATTTTTGATGGGTTTGAATGATGACTCCTTCTCTACCATCTGTAGCCAAGTGCTCGCTCTCGATCCTGTGCCTTCCCTTCACACCATATTCAACATCATCTCATAAGAAGAGAATCACAAATGGATGATGCTCGAAAGAGACCATAGAACTGGGTCTGTGGTGGCATTCACGGTGAAGGAACAAGCGAGTATGATGGAAAATCCCGCGTGCAAACACTATAGGCACTACGACATGATGAAACAAATAGTTATGAAATCATTAGATATCTGTAAAGCTGGAATAATCGAGGAGGAGACTATGGATGCAGAGGGCATGGAAGAAACATCTGAAGAGGCAAGCGAGGAGCCCAAACTCGCTGCATGCAGCTTGGGCGTGAATTAGCTATCTCTGCCCAGGCCTAGACCAAGGTAGGCCCAGTCTCCATGCTAGTCCAGACAGAAACTAGTGCAGCAGCAACAGTCACAGGTTTGACCAAAGAGCAACTTCAAAAATTGTGAAGTCTTATTGAGAGCCCAAAACCAGGTTGTGAAAAATTGGCAGGTAATCAAGTGTGGATGTTCGATAGCAGGGCGTCCTATCATATAACAGGAAATTTAGCCATGATGAAAAAAGTCAAACGAATATCCCCTATCTTCATTGGGTTACCAAACGAAACTCACACAATTCCTAGCAAGGAGGGATACGTGTTCTTGGATGAATGGATCAAATTAAACCAAGTGTTATATGTCCCGTCACTTAAATGCGATCCTTTTTTGATTGCAAAATTGTGTAAAGAGCTGAGATGTAGCGTGACATTTTTTTTATCAATTTTGTATTTTTTAGGATCGTACTTTGAGAACTCCAATTAGTGTGGGTGAGCAAAAATGAGAAGTTTACTATTTCAAGGAAGGTTCATTGGATGAGAAACAACTCAATGCGGCCGATTCTACAAATTTATAACACAAGCGGCTAGGGCATCCTTCCTTTGATGTACTATGATTATTGCCTAGTAGTTTAGGACTATTTGATGATAAAAATAAAGATGATGCGTGTGAAACTTGTTATCGTGCAAAGCAAACCCATAGTCATTTTCCCTTAAGTTCCATAAAGCTAAATGTGTTTTTGAACTCATTCATTGTGATATTTGGGAGCCTTTTCCAGAACCATTCTCATCTAGGGCTTTTTACTTTCTTATAATAGTGGACAATGCAAGCCAGGCCACTTGGGTTTACTTGATGACTAAAAGAGGTGAGACAAGCCAACTTTTAAGAGACTTTATTGTCATTGCAAAAAATCAATTTGGGACAAATGTCAAAATTGTATGAAGCGACAATGGTTCGGAATTTGCATTGAGACTAATACAAAACTTCTCCCGTGAACATGGAATTTTGTGTTAATGCAGTTGCACTAAGATGCCCCAACAAAATGGTAGAGTTGAACGTAAGCATAGGCATGTCCTAAATGTTGCTAGAGCCCTCCTTTTTTAAGTAAGTTTGCCCACAAAGTTTTGGCGAGAGTGTGTACTTGCGGCTATCCATTTGATTAATAAAACACCTAGCAAGATTTTAGAAGGGAAAACACCATATGAGATATTATATCATAGAAGGCCTTCATATGATCACATTAAAATCTTTGGGACACTATGCTTTGCACGAAGTAAAAGGAACAAGGACAAATTCGCCTGTGGAGGAAGGAAGCATTTATTTGTAGGATACCCTACGGGACAAAAAGGTTAGAAGATGTTTGATTTGGAAACCCAATAATTCTTCGTAAGCTAGGATGCGGTCTTTCACGAAAATATTTTGTCCGTTTGAGAAACATTCAAGCCCGACGGACGTTAGAAATTTTTCCCAAAATGGAGCAAGAGTTACTGGTCTTTTTTATTATCAAGATTTCACATCACTGAGCCGAGAAACCTCAACTATGCCACCTCCGTCTGGGCTATACGTGATGAGCTCGAGGAGTCCACCCCAACCTAAGTTAACTTAGCCGAGGCCTAACGACAGGGGGGAGCCTGTTAAGGGTCACTCAAGCATATTCCACTAACCCGCCCGGGCAAGCTGATGGGCTAGGCCCAGTTTAGTCAGTGCCACACTCTGCGCTACAGCCGTCTCAGTCCACCGAAAAGGAAGACAATCGAGCACCATATGGCTCTGGCCCAGACAATGAAACAATCATAAAGGCATGACCTGCAGTTTACACTGAAGTAGGCCACGATGGGCGAAAAATGAGCAGGCCCAGTAAGAAGCCCTCATGGTTTGAGGACTACCTATGCTACAGCGTAAGGCCTAATGACTCTTCAATTGAAGAACTCTCCTCCCATGTTCACGCGAAACCAAAAGGTGCCTTAGGAATGCATTATCCAATAGCAAACTAAGTCACATCTAATAGATTTTCCCCTTCACATCAGAATATTTTAGCTGCTATAACCCGGATCATTGAGCCCAAATATTTTCAGGAAGTTGTAAAAGATCTAAAGTGGCGTCAAGCGATGGCTGAAGAAATTGAGGCACTTGAGAAGAATAACACTTGGTCCATCGAAGATCTCCTGCCAGGAAAGAAACCCATGAGTTTTAAATGGGTTTATTAAGTCAAGTACAATGTAGATGGGAGCACTCAACAATAATATTAGGCATAACTGGTGATTCGTGGCGATCATCAGGTTAGAGGTTTTGATTTTAACGAAACCTTTTATCCTATTGCAAAAATGCTTAGTATGAGACTTTTTCTATAAGTTGTAGTAGCACAAGGCTGGGAACTCTACTCTCCCGATAATCCTTAACTGGCTAGTTTGTCAATCTTGAGGGATCTCCGATTTCATAGAGAACGAAGAAACAAGCAACAGTTTCTCGATCCTCCACTGAAGCTGAATATTGCGCTACGGCAGTAGCTACTAGTAAGCTCATTTGGGTGCGTACATTTTTAGCACCTCTTACTATATTCCATACACAACCTATGAAGCTATTTTGTAATAGTCAGGTTGCCTTGCACATCGCTGGGAATTCACTTTTCTATGAAAGGACCAAACACACTGAAATTGATTGTCATTTCGTTGGGGAAAAGCTTATGTCAGGGCTCATTACATTTGTGCACATTCGCTCTTACCATCAACCAGCAGATATTCTCACTAAGGCACTTAGAAAGTGCCAATTTCATTACTTCAAAGGCAAGTGGGGTATAGTCAGTCTGCATGCTCCAACTTGAAGGCAAGTGTTAAAGAAAATAAAATATTTCACATATCTTTTGATACAATCTTATAATATTAAGTGATTGTTTTTGTTAGAATTCTTTTTGCCAAATTTCCAAGTTATAATATAAGTAGGGCTTCTATTGTATAAAAGCAAGATGAGTAGGCATGCATTAATCAAACAAAGCAAATAACAAAACATACGGCCAAAGCTTCAAGGAGCTAATACACTTTGCTTCCCAAATTTTTTATCTATCAAATTTAATTTCTTCAGTAAGACAAATAACATATGCTCTTCGATGGTTACTTTGTAATGGTATTAAGGCTAGGGTCCTTAGAATAGGTGGTGTCTAAGGGCTTATACTCGGCCGAAGGATAATGTTAATCTAAACTAGTCAGCCAAGAAGATGGTTAACAACCTCTTTGTTGTTGTTTGCATGGGCTGGAATGTTTTCAAGATTCGCTTGGCTTTATCTTTTGACTCAGCCAATGCCATGTTAGCATAGGTAATTCATCCTACACCATTCGATGACTTTGTATGTTGAGGTTTAAGTAAAACACATGCTTGTACTGTTAAATATAGATATTTTTGGATTTCAACCAAGAGTAATGACTTTTAATAACTCAAAGTTTAGAAAGTTATAGAAGATACTTTGAAGTTTGAAAATCTCATCATAATGCAAACTTATCTTGTAGAAATTCTTCCATAGTAGTTTCCATTTGGGACATAACTGTCACATATGGAAACTACAAGAATAAACACTTTGTTATTTTTGTGGACACAAGGGAGGAAACAAGTCAGCACCTCTTTCAGGATTGTCTTTTAATAAAAATGTTGTGGTGGTCTTCCCCCTTTGGCATCATTGTGGATTTCAATCTAGGTGTTAGATAGCATGAATGGTTGTATAATTGGATTGTTCTTTTTAGCTTTCATGATGAAACACATAAACATGGGGCATTATCTTATTTGTTGTGGTAACATGGATTGTGTGAAGAAGTCGGAACAAAGCTTGTTTTCAAAAACTCCAGATGAATCCTAGTATTTTGATGCCAAAACTTAAAGTGGTGATGAAGCAATTTTTAAGTTTACAATGATTCTCGGTAATGTAAGGTCTCAAATTCTAGATTCATGCCTTATGTAATGGCCTAGCCCTTCTAGGCCACAGACAATTATCAAGAACAAGTTAAAGGATTATCAGCTGCCTCTACAAATCACCATGAGCCTTCCTAATCTGCTTCATTCTCTCTCACATGCTACTTGGAAAACTTCTAAGGAAATCACCCATCTGAAGACTTCTCCACAACAAGCAAGTCTAACTGTAGAGTTCTTAAGAGTGAGCTTCTTCGTAAGGAGGGTGTACCTTTGATAACATAAGTGGTCATTTTAATCATTTTAAGCTATGCATTTTAACCTTACCTATGTTATTACAACTACCACCACTTGAGGAGCACAACATCCTCATTGTGCTACACAAACAAACCGACTTGTCCGTCCTCATGAGCAGTGGTCCAATCCTAATAACCTTACCTGAATAAGTGACTGCGTAGGGCTCTCCGTCCATTAGCATAACTCACAGGCACAGGGAAGCTATAATCCCATTTGTAACACCCTGACCACTCTTAGGTCACGGATAGCTCTCAAGAATGACTTCATGAATCATTGACTGACCACACAAATCAGCACAAGCCCTTCTGAAGTGCTTCATCTTTGCTCACATGTTATTTAGGAAAACGTTCATAGGAGATCACCGATACTAATCTCCACAGCAAGTATACTTAACTGTGGAGTTCCTACAAGTAGGCTCCCTGAAAAGAAAGCTCTATTTTTGGTGGTGTAAATAGTTATTCCAATCTTTTCATGCCTCTTATTCTAATTTAGCGCATTACAATCACCCCACTTGAAGAGTACAACATCCTTATAGTACCTTGTAAAGACTTACGTGTCTTCTTGATTGGCAAATCATCCCAATATCTTTGCCCAGTTAGTTGGCTTCCTACGGCTCTCCCGTCCACTGTGCAGCTTACGGCCATGAATCGACTCCAATGTCCTAACGGTAACTCAGGACACAAATAGTTACTAGTGAAGACTTTAAGAATCATTGGTTGGCCCATAAATCGCCACTAGCCTTTCCAGCATCTTTCCTTGTTGCTCACTTACTTGGGAAACAAAAAGAAAAATATTGCGTTGTTTATTTGAAGTCACTACAAAATATCGGCCTTGAGATCTTGAATCATAATGCTAGTAGACTTTGTATTTTTGAAAATGCAACTATGTTTTTCCTTTGCTCATTTATGCCATTGCAAAGTATTATTTTTGATCAAAACTACCACCATAAACCCATATTGACTAACTATAGGTAGCAACCTGGTAGATTTTTTCCCCATTTTTCACTCCAAAAGTGATATAGGTTCAATTAAAAAAAAACGAAATTATGAGAAAAGAAAAATAAAGCCCTATGTCTTCCCTTCACATCAGGAACGAATCTTTGTTGGGGCAAGAGGGGGCCTGAGCCCGCCCTTTTTTTGACATTATCACAATATATGTATAATCATTGCCCATAATACATATAAGGTTTATATTGACATTGTGGTAAAAGCATTCTATTTTGATGAAGAGGTAAAGGGTTCAAATCCCCCCCCAAATATTTTTTGCAAGTTCCACCATTGTTTCACACTGATTAGACTTGAGAAAACAATAATCTTCAACTCCAAAATATCAAGTACTTGAGAATTTTGGTCAGACACTCATACTGGAACCCCCAGAACATGTAATAGACCAACCCTAAAATTATTTAATTATGTTTATTTATTTAATTATCTCACGTTCATAATTTTTCTTCTTTCATTTCACTTATTTCATTTATTCACCCCTATGGAAAATTTTTATTTGGGCCCTCACTTGGCAATTCGGATTTTATTTGCTTATTTAATTGATTAACGAAAACTTTGAAAGAATTGATAGTAGACCCTAACAAGTTTAATCTAAGTAATTCATTTTGCTTTCCGTAACATTATAAAACTTTAATTTTGAGTTTCGTAAAAACATTATCATTACAAAGCGTTTTATTCCTGAACCCAACTTATTTCAGCCGGTTTGAAGCCCCTATTAATCTAACAAATTACCATGGTTAAACTTAACCATGGTTAGTTTAAAAAGGTGATTTTACTAGATAAAAACTCAGTCAAGTGAGTTGATTAGTCAAAAGATACACAACTCAATCCAAAGCTCACTTTCTCTCTCCTCTCTAACCTCCCCCACGACAGGAACTAGGCAGCAGGTCTGGGCTATTTTTCGGCTAGCTTCGGTGATCTCTGACCCTCCCCGACATTCTAATACCTCAAGTTACCATCCTCCATCATCAAAACCACTAAACCTCAACTCCATCTCTACTTATTCTCAATCAAAGTGAGTAATCTTAAAACTTGATTTTGTTAGTTTTGCTTTTATTTTAGTTTTGATTCTTATTTTGATGTTTATAATCTTTGATCATGATGTTTTGATAAGAAATAAGAGTTATTTTGAAGTTGATCATGATGGAGTTGAGGTTAGATCATGCTAGGGTTAGGGTTGATGTTAATCATGCAAGCTTGATGTTAAAGTGTTGGATTTTGATTGTTTTATCTTTAGTTTGGTCATCTTCTAATCTATTGGTGTTTATAATGATGTTTTTGGTGATTTTAAATGAGTTGGAGTGAGTCCAAGTTGGCCATGAACTAAGGTTTTGGCAAGTAAAGGGAGGTTCGGATTAAACTAGATTTAAGCTTGGTTATGTGTATGTTAGATTGAAAAATGATCTTTATTGGATATGATTACGAAGTGAATTTGAGTGTGGTGATTTTGTATGGTGTTGGAATGGAGCAAATCTTGTTTACATGCTTTTAAGGAATAATTTAAGTTGGGAATTTGTGTAAAAAAGAGAGGGAAAAGCCGAAACAGAGAGACTGGAAATTTCCGCAAAATAGGGTAGAGTTCACAATTAAACTAGTAACAATTGGCCCATTGAAAAATTATGATTTTTGGTGGGTAGATATTTCCGTGTGTTATCTTTCTAATTCCTCTTGAATCACCTTAATCTGAGGTCTTTAGAAAAAGTTATGGTCATTTTACCAAAATTGCGCAGAATGGACCAAAACTAATATGCTTGGGTTCTAGCCTCATTTTAGGCATTCTATTGTGGGAATCAAGCTTGGTATTCTAAATGAAAGATTTTAGAGACTTTGTAAGCTTTCTATATTAGTGTTTGAAGTCTCAATCAGAGGTCGGATGATCAAGTTCTGAGTCATTCTTTCTAAGCCTTTGTTATGTTCTTACTTTTCCTTTACTAAATTATTAGCTATGAAATAAATATTTTTGCTAACTGTTTGTTCCTACAACGATAATTTTGTATAGAATCAGGACCTAATCTATCATTCTTTCCATTTTTGTGCATAATATTATTCAGTGAGCTTACATTTAAAAATTTCAGGTACGTTCATTGGCTGTATCTTTAAAAATCAGCACGTATTTATCAAAATTATAATGTTTTGGTAAGTACATCAACGAATCAGTTTAATCAGTGATTTATCACATAATTAGTGATCCCATTAGTTATCAGTTACAGGGTATAGCCCTTCAGTTATGCGCACGACTTCAGGCCAGGTCCCGATCGGCTTGGCAGGCGTACACCTATCTTCAGATCGTATCAGTTACCTCGGTTCACTATCAGATAATAATTGACAACAGAGTTTCATATTTATCTCGTTCCCTATTTTTAATTAAAAATGAATTGCAATACGGGCCCAACCAATTTCCCATGAATGATTAACAATACATGAATGCATATATTGAGCTTTGGCTCACAGTTTGAAATGTTTTCATGTTTTGTTTTAGGAAAGTGTTTAGTGAATTGCCCTCAAGGGGATAGGATGGTTGAAGATGATAAGTGAGCCGGAAAGTCTACATAAAATAGTGGTGTGTTATCATTGAGATGTTTATCACACCGTATTATGATATATTTTGGTGTTGAGATTGCATATTGTATAAGAATTCTATATTTTGGTGTAAACCTTGAGATGTTTGAATAGTTTTGATGTTAGAACAATTTTTATATTTATCTAAAGGATCTGATGGATTGTGATGGTGTGAATTTCTTTAATGGTAAACGCTAATTATTATGGATAAATTTATCATGTACAAGCAAAGTCTTGTCCTTGTTAGACGGCGGTAAGACCAAATCATTTGGGTTATCATTTCTAATTGGGAAAACTAATGAAAGAAATACAACTAGTGATTTATGCCATGGCCCTCTTTACCAACCATCCTCACCCTCTTATTTCTAAACTCCACATTCTACAAAGAATATCTTAACCTGGTGTAGTAACGATATTAAAAAATGCTGGTTGCTTACATTTGCTGTTCCTTAATTATCGTTATGTATGCCTCTCATATATGTCTTTTCTTTGTTAGATGGACCCTTATGCTGTTATTTTGATACCGGGTGCATTTGTGCTGCTTACATGGCACTACTGCATGCTAGTATAGAGGCTCATGCACAGGACCTTTTTCTTAGTTTCACAGTATTTATAGTCCGTGCACATAGACTGCTCTGGTCCTTACCCACAGTTCATCCGTGGATGGAGTTTAGGCTCCATTATCATCACTATATAGTGACAGGGAACCTAGGTTAGGACGGGCCTAGGTTTCAGCCCCAGGGGGTTTGGACTACTATCGCTACAGAGTTGTTATTGAGGGAAGAGTTTGATCAGAGGGGGTTCACCATAGAGACTCTACAGCATGTCTTTCCATTACATCAGGCGCATCCCCCGCCTGCAGCCCTAGCACTAGTATAAGGACCACATTCCCCGCCTGCACTAGGTACCCGATTAATGCCTGACAGCCTTGGGGAGACTCATGTGGTGATAGACCTCCCTGATACACCAAAGATAGTGGTGGTGAGTTCTGAGAACGAGGGCCATCAGGAGGAGGAGGATCAGGGCATTGATGAGGCGGGGGTAGAGCAGTAGTGGGATCAGGAGATCGACGAGTTGATGGTGGAGCAACAGGTTGAGAAAGAGGTTGGAGATGCCAGTCAGAGGCATAAACTAGTAGCTTCGATTCAGGCGAAGAGCTTGATGATGAGTACGACCCGGATTACGATCCATCTAGGGATCGTTAGGTGGGTCTAGGGGTTAGTATTAGTAGTTTTCTTTTGGGCCCTGTTTGTTTATAGTATGGTCAGTTTGGATGGATGTATTTTGTATAGGATATCACAGTATATATAGTTAGTCCAATCCTCACAGACCGTGATGATATGGTCCATATCTCTTTTTCGTTTTGTGACGGACCTAATATCTTGGGGGCTAGTTTGTGTTGGGGTTGAGGTAGGAGTTAAACTGACTTTGTCTAGTCAATTAGATGTAGTATGTTTTGCTGATCATGTGTATAAACAGGCAATTATGTATGCAAATAAGCAGTTATGAAATGATATAATGAAGCTTTGGATTATTTTTAATAATCTTTGAGTTCTAGTGAATGTATTTGTTGGGCATGCTTAGCTTATATGTTTGCGTATTCCAGTACTTGAATTATTTCGTTAAGGTATGATCAGAATGTTTGAATCAGTGCACAATAATGCAGAGATTCATATAGAGGAAGTCTCGGATCATGGCCAGGGATTGGGTGATCAGGCCTCCCATCATGTGTCGCCAAATTTTGGCCAAATGCCACTGATTCCTTCTGAGTTAGCTAACAACATTGGGGACCCAAACTACTGGCCGGTTTTAGTAGCTGAATTGATGAAGTGGATTCCCCAAGTATCTACTGAAACCCCTCCTAAAGAGGATAAGTTAGCGGATAGGGTAGCACGATGCAACCCTAAGGTTTATGATAGATCTTATGATCCAGTAGTATTGGAGGAATGGATAAGGAGAATGGAAAAAATCTTTACAGTGGTTGAAATCCTAGAAGAAAAGAAAGTAAACATTGGGACGTATCATTTGATCGGGGAAGCTGACATTTGGTGGAATATTGTTAAGGATAAGCTCGTAGGGCCTGAATTCACCTGGAATGAATTCCTGAGTGCGTCAAGGGCAAAATTCTACCCAGTTGTGGTCCAAAGGCAAAAGGAGAAAGAGTTTATGGAGCTAAAGATGAGTGGCACCATGACTGTGATGCAATACGCCAATAAGTTCACAGAATTATCTAGGTTTATTTCTGAGTTTGTATCATCTGAAAGGTTAAAATGAGGAGGTTTGAAGAGGGTTTGGCCTTCTATATTCGGAACTAGTTAGCTAGGCAACCAATTTTGACATACCAAGAACTATATAAGCGAGCGAATGAAGTGGAACGAGTAAAGGAAAAGTTGAGAGCACTAAATCCAATCAACCAAAAGAGAAAGGGGTTTGAGCGAAGAACTCCGAGGGAGAGTGTGAACCAGAAGAAACCTACTCCTGCTCCCCCTAAGAGCCATCCTGCAGGCTCATCAGCACCCTATGCGAAATGCAGCAGAACAAATCTCACCACCCCTAAATGCCAAGTAGGAAGTAACAAGTGCATGTGGTGTGGAAGCCCTGAACACCTGATTACTACATGCCCCCGAAGGATGAAAGCTGTAGACAAAGGTGAAGCAAAACCCTTGGCCCCACCTCGCCAAGGGGCCCCACCACCAAGGTCTATAGCAGTAAGATGGGCGTACGTGATGAGCAAGAAGGAAGCCGCCACCTTTGGTACGGTAGTCACTAGAACTCTCTTTTTAAATTCAAAGCCATTTTGTATACTACTTGACTCGGGTGCTACTCATTCATTTATATCTACCTGATCTACCATGCAATTGAACCTGGAAGATAGGAGGATGGAAGCCAATTATAGGATCAAGCTACCTAATGATTGTGTGATTGAATGCACTATCTCCTATAAACTTGTTCCCATTACCATTTGTGAAACCACCTTCCTTGTGGATTTGATTCAACTTGATTTGTCTGATTTTGATATCATTCTGGGAATGAATGGGTTGCATACCTATAGAGCTAAGATTGACTGTGAGGATCTTAAGGTTATTTTGAAATATGAAAAAGGGAGAGAAGTATTCTTTTATGGGCAGAGAGAGGAAAAATCCTGTCTCTTGATTTCTATTATGAAAGCAAGTAAGCTATTATATCAAGAGTGTATAGGATATTGGTGTTATGCTATTAACACCCAAGCAAAAGAAGAGAAAGCCAAAAATATTCCTGTAGTCTGTGAGTTTAAGGATGTTTTCCCTGAAGAGTGACAAGGATTACCCCCACAGAGGGAAATTGGCTTTGGAATTGAATTAATCCCTGATGCCCAACCTATTTCTAAAGCCCCATATTGTATGGCCCCAACTGAGCTTAAGAAACTGAAGCTTCAATTAGATGAGCTATTACAGAAGGGCTTTATTAGGCCAAGTGTGTCACCATGGGGTACCTCAGTATTGTTCATAAAGAAAAAGGATAGAACTTTAAGGTTGTGTATTGACTATAGGGAGTTGAATAAGATCACCATTAAAAATAAATATCCTTTGCCGCGAATCGACGACTTGTTTAACCAATTGCAAGGAGCAGGAGTCTTCTCTAAGATTGATTTGAGGTCAAGGTACCACCAACTTAGGATTAAACCTGAAGACATCCCCAACACTGTATTTAGAACTAGGTATGGTCACTATGTGTTTACAGTGATGCTATTTGGCCTTACTAATGCTCCTGTAGCTTTCGTGGAGCTTATGAACAGAGTCTTTAGACCGTACCTAGACAAATTTGTGGTGGTGTTAATAGATGACATTCTTATCTATTCTAGGGATAGAGATCAACATGATGATCATTTGAGGATGGTGTTGCAAACACTGAGGGAGCACCAACTTTGTGGCAAATTAAAGAAGTGCGAGTTTTGGTTGGAAGAAGTGGTGTTCTTGGGACATGTAGTTACAAAAGAGGGAATCAAAGTTGACCCCCAGAAGGTGAAGGCAATCACGGAATGGTGAAGGCCTACTAACATCACTGAGATTAGAAGCTTTCTGGGTTTAGCTGATTACTATCGAAGATTTGTCGAGGACTTTTCAAAAATAGCGTCACCCATGACCAATCTGCTGAAGAAAGCGAATACGTTTGAGTGGACTGAAAAATGTGATAAAGCTTTTTAAGAGCTAAGGCAGCGACTAATTATCGCCCCAATCCTAATGCTACCAATGGAAGGTAAGGAGTATACCATTTATAGTGATGCTTCAAAAACGGATTGGGGTGTGTTCTGATGCAGGAAGATAGGGTAGTAGCTTATGCCTCTCAACAGCTTAAACCCTATGAGAAAACTATCCTACCCATGACTTGGAGTTAGCAGCCGTGGTCTTTGCACTAAAAATTTGGAGACATTATTTATATGGGGTACTATGCAAGATTTTTACTGACCATCAAAGTTTGAAATATATCTTCACATAGAAGGAACTTAACTTGAGGCAACGGCGTTGGCTTGAGCTACTCAAGGATTATGATTTGCAAATTCAATATCATCCAGGAAAAGTAAATGTTGTAACAGATGCCCTGAGTAGGAAGGCGCAACATAGCTCAAATACTGTGGTGATTACTCAATTGAGTCTCTTGAAAAAACTTGAGGACTTGGGAGTTTGACTAGTGTCCCATGGGCATTCAATTATCTGCACTTACTTTATAGCCTTCCATAGCGGAAGAAATTTGAATGAGCCAAGAAAGTGATCCTGAACTCCAAAGAATAAAGCAAAATTTAGAAAAAGGAAAGTCCCCCGGGTTTGTAGTACATGAGGATGGAACCCTGCGATTTCAAAAGCACCTATGTCTGCCCTGAAATGAGGAATTAAGGAAACAGATCCTAGAGGAGGCTCACAATGCTCGTTACTTGGTGCATCCAGGAGGCACTATAATGTTCAGAGATTTAAGGCAATACTTTTGGTGGAATAATATGAAAAAGGAGGTTGCAAAATATGTAAACAAGTGTCTGACCTGTCAAAAAGTCAAAGTAGAGCATCAGCATCTCCTGGGTGAATTGCGACCTCCAGAAATTCCCACCTGGAAGTGGGATTCGATCTCAATGGACTCTGTATGGGTTTACCACTTTTTGCCTCGAAGAAGAATGTCATCTGGGTTATAGTCGATCGGCTTACTAAGTCGGCCCATTTTCTACCAATCAAAGATACCTGGGGAGTCGAAAGGCTAGCCCAATTGTATGTTACAGAGATAGTCCGACTACATGAAATTTCCTTAGCTATAGTCTCAGATAGGGATTAAAGATTCTAAGCCCCTTTTTGGCAAGCACTTCAAAAGGCCTTTAGGACCAAATTGAACTTTAGTAGCTCTTATCACCCTGAGACCGATGGGCAAATTGAAAGAGTGAATCAAATTCTAGAGGACATGTTAAGAGCTTCTGTATTGGAGTTCTAAGGAAAATGGGAAGATGATTTACCTTTGGTGGAGATTTCTTATAACAATAGCTATCAGTCCACCATCAGAATGGCCCCATTTGAGGCTTTATATGGGAAAAAATGTAGAACCCCACTGTGTTGGAGTGATTTGGATGAGGCATTGATTATAGGCCTGAAATGATCCAGGAAACTATGGAAACAATAAGAAGGATTCAAGAGCATATTAAGATTGCTCAGAGTCGACAAAAGAGTTATACGGACAAGTGAAGGAGGCCCTTGGAGTTTCAAGTAGGCGATAAAGTTTTTCTGAAGGTATCTCTAACTAAGGGTATCAAAAGGTTCGGGGTACGAGGCAAATTGAGTCCGAGATATATTGGACCATATGAAATCATTGAAAAGCTAAATCCTGTAGCTTATCATCTGGATCTACTGGTAGAACTAGAACACGTGCATAACGTGTTTCACATCTCTCAACTTAGGAAGTATACCCCAGATCCAAACCACGCCATTGTATCTGAACCTATTGAAATCACTACGGATTTAGTATATGAAGAGCAACCAATCCAAATACTAGGTCGTAGGATTAAGCAGCTGCGCAATAAGTAGATACCTCTAGTCAAAGTGCTATGGTCAAATCATACCTCCCAAGAAGCTACTTGAGAGACTGAAGAGGAAATGAAAGCTAAATATCCACAATTATTTGAGGTAATCTTACATTACATGAAAAAGTCATAAGTTTCGAGCGCGAAACTCTTCAAGAGGGAAAGGCTGTAATAGCCCAACCCTAAAATTATTTAATTATGTTTATTTATTTAATTACCTCATGTTCATAATTTTTCTTCTTTCATTTCATTTATTTCATTCATTCACCCGATGGAAAATTTTTATTTGGGCCCTCAATTGGCAATTCGGATTTTATTTGTTTATTTAATTGATTAATGAAAACTTTGAAAGAATTGATAGCAGGTCCTAACAAGTTTAATCTAAGTAATTCATTTTGCTTTCCATAACATTACAAAACTTTAATTTTGAGTTTCGTAAAAATGTTATCGTTACAAAACGTTTTATTCCCGAACCCATCTTATTTCAGCCGGTTTGAAGCCCCAACGAGTTGCCTATTAATCTAACAAATTACCATGATTAAACTTAACGATGGTTAGTTTAAAAAGGTGATTTTACTAGATAAAAACTCAGCCAAGTGAATTGATTAGTCAAAATATACACAACTCAATCCAAAGGTTACTTTCTATCGCCTCTCTCACCTCCCCCACGGTAGCAACTGGGCAGCAGGTCTAGGCTATTTTTTGGCCACTTTTTCAGCTAGCTTCAGTGATCTTCGACCCCCTCGATATCCTAATACCTCAAGCTATCATCCTTCATCATCAAAATCACTAAATCACATCTCCATCTCTACTTATTCTCAATCAAAGTGAGTAATCTTGAAACTTGATTTTGTTGGTTTTGTTGTTATTTTAGTTTTGATTCTTATTTTCATATTTATGATCTTTGATCATGATGTTTTGATATGAAATAAGAGTTATTTTGAAGTTGATCATGATGGAGTTGAGGTTGGATCATGTTAGGGTTAGGGTTGATGTTAATCATGCAAGCTTGATGTTAAAGTGTTAGATTTTGATTGTTTTATCTTTAATTTGATCATCTTCTAATCTATTGGTATTTATGATGATGTTTTTGGTGATTTTAAATGAGTTGAAGTGAGTCCAAGTTGGCCATGAACTAGGGTTTGGCAAGTGAAGTGAGGTTTGGATTAAACTAGCTTTAAGCTTGGTTATGTGTGTGTTAGATTGAAAAATGATCTTTATTAGATATGATTATGAAGTAAATTTGAGTGTGGTGATTTTGTATGGTGTTGGAATGGACCAAAGCTTGTTTACATGCTTTTAAGGAATGGTTTAAGTTGAGAATTTATGTAAAAACGAGAGGGAAAAGCCAAAACAGTGAGGCTGGAAATTTCAGCAAAACAGGGCAGAGTTCATGATTAAACTGGAAACGATTGGCCCATTGAAAACTTGTGATTTTTGGTGGGTAGATAGTTTAGTGTGTTAGCTTTCAAATTTTTCTTGAATCGTCTTAATCCAAGGTCTGTGGAAAACGTTATGGTTGTTTTACCAAAACTACGCAGAATGGACCAAAACTGACATGCTTGGGTTCTAGCCTCATTTTGGAAATTCTATTGTAGGAATCAAGTTTGGTGTTCCAAATGAAGGATCTGTGGGACTTCCTAATCTTTCTATATTGGGGTTTTGAGTCTCAATTAGAGGTCAGATAATTACGTTATGAGTCATTCTTTCTAAGCCTTCTTTATGTTCTTACTTTTCCTTTACTAAATTATTAGATATGAAATAAACATTTTTGCTAACCGTATGTTCTTACAACGATAATTTTGTACAGAATTAGGGCTTAATCTATCATTCCTTCCACTTTTGTGCATAATATTATTCAGTGAGTTTACATTTAAAAAATTCAGGTACGTTCATTGCCTGTATCTTTAGAAATCAGCACGTATTTATCAAAATTATAATATTTTGCTAAGTACATCAACAAATTAGTTTAATCAGGTATTTATCACATAATTAGTGACCCCATCAGTTATTAGTTACAGGGCATAGCCCTTCAATTACCCGCACGACTTCAAGCCAGGTCCCGATCGGCTTGGCAGGTGTACACCTATCTTCAGATCGTATCAGTTGCCTAGGGTTCACTATCAGATAATAATTGACAACGTAGTTTAATATTTATCTCATTTCCTATTTTTAATCAAAAATGAATTGCAATGCGGGCCCAACCAATTTTCCATGAACGATTAACAATGCAGGAATGCATGCATTGAGCTTCGGCTCACAGTTCAAAATGTTTCTATGTTTTGTTTTAGAAAAGTGTTTAGCGAATTGCCCTCAAGGGGACAGGACGACTAAAGAGGATAAGTGAGCCGGAAAGTCTATATGAAATAGTGGTGTATTATCGTTGAGATATTTATAACACCGTATTATGATATATTTTGGTTTTGAGGTTGTATATTGTATCAGAATTCTATATTTTGGTGTAAACCTTGAGATGTTTGAATAGTTTTGATGTTAGAACAATTTTTATATTTATCCAAAGGATCTGATGGGTTGTGATGGTGTGAATGTTTTTAATGGTAAACATTAATTATAATGGATAAATTTATCATGTACGAGCAAAGCCTTGTCCTTGTTGGACGGCGGTAACGCCTAATCATTTGGGTTATCATTTCTAATTGGGGAAATTAATGAAAGAAATGCAAACAGTGATTTATGTTCATTTGGGACATTACAGAACACGAAATCATCGGTTGTGCAAGAGGAAGGAGAAAATCTAGGTTGACAAGCAGGAAAGATGATCAACATATGAAATAACAAAACCTAATGCTGAGTTGTGATTCTACCCTTTACCCTTATCAGATAATTTGATGGATGTTAATAAGTTTTTTAAGCTAGTACTTTAGCAGCTGAAATTGAGCTCTTTGGCTGTGCTCGGCAACATCATCATGGGTAGCATTTAGTGTTTTGACTAACTTAATACATTAATCAACCAGTTTTTAGTGTTTGGTCACCTAGTGTTTTGACTAGTATTTCAGCATTGAGCATTTTAAGCAGTGTTTTTGAAAAGCTAACAGTATTAGTTTTTCGCATTAAGAAGTAGCATTTTTTATTTTTTGGCCAAAAATATCCTTTGAAAATTTTATATTTAGAAATTATCTATATCCTCTTTTATCAATTTACATAATTAGCTAACCCAACATCTAAATTTATCGAATACATTTGTTTCAACCATGCACCTAAATAGCTATTAGCTAACAACTAAATGAAAAATACTATCAGGTACCTAAATAGCTATCTGCTATCTGAACCGCTATGCGCTATTTAAACAGCTAATTTTGTCGAACATGGTCTTTGTCTAGTTTTCTTCTATTGGGATGGTCCATGTTCAATTTTTATAGTCTTTTTTGTGTGTAGGAAACCATTCCCCAAAGAGTCATTTTTGGGGCTATGTAGTATGCATTTCATTTTTAATCAGTTAATATGCATGTGCTCTACACCAAATAATTCTTCCAGTGATCTGATGATTTGTTTGAGGAACCTACCTTCCATATTATACCAACATGGGCTCATGAATGGCTACTAAATGTAACAAATTTAATTGTGTATTATCTATTTGAAAACAACAGTAGAATAGCTCATATTTAAGTAGCCATTGATATTCATTTACAAAGCAAAAACAATAGCATACAATGAATATATGCTACTAGAGCAACATCATTGAATAGCAAATATACAAGACCCAAGCAACTCTTCGTTCGATAACAAATGTACAATACAAAAAATGGACCAACTTTATTCATTATCTTCATTGAGTAGCTATTTAAACACAAGGCCAAAAGAGCTAATTCCTTATAATAAAACTAGAACACGATCACAATATCATTCAACAAGAAGACCATTTCTATACTAAACCAACCACAATTGACAACACCCTGCCTTAATGTCAATAACGCAACAAAGAATGTCAGCTTGATCCTTGATTCTCTAGTGCAAAAGTTTTATTTTGCATTTCAGGTCAAGCAATCATTGATTCAAACACTATTGTACAATAATTTCAAGTCAATTTTGAGGTTTGATTAGAATCGAAGGTTTAATTTTGCAAACTAAAATTAGGGCTAGCATTTAGTCAAGCAAGCTCTAAATTTCTCACTTTAATCAAACTAGAACGTGCAATCCAGTTCACCGTTAGCGAATCATAATTGCAAGGAGCTATCTACGATTAGAAAAGAAGGGTCATTACCAAATGGTAGGCGAGCAAGCTTATAGAGATTTCGCTTATGGTGGGCAAAGCAACCTGCTTTTGCTCGGGCAAATGATCTTGGAACTTTAACTTTTTATTTTTTATTTTTTATTTTTCCAATTATTATTTTTTGAATTACTATTTTACTTGTATAAGAAAAAAAATCCCATCAAATGATTGCTCATAGCAAGTGAATATGGGCTAAAATGGTAATCTTGTCCAACCAAAAATTATTTTACAATGACGCAGATCACCTTAAAAGAATAGTGGCATTTTTTTATCAAAATAAAAAATACAGTGGCAATCTTCATCAAGAACTGTTACCTGCTATATGAATTTTATATAGGAATTTTCAAAGTGAAAAAATAAAAATAAAAAATCCAACTTCACTTAGAAGTGGATTCATCAATCGAATTATTGATCCAGATCTGTTAGTTCTTTAGACACAATAGTTAGCAGCGCTGATTTAACTGCCAAAAAACTTAGTTATGATCATTATGAAATAGCTCCCACTGTTAAATATATAGGAAGAATTTGGATGCTTTGGAATTCCTTGAATGTTGAGGTCTTCATAATGGCAAATGGGTTGACAACAATTTCTTAGCTATCTCCTTAACAAAAGTAATGTCTAACACTTTGTATTATTAGCAATTTATACTTTAGCTTAGGAACATCAAAAAGATGGCTTTTGGAAACACCTAAAGTGACCTAATCACACAACCATGCTACCTTGGCATATAGTAGGTGATTTAAATGAAACGTTACGTTTCACTAATAAAATCAATGGAACTCTCGTCAACATTGAATAAACTCCATTTTAGGATGGTATAGAGCTTCTCTGATTATTTTGACAACCTAGAGAAACTTGTGCCACTGTCCAAGGGTTACCTACAAAACAACTCTTAAAAAAAAGGGGTTTTCTCCTCTTTGAGAACCTCCGGCGCTTAAGTTTGAGAGAATTTTAAGAGAGGATGGTAAGTACAATGTAGGCTATGAAAGTCTTCTTGACATACCTTTGATGTTCGCCATGGCTTGTTTATATAGGGTTTTAAGATGGTTCTCTTAAAAGAATTTTACCAGGATTCTATAACATTTTAGATAAATATTATTTTTTAGATTTTATCAGATTGAAGGATCTTTACCAGTTCCTTCTAGATTTAAAAAATCTTCAATGGATGTTTTCTTCCCTGTCCAAACATGTTCATTAAACTTATTTTCAAAGCTTTGATGGACTTAGGTTTTATTAAGTTTCTGTTGGGGCTCAAGCTGCCTAATCATGGTGCTTTACCTGGTCTGGTTAATCTCTTCCTTGGGCTTTTATTGGGCTATGGCCCATGACCTCTTAGAGTTTTATCTACTTGAATCATGTGCTCCTTCAGAGATATTGGATCTTAATCCAATCATGCCCCTGGGCCTAGCCTTATTATCTCTTTAGGAATTTTTCTCCTTATCTGTGAGTTATGTAGTCCTTAAGAGCTTTTCTAGGGTTAATTTGTGTACCCGCATTTGTTTTGGTCTTCTCTAAAGAGACTTAGAGAAGACTTTTCCAATAGATTTTTATTCAGTTTCTTGGAAACATTTTCCTCTAACTAGATTTCAAAATTCCTACTTTGAAATTGCAAATCTTTAGCTAATTTTGTTTTCCACTCCCCAAGACATTTTCTCAATATCTACTTAATAGTGACTTAAAATGCCTTTTCTCCTTTTCCCTATGCTAGTAAGACAACTTATCAGTCCTCCCCAAGCCATAACTCACCAATTCTTAAAATTAGCAATTAATAAGGTGTCAAGTTGAAATTGTATCCTTAGTTTGTATGGCTGATTTTGAATCTGATTTTTGTGTGGTTTAACTTACTCTAATTCAAATTACTAACTATCATAAGCAACTTAGGAGGGAGTATATAGCCCCCTTTGCTGCCTTTGTGAAGGACTTTTTACAAATTTATGAAAGAAGTTGAGCCTTAGCTCCTTTAAACAGTCAAGCTCCCTTCTAGCTTATCCTTCCTTTTGACTGAGTAATGTTGTGATCTAGCAATAGTCTTAGCTTCTCTTTGGTGGTGTTTCTGTATCCAAGGAGTGGTTAGGGGCCCTAACATTATTCTTGGTGGTGTTTCGATGTCCAAGAGTGGTGTTAGCTTTGAATGCTTATCACTTTGTATCCTAGTTTAAGTTTGAGTCTTTATAGTTGCTTGCTTTCTTTCTTAGTTCAACTCCCTTTTTTGTTTGAGCGTGAGTTTAACCTTGAGGGAATACCTCATTTTTGGTACGAAGCCATTGAAGATCACAATAGTTGCTATGCTTTCGTTCCCTTCAAATCTCTTCTTAAACTCTTGTTTAGATGTTGTTAATTTCAATTATGTGTGAGTAGTTTTACTTAATCTAGGGACTTGTTAGCCAAAGTGTTGATCTTGGATCTCTAATTTTCAATATTTGTGCTTCATCAAAATTGGTTTGATTGAATTCTATTTTGTGGAAGAACTATTATGAGTAAATTTTGGCCAGATTTACTTGTATATACTAGATAGTTGAGTGAAGTACAGAAAAGAGAAACTCACTATTGGAACAATAAGTTAGAACTTAATTTAACGATGCTTGAAAGAGAGTTGTTTGTTGAGAGGAAATCATAACAATTAAAAATCCATAACCAAGACTAAAACTAAGGACATTTGAAAGAATGTTAATTGGATTAGTTTAGGCGATTCACTTTGTTTCGAAAGAAAAGATTGAATTCTTAGTTCGATTGCGCTCCTTTGAATCATCTAATTCTAGGTAAAGTACAAATTTAAATCCAACTATCCAACTCTTCACTAGGTGAAACAATTCCTGAGATGATTTTAATTTGATTGAATTTCTCGACAGTTAAATGGCAATGGTTGCGATAACCCATTGGAATTTGGTTGCTAAGCTTTTTGTAACAGGTTAAAACTCAATAGATTACATTTGGCTTCTGCAGAAATGATATTAAAACTATATTACAATACCCGTGTGCTTGAGATAGTGTCAAAGTATACTGGAGGTCTTATTTTAATTGGTGTCAGGGCCACCTTACCAAAAATAATTAAGCTAATTACGCTAATTAATAATTAATTAGGTTAATTAACTTTGTTCAATGCTTGAATCATCATCTACTTGTGTTGCTCCTAATTATTCACATATTGTTCACTCACCACAATTAAACTATATCATCGATATAGTTCTAGAATCAAAAGTTGAATTAGCAAAAATTAAGATTGAAGTTAAGGAGATTAAGAAGCAATTGTCTGTAATCCATCTTTCTTTAGTTAACTAGATTAGATATAATGGAAAATCTACTTTAAGTATTAGTACTCTATTTCAGCACAAGTATCATCTCCAAAATTCAAAAAGCAAAAACCCCTTTCTTTTGCATGATATAAAAATCCAAAAAAGAGTGAGAGAAAAATCAGCTGAAAAATTATCTGAGAAGGCAGAAAAAGAAGAAGAGGATGGAATATAAGTATTTAATCTTAAAAAATTACAGAATATGTTTGATAACGAACAAAATCCAAATGAGTTAAACAAAATCATGAGTGTAATAGTTGATAAAGAAGATGTATTAACTTATGATGCTAAAGAGACAAATAGTGTCTAGTTAGAAGAAGAAATATATCAACAGATAAAACTAATTACACTTGTGGACCTTAATGTTGTTCCTTTAGACAAAATTAGGAGGAAACTATATAAAAAGTTTGGCAAAATGGCCTCGAACAGCGAAATTGATGAGATTGGCAAAGAACTCAATACAGACAAAGTCCAGTCTAATCTAGTTAATAATGTAATCCCAAAACCTGAAGAATTTGATGAATCATCTGGAAGAAATACCCACTTCATAAGACCTAGGTACATTCCAACAGGATATGCAACCAATTTTTCCTTTGGGTTTATCCTGAGAAAAACTACATCCTTGGAAGAGATTGGCCTTATCCTAATTAGCCAACTGGATATGTCTTAAACATCAACGGAGCTCGCAATAGGGAAGAAATGTTCGAACATTGGGAAAGATGAATGTATAGTGTCTTACATTTAAATACCCCACACACTACATAAAATTTCTTAAATTATATCAAGCATACTTTTTCTAGCACTATCGTTGACTGTTATGATTCATTAAATAAGAACAGTAAAAATGCACTAAGAATAATGGAAACACCAGCTATAATGTTCAAAAATTTACGTAAGGAAATCAAAACTGAATTTATCGGAGCTAAACTTGATTCCAAAGAAAAAGCTGGAAAATGGCAAGGAAAGATTAATAAGAAAGAACTTTGGGGCATAAGATATCTAAAAAATTATATTGCTTAATTTAGTCAATATTATTAAAAAATTAGGCATAATGAAACCAATCTTGATATGTTTTATGACAAATTACAATATCTAATCAATTCTATAATCAATGAAAAATACATTGCTGGCTTAAAAAAACAGATGTCATTGATACTATTGGTACAAAAATCTCATATTTAGGAAAATGGGTAACCGACCAAAGTCTTAATCTCCAAAACTAAAAGAAAATAAAGAAGTAGCTTCTAGCTTGTGGAATTCTCCTTACCAATAGGGAAATGAACCTGAGAGGAGAAACAAAAAAGAATTATAAGAAAAAGAGCTTCAACAAGCAGAGAGGAAAAAAAATAAAGAAAGTATTATAACAAACTAAGCCCTAAAGAACGAAAATTTTTTAGAAAAGCTGCTTATTGTCCTACCGAAAAAAATAATGGTAAGTGGTGGCCATGAGGAGAAGTAGGTCACTACGCAAAAGAATGCAAAAGTAGGAAGAACGACAGCCTTACTGAAACTTTGGATAGTCTAGATTATTTTGAGTTTAGCGAGGAAGAAGTACTAGATCTAACCTGAAAAACAGCAAGAGAATTGTTGAGATTGTACTGGAAAATAAACATGAAGAAACTGATCATGAACAAACTAGTCATATGATGAAAAGTAGCTCAATTAGTCGTGGTGATCTTCAAGGAATAGAATTTATTATAGATAATGGGAATGAAGATGTCAAAGGAGATTAGGTCCTCCCCATAATTCACAATGATATGATCTATAAAAAAAATCCATCTTTCAATTAAACAGCAAGTACATATGCAAAATGATGGAATGAGATCTAGAGATAAAAGACTATGAGTATGATGTGGGAGAAGTTAATCTCATTAATTGGGAAAATATTCTTAAACATAACAAAGAGAAAAGGTATAGATATATCCATCTCGGTAGTGTCTGAGTTCAAATTACTACATTATAATATTATAGAAAAGATATTGACATTTATGCTCTGCTCTATTATATCAGGCATACCAATGTTAATAATCAAATTATCACAGGGATTAAGACTAATTTATGTAATAGATCAGTAGGATTCAATTATTGACCTAGATATTATGTAAGTCTAAAAGATGAATGTGCTTAAAACTTCCTATCCATTAAGATAATAACAGTTGAGATGGACATGAAAAGAGGAGGATACCCATTAAGGATATTTTAAAAAATAATGTACAAATTAGATAATACTATAGATCCAAAGACTAAGGTAATAATTATAAAGGCAGAAAAATATAGGAGTCCTACTCCAATGCAAAAATTTCAAAGGATAAAGTCCAACCCGCAGGAGAAAAAAATTGATAAGTCATGGATATCTAATTTTGCCAATCCTATAAAAATCAATACGAAGAATGTAATAAGAATTGACGAAAATGGTAAAGTTACCATTAAACACCAATCACTGAGAAGCATGAGTGCAACATCAAAATGGGGAGATGATCTTCGACAGCTAAAGAAGTGCTTAAAGAAGATGATACAATTAGTATGACAAGTGAAATAAGCAAAATGAGTTTTGAACCCGCAAAACATAGTGAACGAAGTATGAGTTTAGATAAAAAAGTCATTATGTACAAAACAAGAACTGTTAGTGAGTCAATCTATGAGGATGAATTAATCAAAAATATGACTATGAAAATATGCTATGATGTAATAACCCAACCCTAACACATATTTATTTATTTAAATTATATTTACTTATTTAATTATTCATGTTTATTGATTTAATCAATCCTGGTTATTTGTTTAACCAAATCATGTTTATTATTTCGATTACACTCAATTTATATATTTACCGAGTTACCTTATGCTATTTAAATTTTTCACATTCATTTATGGTATTTAATTACCCCGATTGGGAGATATTTCATTTGAGTCTCATTTTGCAATTCAAGCTTCATTCATTGTTAATTAAAATTTCATTGATTGATTAAATATCGGGTGAATCGATATTAGGCCTCGGTAAGTATAATTTAGTGACTAATTATTTTCTTACCTTTGGTAAACTTTGATCCCGAGTAATACAAAATTTTTCCAACACTTTGAAAACTTTTCAAGCCCAAACTTAGCTTGTTGGGCCCAAAACAAAAGCCCAAAATCTTGCTAACTTTGTTATTTCACTAATTGCTCATTTTAGCAGCTAATTTTAATTAGCAAAAAGCTACTTTTTGGGTTGAAAATTTGCAGCTGCATGTAGCTAATAATTAACAATCTTTGCAAACAAAAATTTAGCAAAAATAACAAAACCCAACCCTCCATTTTCTCTCTCTACCTCACGCCCCTTTGTGCAGAAAACAGGGGCAGCAGCTACCACCTTTTTTGTGGTTTTTAATCACTTTTCCGGCCACCTCCTGGCTGCCCCGACTTTTCCTTGCTGCTAGCTATCATGCCCAACCACCAAAATCACTCAAAACAGCCCTCTCCTCCCTCCAATTAAAGCCTAAATTAAGGTATACCTAAACCCTAACTTGTTCTATTTTGAGTTTTTGGGATTATTTTAGTTATCATTATTGTTTATATGATCAAATTAATACTTATTATGCAATTTTTGCTGAGTTTGGAGATGTTTGGAGTTATGGGTATTTGATCAAGAACATGATCAAGTGACTTGAAATTAAGCAAGTATGAGTTTGAGCTTATTTGTGTATCTTACTGTGATTTGTGTTATAAATCATGAAAAATATGATGTTAGATGATCATTTTGAAGCCAATTATGGTTATTTGGACGTTCACTTGAATGAGCAAGAATTAGGGTTTTCATGATCATGCTTGATTTAAGTGAATTTTTGTATTAAATATATTCATTTGGATTACATGAGGTGATTTATGATGTTGGATATGTTATTGGATTGAAAATGAATCTTGGATGATTATGAAGTAAAAATTGTGGATTGTGACTGTCTAAAGTTATATTGAGGGTCACCCCATAGTGTAGTAATTTCAAAAGGTGCTTTTAGAGGGTACTTATGCGAAAAAGGAGGATAATAAAGTAGGTAGCAAGTTATGAAGGGCCCGAAAATAGGGGTATGTTCTGGAAAAATATGATAATGCGCGTCTTGTCCAAAACTTATGAATTTTGGTGAAGAGCTAGATCAATGGGTTATCTTTCAAATGCCTTTTGAATCACCTTAATCTGAGTTTTGTGGACAAAGTTATGGCTGCTTTGTTAGAATTGTGCGGGTTTCCCCAAAACTGACGTACTTGTTTTTAGCCCAATTTTGGGAACCCTATTGTGGGATCATGTTTTGTGTTGTAAATGAAAATTTTTTAGGACTTCTTAATGTTTTCATATTGGGATTTTAGGTCTCCATTTAAGGTCAATGGTGAAAGTTATGAATTTTTAAAGTAAACTGACCTGCTTTAGTACAAATTAGACTGTTATTGCAATTTTTATGCAGTGTATGCTTAGAAGAAAATTCTAAAAATTTTTCTATAAATTGTCCATATTATTTTCGAATTTTCTATAAGATTTCATGAATTTTGGTTGAGTATTTTGAGTTTGGTGATTTTTGAAAGTATTTTGAGTAATTGTGTACAGAGCAATAATAAAGATTGAGTGAGATTGATCATGTACTCATTTTGTGTATTTTGGGCCAAGTAAGGTCATTTAAGGGGGAAATGAATATTCATGGACTTTCATGGAGCTTTTGGCTTGATTAATGAGAAAGAAGAAGACAAATATACAATTTGGGAGCTTGTTTATGAGCTTTAAATCAATTATGGATTTTACAAAGAAAATACCAAACTTAGTGAGCCTAATAGCTTCTGTTAAGTTCAATGATTCTTTTGGGTTGGAATTCTATATCTAATGGATTTATGAATGAAACATGAGAAGCGGGAAGAGTTGTGATGCAGAAACCATATTTATCAGACCAAGTTATTGCTGTTTATGCTATTTTGAACCAAGATATATCTCTCTTGGCCTCAAACCACTATTACTTACTCAATTCAGAATGTATCGAGTGTATTTATCAAGCCAATCTAGTGTACCTGCTGTTACCTTGAACCAAGCTATATATCAGCGAGCCTTAAACCCGTATCAGCAACCTATCTCAGAAAAGGCCACAACCACTCCCTCATTTGTCACCATCAAGGCCTTTTCCTTTGTAATCTCATTTATCTCACTGTGGTCTATTTTACTTTCATTTACTTTATATCGGATTTAATTACTTTCATTAATTCAGTTTTGAAGTTATATTGTAAAACCCAAGTTATGTATACCATTTAATTACTCAATTTCTGTTACACATACTTTTACTTACTCAATTATGTGATTAAGGATCATTTACTGACCACGCATACTTACAATCACATTTATGAAATAGAGTCAAAGCCTAGTTATCATTCCTCGTTATGCATATGTCTTACCAAGTCACAACATATTCATTAAATCAAAAACATGTTTTACAAATCAGATTACATTCAAAAGATTCCAGGTACGTTCATTGCCTGTATCTTTAAAAAGCAGAACATGTTTATCAAGTTACAAGTCTTAATGAGTTTATCAGTTTATACAGTGATTTTCCATTTAACTTGTGGCCCCGTCAATTATCAACTATAGGGCGTCATCCCATCATTTACCTACGCAGCTTTAAGTCAACTCTTGATCGGATTGGCAGATGTACACCTATGTATAGATCATATCATTGCAAATGGATCACATCCAGATAATAATGACAATTCAATTTCATATTGCTTTCATTTTCATTGTTATTGCAAACTAAATGAATTGCAAAGGCAGGTACCCATCAGCAGTATTTCTATGCTCATTTTACAATATAAGAATGCATGTACTGAGTTTTAGCTCATATTTTTGAATTGTTTTCATGTTTTCCATTTTAGGTGATGAAGTATTACATGTTTCTCCATTTAGCAAGCCCTTTTGGAAGTCACCAGATGCTCACAGTGGATTCAGCATAGCATGAATGTCGGGATCGACCTCAGAGTCAAGTTGGGTTCATATTCAATATATTTGTGTAGTGTGGAGTGCGAGTTAGTACATGGTGTGATTAAGTCGGTTGTATTGAAGTTGAATTATTATAGACGTTGGTCTTGAAGTGTTTCAATTTAATAGATATTGTGATTATGAACATGAATTGCAAGATTAAATAGTTTCAGTGAGCCTTGTCCTTATTAGGACGGTGGTAGTGCCTTCTATCATTAAGTCTTCCGCTGCACCTTCCATAAATTATGTCATTAGTATTTTGGGGGTGTTACAGATTAAGTCACCAATACAAATCTTAATAACATCGATATCAGAATAAATATATGCTTAGAAGAATATAATAAATATGAATTGTGTGCCTACATAGATACTATTTGTTCTGTCTGTTTTAGAAAAAGATATTTATTTCCAAAATATATGTGGTAGAAAGCTAAGAATCTTCTGCAGGTAAGGATAGTCGACAATAGCATAATAAATGACAATCAGGCTAAAGAAGGGTTATCAATTAAAATACGAGGAGTCCAATGCATTTTACCAGTCCCAAAGGCTACTGATCAACCCTCCCATGATATAATTATTGGAAATAATCTTCATAGACTATATCTCCATGCACAAACCACAAACAAAATAATATTCACAACAAAAGGTCACTTAGTCCCTATTGATAAATTCAATAAAGTTTACACTTATCAGAACATTAAGTTCGCATGTAGCTAGCATGATGAGAAGGTAATACCTACACAACGTGAGATAGTACTAACAAGCTAACTACTTGAGTTATCTATTAAAGAACAAATTGTTGAATAGCAATAGCAATTATGTAAGGAATTGTACTCTGATAATCCTTTAAAATCTTGAGATAAAGATAAGACATTTATAAAGATTAATTTTTTAAATCCCAACACTATTATTTGAGCCAAAAATAGAGTACACAGATTAGGATATCCAAAAATTTAATAAACAAATCAAAGAGTTATTAGATAAATGGTCAAATAGAAATAGTAAGACTCCTTAGACTAGTCTCGCTTTTATGGTAAGAAATTATGCTAAGAAAAAAGGGGAAAAGCTAGCATGGTAATCAATTATTAAAAACTTAATGATAATACTGCCTTTGATGGCTATTATATTCCTAACAAAATAGTTATTTTCAATAGAATTCAAGGAGCCTCTTGGTTCTCAAAAACGAATTGCCAAAGCGGATAGTGGCAGATAAAAATGAATAAAGAAAGCATTCCATTAACTGCTTTTAGTGCCCCTCAAGGACATTACAAATGGATAGTAATGTCATTTGGTCTTAAAAATGCACCTGAAATGTTTCAAAGAAGAACAGGCATGATCTTCAATGATTTTAATCACTGTTGTCAAGTTTACATTGATGATATCCTTGTCTTTTCCAAAATCATACAACAACATAAAGATGATCTCCTAGCCGTCACTCAAAGACAAATTGATCATGATATTATTTTTGGTAATAATAAGTGCATTTATGCTGAATAATAAATCAAGTTTTTAGGTCTAGAGATAAAAATTGGACAAATCATCCTGCACAAGCATATTTTAGGAAAAATAAAAAATTCCCCTGAAAAGATTGAAGATAGGAAGTAACTAGAAAGGTTTCTTTGAACATCTTACCTATGCTTCAGATTTCATTAAAGATCTAGCCAAATTGTGAAAACCATTATAATAAAAACTCAAGAAAGAAGTAAGTTGGACATGGACCCTGGCGATCCGAAGATTGTTCAAAATTTCAAAAAGATGTGTAAAACTCTTCCTGTTTTTAGTTTGCCTAACAAAAGAGATGATTTGATTCTTGGGACAGATGCCAGCAACAAGCACTAGAGTACAGTACTCAAAATCAAAGACAGAGAAAAACTCTGGAAATATTGCACTGGGAGTTTTAATAAAGCATAATGTAACTATCCCAGATGGAAAAAGAAATCCTTGTAGTTAGAAGGGAAATTGAAAAGTTCTTAATGTTCTTAGCCCCAAAACCGTTTCTTGTTTGAACTGATTACAAAGGCATACTTGGTTTTGTAAAAAAGAATTTATCAAACATGCAAGCACAAGGGAGACTCTTATATTGGCAATTATAGCTTAACTAGTTTCTTTCTCTATTAAATAATATACAAGGATCGAAGAATTCTCCAGCATGTAGTTTTACTCGTGAGTTTACCAATTGTGATCATTAGAGTAGAACGCCCGTCGAAAAAGGAGGAAATCCAAAACGAAATGCCACTATAGCTAGAATGGGCTTATCCTTCTAGTAGATTCCTTATGGATATTTTGGATTTTTCATATAAAAAGTAGATCATGCTTTGGTTTGTTGTCTTTTGCTTGTCTAATAGTACAAAGATTCAGCCTTTTAAAGTTACAAATGAATGACCTAAGGTGTCCTAATGATATTCAAGAAAAAAGAAGTTCCCATGTTTAAGAAAATGGTTCAATGAATGCTATGCAACCTACATCGACTACTATCATAATTATTTTTATGATATTTAGGAGTCATGGAGCGCTTTGATCTTCTTTCCTGATAAATCTAGAAATCGTGGTCTTAGCCTCCAAGCAAATTCAATCTCTCCGGGTCACCCCATTATAAAAGCCCAGTAGTATGGAATTATAGTTTACCTCATGAAAATCCTAAATCCGAAGTGCCCATTCTTCTCAAGACTAATTAAGTTTTAAGAGTGCATGTTTAAAAGGATCAGTTGGATTCTTACATCTCTTATTAAATTAGTTGATTTAGACGATCCCAATGGTCAACAACAAGAATGGTTTGCAAAATGACAAGACTTAGTTAGTGATCTTGCTTTAGCAAGAGCCATCGATTTTTACAACATTTATCATCAAGTGTGGGCATTAATTGAACAAGGAAGAATACTAATGCATTGCATGAGCATTATTTGAGCATACTTGAACAGAAGAGAAGTCGTGATTCTCCATTTCTCTATGAGCCAGCATCTCTGATGACGTTAGTAACTTAAGTCCTCCCTCTTTAGTATTTCCATTGCAATATTTCCACTTCCAAACGTTCTATAAAAGAATAATCCTCATAGGGAACATTATTGAATCGAGCCTTATGTCTTAAATATTATGATATCTTAGTTAAAGTCTCGCTAGCCTTAAAAATATAAAAAAACTTAACTAGTAAATACGACCAGAGGTAGGAAATGAAACGGATCTGTGTTGTGCCTAATATAAGAAAGGTGTGGCTAAAATTGGCAATCTCTATAAATTGGAAGCTAGAGGAACGCCAGGGTCCAACGCCAACTAATTTCAGGTAATAGTCGAAACTCTCTAATTAAACTTTAATTATGTTGCTAAGCATGGTGGGTCTTTAATCACATAAAATATAATATTTGTGATGTAAGTAGTAAAATGTGATGACTAGTACTAGTAAAGCAACTACAAGAAGTCCAAAGATTAATATAAGCTTACTTTTCTAAAAAGGCGAAAAGTTTGAGTATTTGCACTGTGAACCCCATTTGAGCCAAAAGTAAAAAGTTCAAAAAGTTGGCGATCGGATTTGAAAGAGAAACTCTTAAAAATCACTACTTCCTGGAATAGTGACCCTTGCTAATAGTTTGCCTAAAATAGTAGGTATTGGGGAATACATTCTAAAAAAACTGCCCTTTAAAAATGATTCCCATAAAATCTATGTTACCCCAGAGTCGCAAATTGTAACAAATTTTAGTGACCTAATTTCGGACACATCCCTGAGGACAGCACCTGTAAATACTACAACGCTAAACCGTGAGCTTGCGGATTTCACAAGAAGTTTTTGGCGTCATTACTGGGGATGACTTATATGAAATTAGGTTGCATGTCAAATTGAGTCATAGTTGAGTCGATTGAGTCGTTTTTGTTTCATTTCGTACTTTTTTATTTTGATTTTAGTGACATGTGCTTTTTATTTTGTTTAGTGCTTATATTTTGATTTTTTGGTCAATTTTATTTTGGTTTTTGGTAATTAATTTTCTCCTAAAAAAATCAAGATTAACAGTGTTGTGAATAGAGCAAGGTTAGAACAGAACTAAAAAAAGGTTCAGAACTGTATAGGTTTTTCTAGATTTTTAGTGTCTGTTTCAACTTTCTGGACTAATCTAGCACTAATTTTGCTGTTCTAATATTTTTAGTGGAGTCGTAGGGATTTTTAGAGTCTTGGTCAATTTTTGTGGAAGTTTTAGGTATTTCTGGAATTTTCAGCAATTTCCAAAAATAATTTTCTATTCTGATTTTTTTTGGCACTATTCTGGGAAAGAAAAAAATTGAAAAAAATATATCCATGTTCTATTTGATTGTGCTAAATTTTATGTGTATAGTGTTATTTTTTGTTTTATTTTTTTTTTAGTTTTTGTTTTGAATTTGATATTTTTTGCTTTTGTGTGTTAAGAAAACACATCATAAAAAGGACAAGGTGCTCATGTTTTGTGTTTGAGCCTATTTTCTGGTTTCTGTGTTAGGTCACTTCTTGTTGCTTAAGTCTTTGTAGTCTTTCTTTTCTTTAGGTAATTTAGTTTTATTTTTGTTAGTTTATTTCGTTTTGCTAACTTAATTATTTGAGTGTCTTGTTTTTTAGTTTTAGTCATCCGTCTATAATTAGTCTCTTAGGGTCATTGTTTTGTGTTTTTTTTTTCCCATAGACAATATCCTTAAAAAAAAATTTTAAAAATTGACATCTTAAAAAAATTGAAAAATTCTTAGAACAAAAAAAAAATAAGTATCAAGTGTGCCAGTTTTTGATTTCCCACAATTTGAGCATGAACATTTCTAGGGTTATTTGTCAAACTTAATGATTATAGTGCACAATTAGATCAAACTTTTGAAAAGAGGGAAATTTGTGATGCCATCGTCGTGGGTTTGAATGCTGAATTTCAAGGTCGTATGGAGCCTATGTGTCCTGGAGGTTTACTAGGATTGTTGTCTAAAACTCAAGATGAGATATGGGATTTCTTTATAAATTAGCTTGGGACACATATAAGTTTGAACAAGCTAGAGGGACCTCAAGATACCCTACTCATGGCAAGTATGTTTTTCATGCTAATCCTTACTACCTGGATCAGTTTACGAACTCATGACCCATCTTACTCTTATGTGCCTCCTGTTTTATGTGATTATGCAAGTCTTTGAAAGAAGATCAATGAATTGATAGATAAAATGGTAGAGACTATGAAAGAGAGAATTGTTAAATATTCCCAATGTCTTAATCATAGTAGGGAAAATTATAATGAGTCTGAATCTAGTCTAGGATCTCCTAAACTTGAAGTTAGTCTTTACTATGATTTTGAGCTCTCTTATCTTACTAGGTCTAATTTGCATGATGATATGCCTTTGCTTGACCTACTGCAAGAGAATGACTTCCGTCTGTCTCTATCCCCTAACCTCGCACCTAAACCTAGCTCATATAAGGATGTCACTGAGGATATCTTAGTTTCTACTAACCCACACCTACCTTTTAATGACTCTTTTGAGTTTGAGGAGGGTGAAGACTTTGAGAGTGCTAGTGTGTTAGATATGGGCATCACAACTAAAGTTAAACATCATGATTTTGATAAGTAGAATATCTTTCACATGACTCACGTAAGAGGATGGTTGAGCCCACTAATTTGAAATTCGATGATGATATTCTATATGTGGAGTATAAGTCTTTTTCATAGGGGTTAAAAGCCTTAATGTGGGTTTTTGTGTTGAATATGAGTCAATTTAGCTTGGCCTTGCAATTACTAACCATCTTTCGAACTTGCTAAGTCCACCTTTACTGAGTCTGAGACTTTTGTGGGTATGGATGCCAATTTGGACCAGACTCTTAAGTATATTGAAAGAAAGGGACTTGTGGGCTTAGGACCTACTATTTTTCCTAGACACCATGTTCATGATGAAAAAATTTCTAGGCCAATGACCCACTTGTTGGCTAATTTTAAGTACCTATTTGATATTTGGGTCCAACAATTTGACAAGTTAAAGCGGGCCCCTTCTTGTGCTGTATTGATGCCTTGGATGTATTCTATTTGACACCAACTCTTTAATTTCTATTTTCGTACTTTTATTAAGAGATTTTCTTGCTAGTTTGATAAGCTACTTCATGCTTTAATGAGATTTGATTTGAGTAGCAAATGTTCAATTTGATATAGAGTGGTTGATGCTCCATAGGCCTCTATTTGAGTGAATTTCAGGAGGCTACACCTTAGGTGTACTTCTACACCTAACCTGATATAATCGTTCATCTCTTTATTCTCTTTTTATTTTGTTTTTTCCCCTATATATTTGTTGCTTCCTTTTATTTTTATTGTTTTATTTTTGACTTTTAGAGTATGATATTTTTCTGTAGTTTTGAGTCTTAGTTTCCTTTTTGTATATTTATTTTTTTAGTTTTGATTTTATGTTTTCTTTCACTTCCAATGAGGACATTGTCTGATTTAGGTATGGGGGCGGGAAAATTAAGTTTTGAAAAAAATTAAAATTGGAAAAAAATAAAAAAAGAAAAAATTTGAAAATTCAAAAGGATTTTTGTTGTGCTTTTGGGGAATATATGTGCTATTCTGATTGACTACATTCTCTTGTACCTTAAGATTAGGTTATATATAGATATGGTATGCATGATAAAACTTAGTCCAAGGTGTGACATTTGTATACAGTCCTAACCCCTGATATTTTTTGAATGCAAGCTTGACTTTGGTAGATAACCAGTGATATTTTGTGCATTAAAGACAAATTCATCATTTTTAATCTCATATATCATCTTTCTTGTGTGTTTCTTCCATGATTACATCTTTAAAACTTGCTTTGGTTCTCTTCACAATCACATTTAACATGTGCATTTTGATAATATGATAGAGGCATTCTTTGTTCTGTAAATCACATAGCCAAATTATCACCTTGATTTGAATATGTTTTACCCTTTGTTTACCCTTTGAGCCTTGATCATTTTTGTTGTGAACCCTTCATTTTAGCCATTGGCCTAAACACATTTTCCTATACCTAAGTCAGGACTAGTGGAGTAACACTTCAAGATTTAATGCTGGGCAGCTTTTGGGTGTCTATGTAATTAGTGATTGACTTTTGGTTATGGTGATTTATTGTGATCATTTGAACAATAAGCGATGTTGTTACATATCATTTGTTTATTTTCTTTCAAGAGAAACAGAGAAAAACATAGCCAAAATAAGAAAAATGTTGAAAGAAAATGAAAAAATCTCATAGAAAAAGGGAAATAAAAATTATGAATAAGAGTATTTGGCATAAATGCATTGTCATTGTACATACTCATTTCCAATGGTCCATTTTTATGGGGTGTGGCTTATTTTGTTCTAAGTTTTGGAAGAGTGATGATTATAGTTGGTGGAAGTGTTGAATTGCTTATTAACTTTTTTGCTTTTAGCTCCTCATTTAACACATCGTTTGTCCCTCTCCTAACCCTTTGCCCTTTGTCCCATTACAACCTTTGTAAAATCCTCTTGATTATCATGCTGTATATTGCATCTAAGTGATATAGAATTGAGAATTTTAGCAAGCATCTGGTACTTGTATGATTGAAAGGTGAATTGAGTGAACCTTGTTGAACTTTAAACACATGAGTTACAATGTTCCACATATCCCTAAAGTGAGGTTCTACCAGTCGAGTTGTACGTATTTCATAGGTGGGGTGAAAGATTGTGTATAGATGTCATTAGTGGGGACTAAGAGTTTCTTGATGTGTACATTGTATTTATATGTGATCTAATACTTAGGTTACTTGAGTAATGTGGTTGATTGGAATATGTATGTATTTTCCCCAGTGTTGTATATATGGGTTTTTGAAAAAGAAAACTTTCAAGATTTTGTGGGTATATCATCTGCAAACTCTCATGAGACCTTACTCATCCATTAGAAGTAATTTAGAAGTTTAAAAGGTTTGTTGCATATGCTAGGTGCAACTGTGATTCCTCTGAAGTTGAGTTAGGATTTTTTTAAAAAGTATTTTTTGGTTTCATTTTACTCGAAGACGAGTAAAATTTAGGTGTGGATATATTGTTCAACCTAAAAATATGATATTTTATACCTTTTATTCCCTAATATTTGCACAAAATAGATTATTAAATTAGAATTTTAATATGTTTTTGTTTATTTTATAGGAATTGTGAAGATTTGAATAAAAAGAATAAATTATTGGTCAAAAGAGTGGAAGATGGATAATGGATCATGTAGGGAAAAAATATAAGAGTTAAGGCCCAGAATCTCTTACCTTAGTAGTAGCCCAGCGCTAACGGCCATCCTAGCATCTCCCTCACATTGGGCCTGTTTCCTCTAAGCTACGGGAAATCTGCACCCCCGTACCCAACTTCTCCTCTTCCTAGGTTCCTTTCTCTGACTCTCTCTCGAGCCTGGCCTAGTACTCAGCCCTTCTCCTTCCCTTCTCCCTGGTATGCCCTCACTCTGTGGCCAAGTTCTCCCCGGCCTTTTCTTTTCGTCTTTTTTCCGCAGTCTCTCCGCCCTTTTCCAGCAGCCTACAAGCCCATGCTCCAATTCATTCCCAACATAGCTCTCCTCCAATCTGCACCCAAAAACCCAAAATTAGCCCTATCCCCTGCTATTTCATCTTCTCACCTCCATTATTCCTCCTTCATTCACCATTATCAATATTCATCTTCATTATCCACTTTATTAACCCTTTCCGTTACAGCAATCAGCCCATCAATTGAAAATAATTGAAACCAGTTTCAAGATTGAAGGGTCACAATACAATTCGACAATTAATTAAAAAGGGCTATAATTCGACAATAAGTTGCAAAAACAACATCAATTTAGGGGGGAAATTAGGTTTATTTTTCAAGTTCTCTGTCTTGTTTTCATTTTTTTCAGATTTAGATTTAGATTTTCAAAATTAATGTAATAAATTTCAATTCAGTTGAATCTGAGCTTGATTTTTGATATTGGCATTGAAATTGCAAGCATTCAATTCAAATGTTGCTCTATCCAAATCTTTGTGAGTTATTGAATTTCTATGATTAAGTAGTGCATCTTAATTCTTGGTTTTGCTTTGTTTTGGTAGATTTCATAATCTTAGCATTTGATTTTTATTTTCGTGAGTTTAGTTACTAAATTCATGTTGATTGATGTTAGAAATTTAGTCCATTTGGTATAATAATCTGATTTCGGTTCCTCTAACAACATGAGTTCAGATTAAAATTTTAGTGACCTAATTTCTGACACATCCTTGAGGACAATACCTGTAAATACTACAACGATAAAGCGTATGCTTGTGGATTTCACAACGAAGACTATGGCCAAACAAGCGTAAAGTCCCCCGTTAGGAGTTGAGGGTCCCCTACGACAGAGGTGGATGTCATAACCCCAATCAGTGTTACTCCCATCAATATCTTTCGCCAGCTACTTTAGGCGGGGCTTAAGGGGTAAGGGCATCTCTTTTAGGACCACCATTAATGAGGGTAGTGACGATGCTGGGAGAATTGCCTGTGATACTCTTCTTAATGTTGTTGACGGTTCTCGTAAGGATTCTTTCATCAAGCCTAAAATTGAGGGTCCTTGCCCTTTTGAGGACACTACCAATCCCTTCTGGTAAAGAGAGCAAAGAAGCAAAATGTTGCACATTGTTTCCTAATAATAGGCATCATTCCTATTGGTTCCTCTATCCCTAAGAAGAAAAGAAGTGGTAGTTCCAAAGATAGGGTTTTCTATTCCCCCAAGAGAGAAGCGTACTTAGAAAAGGACAAGGGCTACTGAATAGTCCCCAGGGGTCGATGACGAAGACAATCAGTCCCTTTTCAAGGAAATAATTGAAAAACTACCCCTTAAAGAGTTACTAGGGCTAGTTCTCTGTGCCTTCTCTTTAAGACTTCACTCCATTGTTGAGAGCCTAAAGGTTCAACCACTTGTTCATCTTTCAAAGTTGGAGTCTCTTAGGGCAAAAATGTTCGTTTGAGATCCAAGCCTGAAGAATATGGGGAAGCTTTGAGGAAGCTGAAGTTGAGTAATGGGAGTTTAAAGGAGGAACTAGAGAAAGAGATCACACTTCTACAAGCAGGACATGACTAAGCATCTGGCTAGCTAATTTCTTTTGTCTTGAAGCATATTAGGCTGAAGTAAGTGTTAGAAAGTCCAAAAGACCTATGATTGGCTAATGTCTTGTTCTCCTTGTATGATGCCTTCTATGTCTTTATTTTTTTAATGAGATTGGTGTGAATTTTAAATTTGCGTTTCCTCTTGAGCAAATTTTTATTCCTTATAATTCTTGATTCAACTGTTTGGAATTGTACACAATCCATTAATTAGACCTTCTGACTTAACTCCAGGAATTTATGTCCATTGCTCAACACATTATTCACAACTCAATTCAAATATTTGTTACCACATACAAGGGCTTGATGTACTCCTTTACTCAAGTAATTTAAAAAGTAAATAATGATTCTACAATTAAATTTTGTGTATAAATAGTAATAACTATAAATTAATGTACTCCATTGATTATAGAGTTTCAGAAGTCAAAAATGGGTTCACTAAATGACAAAGTAGAACAATAAAGTATTAATGTCTTATGCAATTATTTCGGCGGTTTCAAATATTAGTCAACAAATAATAAACCAAAACATTACGTAGGATTTAATGTACCCTTTTAAAATTATCTAGAAATCATTACTCTCACATAAATATTAATCAATTTAAGTTGACCAGGCAAATGTGTATTGTTAGACAATGTCATTAGTATTTAGAAAGGTCATCAAACTCCCTTAGGAAATTCAAATGATGCTTGAGGACCGAATGTGTGTATCTAATTATTTACTATCTCAATAAAGAGTATAACTTAGGTAAAGAGAAAACCCATATTTATTAAAAAATTAGAAGTATTAACAAATAATAAATTAATTTGATGAGCAATTGCTTTTACTATGCATTACTTTTTTATGAATTTTTGTGCATATTTTTGATAATACACATACAAATATGAGTCACAAGGCCAAAAATGAAAGTTATAAATTCATTTTTCTATTTAAGATGAGTACATATAGATTATAGGCTCATTTTTTACTAATAGAATTGATGCAAAATTGAATATTTAAATTATGAACCAAGAATATGAAAAATATAATGTGAAAAATTAAGATTTAAAATTAATTATTTTTTGTACTAGTGTAATTTAATTTATGTCTATTTTAAAATCTTAGTTGTCTCCATAATTATAGTGTATTTTAGAGCTATGCGATGATAAACTATTTTTATTTCACTATAATTAAATAGACATTAATAAAAATATATGCGAAGCACATGATCACCTTAGTTTCTTTATTATAATCTATTTCAGCACGAAGTCAATTTTCACTTCTCTTTGAATCTTGAGGATCTTGTGCCAGTGCCCAAAGGTTACCAACAAAATAGCTCCTGAAAGAGAGAGTTTTTCCTCTTCAAGAACCTCCAATGCTTAAGTTAGCAACGTTTCAAGAAGGGAAAAAGAGAAAACTTCTATGGTTTCTAGGCAGACTTTGTGTGCTTGTGTGTACTTCTTTCCACCTTACCTTTCGGGTTTATGCATGGCCTATTTATATAGGAGTTCTAGTGATAGCTCTTTTAGAGAAATTTAACTAAAATTCCGTATCTTTTTAGATATATATATTTCATTCATAATTGTATTTCAATTTCTAAGATCTTTACCATTTGCAAATATGTTTAAGAGATCTAGGCCAGATCTCTTACCCCTTTTACAAGCCATGCATGGGTTAGAGAATTTTTTTTAAAAAAAAAATGGTAAATATGGGCCACTTATTGGGCTGCCTATCTTACGGAGACCCAACAGGCCAACCAGCCCAAGGGAAGGAGGACAAAGTTGCCAGAACCCAAGGCCCAACTCACACCCCTTCCTCTCCTAATTAATTGGCAAAGGAAGGTCCTCTCCATATTCGAACCTAAGTAGGGAGGGTGAGGCAAGTGCAGTCATGCCAATATGATACAAGTAGATCGGCATGTATGAGAGAATATATCAAGGCTTCATGGGACTAGTTTTTATTAAGCTTCTAACTTGGGCTTCAACCCAATGCTTGATCTGGTAGCTTTAGTCCAATCAATTTTTCCCTTGGTATTGTATTAAATTTGGCGTTATGCGTCTTAGAGTTTTTATCTACTCATATCATAATTGTACATTTCTTCAACTAAAAAAATGTACATGTTTTTCAAGAATTTCACATTTTTTTATTGAACATGTGCAATTATGTTAAGAACATTTATTTTCTATATTGTAAACGAGTTTGGCTCCTTTGTAGTGATAGCACAAAATCTGCAGTCAAACTGTCCATAAAGAGGCATGTCAGATGCTTTATATCCAACGGCCACTGTTCATTTGAGATGAAGGGAAAAGAAAAGATAAAATAAACAAAACAAATTTCCCTCATTCCTTCCTCTTTTTACTTCTCAGTTCTCGCCGCGCCGGACTAGCTTATTTAGGCCCTGTTTTTTTTGTGCTTTAATGGACTCACCTCACTCCTTGTCACTCATTCCCGCTCTTTAAAATAAATACAACTACTTCCACCCATTTGTTCTCACTTCGTTCCATTACTACTTCCCATGTTTTAAAAACTTGCCTAATTTATGTAATTATGTAATGAATATTATAATTAAAATTAATCAAATATTGTTTAATTTCTGCATTGTTAAGCAAATATTTGTTATTTGTGACACAAGTTGCAGATGAATTAATCTTTTCTATATATTGAAGAAACTTTTTTTTTAAACATTGTTAAGCAAATGTTAGTTATTCGTGACACAAATTGCAAAATTTTTTTTGTATATTGAAGAGATTTTTTTTTGCATTAGTGACCAAATATTCATTACTCTTGAGGCAAAATGCATTTTTTTTTTGTATATTGAAGAGATTTTTTTTCCATTGTTCGTAATTTGTGATGCAAATTGTAGATGCGTTTTTTCTGTATACTGAAGAGATATTTATTTTTTTTGCATTATTAACCAAATATTGGTTATTCGTGACAAAAATTGCAGATTTTTCTGTACATTGAAGAGATTTTTTTTGGTGTTGTTAACAAAGTATTCGTTATTCATGACACAAATTGCAGACGTTTTTTCTTCTGTATATTGAAGATATATTTATTTTGTTTGCATTGTTAGCCAAATATTCGTTATTCGTGAGACAAATTGTAGATTTTTTTGTATATTGAAGAAAAAAATTTTTGGCATACCAATTTTGCCGATAATTCAATTAAAAAAAAAGAAAAACAGTCACTATCAGATCTACTAACCTCACGGCAATGAGCAGTCAGTTTTGCTCGGGGAAGGTGTCGACGGTTCAGCGGCGAGCAGAGGTACGACTACGAGTAAAGGTCGGCGGTAAGCAGTCAATGGTGGGCAACGATGTCAGACGAACACAAATTGAACACAAGCGAGCAGTCGACGATGGGCAGTAGCAGTCGACAATGGGTAGCAGTAGTTCTAAGTGAGGACGATCGCACGGCGACCTAGTCACAGCGGTGGCCACGAACTGGCGGAACGTACCATTTGGCGGTGAGGACGGCTCCACAATGACCAGTCAACAATCTGCCAAGCGAGTTTGAGAGATAAAAGCAATAGAGCAATGACAGGTTTGAGAAATAGGTAGAGTGTTTTGATTGTTAATGTGTCAGGAACTCAGGATTGCATTTGGATAAGGGTAGAATATGTGTTATTTTATTTTATAGCTTTTTTTATATCTATCGCAAATAATGAATACAAAGGAAAAAACAATATATCTACAATAATCATCACAAATAATGAATTTACGGCTAACGATGCAAAAACTTAAAAAAATTTCTTCCATATACCCCCAAAATTAATATATTTACAATTTGTGTCACGAATAATTAATATTTAATTAAAAAAGAAAAAAATTAAATTTCATAAATGGACCGCCAAAATAAGACATCTGCAATTTGTGTCACGAATAACGAATATTTGGTTAACAATGCAAAAATTAAAAAATATTTCTATAATATACAAAAAAATTTAACACATATGAAATTTCTATCACACATAATGAATTTGTGTTTTGAATAATGAATATTTGGTTAAGAACGCAAAGAAAAAATATTTCATAAATAAACCACCAAAACAAAATATCTGCAATTTGTATCATGAACAACGAATATTTGGTTACCAACGCAAAACATCAATAATATTTCTTTAATATTAATATACAAAAGAAATTAACTAATATCAACACCCCAACTCCTTCCCAGTTCTTCCCACTTCTTCCTACTCTTTTCCACTCCCACATACAACAAACTACTCCTACCCACTTTTATCTACTTCTTCCCACTCATTCTTATTCCACACCTGTAGCCTGTTTACACATGTTACTTGCATTGGATGAGGAAACATAGATGTACCTGACTAAATTTGCCTGGCTAGTGAAGAACATGGATAATATAACCTGCCCAAACTGGTCAGTCTGACTGGTTGGACTAGGAATTGGTCAGATCAGCGGGCCGGAAAACACGTTAAGCCATTTGGACAGTTGAATCGAAAAAAACCGATCAAACCTGGTTGGACCGGCTGACTTGGACAAGCGGGCCAACCCGTAGTTGGACCGGCTTTTTTCAGGTTCTTTAAAAATGTTTTTTATTTTTCGGCCCAAATGAACCCCCAGCCCTAAACTCCTCGACACCGTCTCTCTCTTCGACACGCGATTCATAACCGTAGCCTGCGATTGTAATGCTTTTTCAAGGCTTGCAGCGTCGCTCTCGGCACTCGCTGTCTGTCGTCATCAGCCGGTGTGTGCTGTCAAGGATTGAAGCCGAGTTGAAGGTAACACTCTCCCTATCTCCCTCCTTGAAGGCTCCTTCTCATTCACCACGTTCTCACCCTCAATCTTTCATCTCTCAACTCTCAACTGTCAACTCTCATTCTCTTAACTCTCAAACTCTCTTTCTCTCACTCTCAGTCTCAAACTGAGGTGTTGATTGTTATTGCTTCACTTGCAATTTATGACTCTGGGGTACCCTGATTCTATGAAAATAATTTTTAGGGGCCAATATTTTTTAAATGTATTCCCAAGTACCTACTATTTTGGGTGAACTATTAATAGGGCATAAAATGTTATGAAATAGTTACTGGCCGAAATTTTTCTCTGCAACTTAGTCCCTAAACTTTCTGAGTTTACAATTTTTGCCCAAATGAGGTGTAACACGTAAATACTCAACTTTTTGGTACTTTTTAATAGAACTTTGCTTATATTTTTATTTAGACTTCTTATAACGACTTTACTGAGACTAATTAGTACAATCTACTACTTATATCCTAAATATTATATTTTCTGTGATTAACGCCCCACCATGCTTAGTAAAATAATTAAAGCTTAATTAGAGAGTTTCAACCATTACCTGAACGTAGTCGGCACTGGACTCTGGCGTTCTTCTAGCTTCCGGTTTATAGAGATTGCTAGTTTCAACTCCACCTTCCTTAGATCAGGCACAGCACTGATCCATTTCATTTTCTACCTCGGACCGTACTCACTAATCAAATTTTATATATTTTTAAAGGATAGTGAGACTTTAATCAGGTAATTATAATATTTAAGACATAAGATTCAATTGGATAACGTTCCCGATAAGGAAAACTTCTTTTATTGAAAGTTTGAAGGTGAAAATATTACAATGGAAAGCTTTGAAGAGAGACTTAAGATCATTAGAGATGCTTGCTCATAGAGAAATAGAGAATCCTGACTTCTCTTTTACTCAAGAATTATCAAATAACCGTGTCCCTTCTCAGCACTCGACTTCCCCTTTTTATAGAGCATTGGGGGTACATAGGATGCCCTAATGGCTACAGTACATATTGATTTTTCAGATCGCTATAATACATACTGACGGCTATAGTACACTACTTTATTTTACACATTAGACACTTGTCAAGATAGCACAATAATAGGACAGCTATTTTTCAGAACTTTTAATGATGACAAGACTAGTCATCATTATTGAGATTCTGTATGTCTTCATCTCCAATTATACTTTTCAGACTATCATTATCTGAGTAATCATCAAAATCTTCATCAAGTTGCTTAAGATGTTCTGGATCCCATTTTTTAAATAATTCAAGTACATATTTCTTTCCTTTTGTTGATAAGAATTTTCCAGCTACAACGTCAAAAAGATAATTAAAAATATCTTCTGACACTGCTCCTTCTACCTTCATGTACTCCTTAAACTCATTGTCGTAGGTGAATGTAGTATTTTCACAATGTATTAACGCTTTTTCCTGTTCAATCAATGCCCAAGTTTGATGATAAATGTTGAAAAATTCAATGCCTCTTGCTAAAGTAGGATCAGTAACTAAATGCACTGGTAGTTCAGAAACTCATTCTTGTCGTTGGTCATAGAGATTGTCGTAATCAACAATTTGAAAAAGATAATAGGCTGATTTGGCTTTCGCATTTTCATATTCGATTAATACGCTATACACTTTCAAATTTAGGCATTTGTGAACCAGGATTTTTGTTGGACCACGGGAGATATAAGAATCTAATGGATCCTTATGAATATGCATTGCTAAAATTTTGTCAGTTTTAAGAAAAATGGGAACTTTGGATCTGGGATTTCTATGAAGTAAAGTACCATCCCATATTCCCAGGCTTTAAAGGCATGGTCATTTGGGGATAATGAATTTGTTGGGAAACTAACACCATCAACTCCAGATTTGTCGGAAAAATAGATCGTCGTATCCCAAGACTTCTAGATATCATAGGAATAATGATAATTAGGACTGTTCATCGGTCCAGGGCCAAACCGGACCGGACCGGACCGGCCTGGACCGAAGACCGAGCAAGCCGCGCAATGCAGACCGAAGACCGAACCGAGGTACTGTCGGTCCCGGACCGGACAAGACCGGGCAAAACCGGGACCGAACCGGACCAGACCGATTGTGGACCGAAATCATTTTGGCCTTCTATTTTATTCCCGGTTCAGTGAGAGTGTTGAGTGTTCACTGCTGTGCTCTGCCTCTGCTGCCTGCTAAGTGTTAGCTGCTGTTTGACTGTTTCATGAATACATTACCTTATAACTTACAAGCACACAAATGACACTAAATTACCAAACCAATACATGATACATCCAAACACACAAATGACAAATCTAGAGCAAGTGAGCAACTTTCAAAGTAAAAAAGTTTAATACATCACCAACTAAACCTAAAAGTTAATTACATTACATGACCAAAATTTTAAAAGTTCAACATAATGTTCTTTAGTCTTTACTCGAAGTCTCAAAGTGAGTCAATCAAGTCACCCAATCTTCAAATCAATGCCGATGCAATTCCGTATTTGAAACCATCGTCTCGGACTTGTTCCTTGCAAGAATATGCCGCGCTCTCAAATGTTCAACTAATTACTCAAGTAGTATATGAAATAAATTAAAAATCGAGTTAGTATATGCAAACCAACAACTAATTTTGGCAATGAAAAATAATAAAGAGTAAAGACACTAAGATAGTAGTATAATGTAAAATAAACACAATTAAAAGAAAATTACCTCCATATTAATTGTTCAAGGTGTCACCCACATCAATGACATTATCCTTAACACTCAATTTACCAAGATCTAAAATAAACAATAAAAAGAACAAAAAGTTAAAAGTTAGAACATGTAATCGTATAAAGTGCATAAACCAAATTAAAAAAGAAATGAAAAATTGAACATTACCCTTGTCCAAGTCCCGCAATTCCTCAAAGTAGTCATCTATATCTAATCTATTGCTTAGCCTAAGCCAATCCTGTGCACATATGAGAGCTTGAACCATCTTTTACAATCAAACTGAACAAACTTCATAAGTTAGCAAAAGATAAAAAAAAGTTATAAATTTAAAATATGATGCAAAGAAACATACTCATTAATCAATTACCTTTGGAGTTAAAGAAGTTCTAAATGAATCAAGAGTACGTCCTCCTGCACTGAATGCCAACTCCCATGCGACCATAGAAACAGGCACGGCTAATGCATCACGAGCCATACGGGCAACCACAGGATATCGAGGACCATGTATTTTCCACCATCCCAACACATCATCCCCTACTTCATCCTCTTCAAGTCCCTCATTTAGATACTTTTGCAACTCGGTCTTGATGATTCCTCTTCCTCCATCTGAGCCCTTTAACTTCTTTCTTAATTGTTGTGCATAAAAGGCAGATGCACTAGATGCTTTACCCTTCTCAACTTCAGATTGTGCATGGCTACTTTGCTCACTTTGAGGAGTCAATGGTTTGTACAGTTGCCAATACTCATCAAACAAAGCTTCTAATTTCTCTCTCACTTTCAAAACTATATCACTACCTTGTATTTCACCAAACAAATCACAAAGAGAAACCTCAAGACCGGCCAACTTGTACCTAGGATCAAAGATAGGAGCCATATATACCAAAGGGTTCATTTTTTCAGGTGTGCCGTAATACTTATCACATTTCATCCTCATCCTCTTGGCCATTTCTTTAAAATTTTGTGACTCTAGATCTAATCTTTCAATTTCCTCACTTTCTTCATTATTTGCATCAATGGTATCCACAACTTGCTCTAATTGATTTAGCATATCATGAATAACCACAATCTCAAAGAAAAGTAAGTTGGATGTCACATATAAAGTACCAGATAAACGCAAAGTAACATTATAAAAAAACCTCTAAAAAAACTAACAAGTATTTAACTTGTTTCCAATCATTAGAATTCGGAGGTCTATCAGCATCATCATCCTTTGCCAGCTCGGCATTATAATAAGGGTCTCTTTTGCTATACTTTGCAAATGCATGCTCATAGATTAAAGCAATGCTAAGCATCTTATAAGTGGAGTTCCATCTAGTGGGAACATCAAGAGACAAACAAGCCTTGCACTCAATTTTTTCCGCAACTATACATTCTTGAAATCTTTGCAACCTACTAGGAGATTGCCTAATAAATCTCACAGCAGCTCAAACACGCTTAACTGACTTTCCAACAACCTTCAACCCATCCCATACAACCAAATTAAGTATATGAGCAACACATCTAACATGTAAGAATTCTCCACCAGAGAAAAGAAAATGCCCATGTCGCTGAAACTCACTAATAAGGGCATTACAAGCAGTACTATTACTCCCAGCATTATCAACAGTAATAGTATAAAGTTTAGGTGCTAAACCCAATCTTCTAATCACTTTCCAAGCACAAAAGCAACTTCATCACCTTTATGACTAGAAATTGCACAAAAATTTAATATTTTCTTATGCAATTTCCAATCATTATCAATAAAGTGGGCAGTTATAACCATGTAGTTAATCCTTTGAAGTGAAGTCCATGTGTCTGTGGTCACACACACCCTTTGACATGAATGCAAAAGATATTCTTTCAACTTCACCCTTTCATCGACATATATTTGATAAATGTCCCTTGCAATGGTAATGTGTGAAGGCATATTGAGTGAAGGACAACAAACAGACATCATTAGCCTAAATCCCGCATTTTCAACAAATCTAAAGGGCAATTCATCAATTATAATATTTTGGCTATAGACTCCCATGCCTCTTGAGGATTCAATACCCATGACTTCAATCTAGCTTCTCCCTCATTGGTTGGATCCTTTTCAAAAATCAATTGACTTTGTCTATGTTTGCTTTCATTATTTGGGTTTTTAGTGCACTTTGGAAAATGATTTTTCAAGTTCTTTGTTCCATTCTTACTAGGGTCGGCCATATATATAATGCCACAGTACTTGCACTTACCCACCACTCTTTTCCCATTCTCTTTGATCTCTTCGAAATGGTTCCAACATTCTGCCCTTTGGGTACACTTTTTAGCCACTTGTTTACCCTTGCTTTTGCTTTGTGTTGCACCTTGACTCGCCTCTTTCTCCTCTTCAATTTCAATAGGGCCATCCAGTTGGACCGGTTGGTGCTCACTTGGAGCATTGGCGCCCAAGTCAACTGATTCTTCCACTTCCAAACTGCCCCTTTTTTTGGATTTAGAGCTTGACATCTTGCATTGACAAGTAATTAAAAAAAATACATAAGTAGTAAACAATATACATAGATTATTTTACTTTGAAAATTTTAAAAATAAAAATACAAAAGTAACAAAGCTTACATTTCGAGAACAAGCTGTAAAGAACTCCGTGATGACTAATCAAATCAAAAGTTGAACTTAAATGTTACACCTGGAAAAACCAAAGTTTGATAAGCTTAAAATTTAATTGATGCTTCTAGAATCTGTTACAAGGCATATCTTTGAGATTTATGCAAAAGCAAACAAGAATAAGAGGGCATATTTGCTTGCCTGGAGAAAATACGCAAAAGCAAACAAGCATAAGAGGGCACTGAAGAAGATAAATTGTGAAATGATTCAAATGAACACCAAATTACACATTATTTAGCAATTAGCAAACAAGCATAAGTTGTCAACAAGAATAAGAGAGAAGCACAGAAGATTAGAACAAACTACAAAGCAAAACTGCTTTCATAAAAGCTTCACTCTTAGAACAAGGCAAATTAAAAGCACAAATAAGAAATTAAAAGGGCAAAGTGGTAGCTTAACATCTAATTGACAGCTAGAAATTGGTTAGTACAAGCACAACTACACAAAGCTACTGCCTACTGGTAAATGATAATAGCAGTTGCCAGTTATGATTCATTAAACTGACATGAAAATTTCAAAATGCTAAGCCCAGAAGAAACAAAAGATCATCGAAAGTCCTGTCATACCAAAATCAAAGAACATAATTGGAAACATAGACAAGCTGTCAAAACACACATTATACATGACATGGAATTATGAAAACTTCAAGGTTATACCTTAACCCAGAAATGAAGGCACATTGAGAGAATCTCCCAGAATGTTGCAGCACTAGAATAGCAGTTTTTAAAAACAAAACAAAAAAAAAAAACAGGCAGAGCATCTGTTCTTGTCCATAAACCAGGCAAACGAAGCTTTAGAGTTTAGATAACTAGTTAACTACCCACATTGAGAGACGCTCATACCATGCAAAAACAGGCAGAGGGATTGGCGGGCAGGCGGCTGGGACGGCCGATCGTCGTCGTCTTCACGGCGGGCAGGGGCGAGGACAGCCGGACATGGACGACCGAGAGGGAGGTCTGAGACTGAGAGTGAGTGGGGAGAGGCGAGAGGGAGGCCGAGAGGGAGGCCAGTCAACTGAGTGGCTACCGAAAAATGGCTGGCCGGGCTGGGGAGAGGCGAATGCCGAAGGGGGAGAGATGGAGAGGCGACGCAACTGGGGAGAGGGACAGAGGGTCCAGACGAGCAGCAGAGCAGAGCACGCAGCAGTAGAGCAAGCCTGGCAAGGAATTCTCAAGTTTTAATTTTCAAAACTGAAAAGTTGCAAAAAAAAAAAAACCCTAACACAGACCGGTCCACCGGTCTGGACCGGGACCGGACCGAAGACCGAAACTGGAAGAGAACAAGACCGTAGATCGGACCGATTATGCACGGTCCGGTCCGGTCCGGTCCGGTCCAAGTCGGTCCTCGGTCCGATCCTGGTCCAGACCGAGCAATGAACACCCCTAATGATAATAAAAGTTGATGCAGGCTGCATACCACTCATTGAACCATTTTTCTCGAACATGAGAACTTATTTTTTCTTGGATATCATAAGGACACTGAAGGTAACTAACTTGTAACTCTAAAAGGAAAAATCTTTAGGCTATTAGGTAGGCAGTAGATAGTAGACCAAACGTGATATACATTTTATATGGAATTCCAGGTTATCGATAAGGACTTTATTAAAAGACGTAACCCGTTCTATTAGAAATGGCATTTCGTTAAGGATTTTTTTCTTTTCTGACAGGAGGTCGGTTTTGATGATCACCATTGGCAAGTTCTCGAGTTAGACTGTCTACCAGAGAGTTCTTCGATCCCTATATATGTTCAATAGAGAAGAAAAACTAGTTAAGCCATAATTGCGAACTCTGGAGTCACCCTTGCACTTGCATGTTTGATAAATTCTTTTTCACAAAATCAAGTATTTATTTGCAATCAGTTCGAATAAGAAAAGGCTTTGAGGCTAAAAAGGTTAGGAACTTTTCAATTCCCCTTATAATTGCAAGAAATCGTAGGATAGTGGCATTCTGTCTTATTAAAACTTCCACTGCAATATTTTCATAGTTTTTCACCTTCTTTGATTTTGAGTACTGGGCTCCAATGCTTATTGCTGGCATCTGTCTCAAGAACTAAATTATCTCCTTTATTAGGCAAATTAAGAATAGAAATTATACATCTTTTTAAAGTTTTGGATAATCTTTGTATTATTAATGGTCCATATCCAATTTACCTCCTTCTTGAGTTTCTGATGCAATGGTTTTCTTATTTTAACTAAATCTTTAATAAAGTCTGAAGCATAGGTAAGGCATCCAAGAAACCTTTCTACCTGTTTTCTATCTTCAATTTTTTCAAGAAAATTTTCTATTTTTTCTAGAATATACTTTTGTAGAATAATTTGTTCAACCTTTATTTCTAGGCCTAAGAATTCAATTTCTTATTCAGCATAAAGGCACTTGTTCTTTCCAAGTATGATACCATGATCAATGCATCTCTGGGTGATAGCTAAGAGATCATCTTTGTGCTATTCTAAGGCTTTGGAAAAGACAAGGATATCATCAATGTAAACTAACCAACAATGATTAAGATTTTGAAGATATTATCCATTCTTCTTTGAAATACTTGAGGTGTATTTTTAAGATCAAATGACATTACAATCCACTTATAATGTCTTTGTGGTACACTAAATACAGTTAAAGGAATACTTTCCTCTTCCATTTTAATCTACCAATAACTGATTTTGCAATCCATTTTTGAAAACCAAAATGCTCCTTGAATTCTATTGAAAATGACAGTTTTGCTAGGAATATAGTAACCATCGAAGACAGTATTATCATTAACTTTTTTGTAATTGATTACCATTCTTGCTTTTCCTTTTTTTTCTTCTGCGTGATTTCTTACCATGAACGCGGGATGGTGCGAGGACTCTTGCTATTCCTAATTAATCCTTTATCCAAAAGTTCTTTAATTTGTTTATCAATTTCATAAATATCTACACCATTTGTTTGGCTCGGATAAGAGTGTTGAGATTTAATAGAATGATTTTAGCAGATGTTTTATCTTTATTCTAAAATTTTAGTGGGTTATCAGAGTAGAATTCTTTACATAATTTCTCTTATTGTTCGACAATCTGTTCTTTAATAGATAATAATAATAATTCAAGTAATGAGATTGTCAGTGCCACTTCACGTTGTACTGGCATTACCTTCCAATCACGCTGGCTGCGTGTAAACTCAATTTTTTGATGAGTATAAGCCTTATTTAATTTTTTAATAGGAATTGAGTGACCATTAATTGTGAATATTCCCTAGTTTGTGGTCTGGGTGCATGGAGAATATAATTTTTGAAAATTATTTTTAATAATCATATCATAAGAGGGTTGATCAGTAGCCCATAAAACGACTATAATGCATTGGACTCCTCCTAATTCTATGGATAATCCTTCTATTGTCTCATTATGGCCCATAATGCTATTATTAGCTATCCTCACTTGTAAAGAATTTTTGACTCTTTTTCACATAAACTCTGGATAATGATCTTTTTTCAAAGCATATAGAACGACCACTATCTACGCACATAATTCATATTTATTGTATCCCTCTAAACATACCTTTATTGGGATATAAATGCTATTACGATTTGTATTAGTAGCCTCATAGAAAATTTTCATAGTCATATTTTTAACTAATTCATCTTCATAGATTGGTTCATTAACAGTTCTAGTTTTGTACCCAATGACTTTTCTTTCTAGGTCCATAATTCGATCTACACTGGGTCTGGCAGATTCAAAACTCATTCTATTTATTTCACTAGTCATACTAATTGCGTCATCTTCTTTAAACTCTTCTTTAGCTGATGAAGATCCTTCTCCCCATTCTGATCTTGTATTCATACTTCTTAATAATTAGGATTTAATAGTAATTTTACCCTCCCCATCAATTTTTATTACATTTTTCTTATTAATTTTTGTGGGGTTGGCAAAGCTAGATCTCCATGAACAATTAATTCTTATGTCCTGAGGATTGGACTTAATCCTCTAGATTTTTTGCATAGGGGTAGGACTTTCAAATTTTTCTGCTTCTATCATTGTTACCTTAGTCTTTGCATCTATTATATTATCTAATTTGTAGATAATTTTTCAAAATATTCCTAAAGGATATCCTTCACTTTTCATGTCCATCCTACTGTTTTTATCTTAAGGGACAAGAAGTTTTTGGCAAATTCATCCTTTAAACTCACATAATATCACGATCGGCAATTGAATCATACTGATCCATTACATAAATTGGTCTTTATCCCTGTGATAATTTGGTTGTTAAATTTGGTATGCCTAATATCACAGAGTAAAGCATAAAAATCAATATCTTTGCCATAAAATTGTAATAGAGTGATTTGAACTTGGACACTTCTAACATGGATATACCTATACTTCTATCTTTGTTATACTTAAGGATATTTTCGCAATTAATGAGATTAACTTTCCCAACATCATACTCACAATCCTTTATCTCCAGATCTCCTTCCATCATTTCACATACGTATTTGCTTTTTAATTGAAAGATGTTATAGATCATGTCCTTTTGGATTATGGGAAGAACCCAATCTCCTTTGACTTCCTCATGATCATTGTCTACAATATATTCTTCTCCCTGAAGATAACCAAGACTGACAGAGCTACTCTCCATCATATGACTTGTTTCTTCATAATCACTTTCTTCATATTCATTGTCTAATATAATTTCAACAATTCTTTTATTGTTACTTAGGACTAGGTCTAAAACCTTATCTTCACTAAACTCAACATAATCTAAGCTTCCCAAGGTTTCAATAAGCTTGTTATTCTTCCCATTTTTGCATTCATTAGCATAATGTCCTACTTCTCCGCATGCCCAACATTTACAATTGTTTTTCCCTGCAGGACAATAAGCTGCTTTCTTAAAAAATCTACGCCTTTTAGGGATTGATTTGTTATAATATTTTCTTTTATATTTCTCTCCCCTTTGCTTATTAAAGCTCTTTTCTTATAAAATTTTCTCTTGCGTCTTCTTTCAGGCTCTTTTCCCCATTGATGAGGCGAATCCCAACAGGTTCGGAATTACTTCTTAATTTTCTTTTACTTTTGGAGATCAAGACATTGATCATTAACCCATTTTCTTAGATAAGAGATTCTCAAATCAAGGGTATCAATGACATCTGCTCGTTCCAGATATGCAATGTATTTTTCGTTAATTATGGAATTTATAAGATATGGCAATTTATCATATACCAAGATTGATTTCATTTGTCTAATTTTATAATAATATTGACTAAATTCAGCAATATAATTTTTTAGATATCTCATATCCTGTAACTCTATGTTATTAATCTTTTTTTTGTCATGTTCTTATTTTTTCTTCGAAATCGAGTTTAGCTCTTATAAACTCAGTTTCAATTTCCTTACGTAGATTTTTGAATATTGCATCTGGTGTTTTCATCATTCTTGATGTATTTTTACCTTCTTCAATAAATGAATCATACCAGTCAGTTACAGTGCCAGAAAAGTTATATTCAATGTAGTTTAAGAAATTGGCAGCTGTCCATGTAATATTTAAATTTAAGATACTATTCGTGCCTCTTTTTCAATGCTCAAATATTTTTTCTCTATTACGGGCTCCATCAATATTTAAGATATATCCTGTTTGACTAATTGGAGTAAGGTCAATTTCTTCAAAAGTTGTGGTTTTCCTTGGAATAAACCCAAAAGAAAAATTGATTGTACGTCCAGTTGGAACATTCCTAGGTCTTTGGAAATGAGTATTTCGTCTAGAAGGTTCACCAAATTCTTCATGTTTAGAAACGACATTGTTAACTAGATTTGTCTGTATTTCACTTAAGTCGAGTTTTTCTCCAATTTCATTAATCTCTTCTTCAATAGTTACTTTACCATATTTTGTATTCAATTTTCTTCTAATTTCTTCTAAAGGTATCGCATTAAGATCATCAAGTTTAATAAGGTTCATCTGCTGATATATTTCTTCTTCTAAATGAATATTATTAGTGTCTTCATTACCATCAGATAATACATCATGTTTATCACTAATGACGCTCATAATTTTGTTACTTCTTCCGGATTTTGTTCTCTTTCAAATATATCCTATAATTTTTCAAGATTATACTCCTTGTACTCCATCTTCTTCTTCTTTTTCTTCTACTTTTTCAGCTGATTTCCAACCTTATTTTTCTCTTACTTCTTCTTCGATTTTTATCTCATGTAAAGAAAATGGAATCTTGTTTTTTGGATTTTGGAAAGGATATTTATATTGAAATGGAGTACTAATACTGGAAGTGACTTTTTCTCTATGTCTTACTTCATTAACTAGGCAAAGGGGAATTAACGATATTTATTTCTTAAGCTCCTTCACTTCGATCTTAATTTCAGCTGATTCTACCTTCAATTCTAAAACTATATCAGTGATATAGTTTAATTGAGGTGCTATTGGAGAAACGCCTGCTAGTGATTGAACAATATGTGAATAATTTGGTCCAGGGCAAGCAAGTGATGATTCTAGCATTAATCACAGTTAGTCACAGTTAATTAGCTTAATTAATCATTAATTAGCTTAATTACCTTGCTTATTTTTGATCACGTGGATCTGATACCAATTGAAAGAGGACATCGAGTAGTACTTATAAGAAAATTTTCACTTACACAATTTTTGAATTTTCGAAAGTAAATTTTTAAGAATTTGGGTTTTTAAAGATTTGACCTAAAATACAAATATGAAAAGTTTAAGGGCTAAAAAAAAAAATGCAAACAGTGAATGATCCCCTTAAAATAGTTTCCATAGAATATTGCCATTTTTAAATATATTATAATAACATGATCCTCTAATTATAATTTCCACGCAAAGTGAGGTACCTGGTAGTGATTTTTCCCTTGACTTGATTGGTAATTTTTATTGCTTAATTAATTAATTTAAATTAAGCTTGAAATTTCAATTAACTTTACTTGAATTGGTTAGCTCATGTTTGAACTTTGGGTTGTGAAATGTAAAATTGTTCATGTTTGAAGTTTGGGTTGTGAAGTGTGAAATTGTTCTTACAAAAAAATTATAACTATATGTTTAAATTTCAAGTTCACCGAGTTGCGCTGGTCTAACCCAGTTTGACGGTAAACCAAGTCAACTGGTCCAACCCCGGTCCAAACGGTCCGACCGATTAAACCATTAACCCGCCCGACCGACCGGTTCAATTACCGGGTCAGTTCTCTCAACCTTAATGAAGAACGTGTTAAAAAGAAAGGTCAGCGACTAAGCCAAAATTGAACAAGGGAACAAAAATCATAACTGTTTCCTAGGAAATTCATGAATCGAAAAACGATAATATTTACCATCTCTTTTTCTTTCTTCTTCTCGTTTTACAAAATGAGATACAAAACCAATGCAGACAAGTTTTATACATTACCTTTTGATCTCACACCTACCCTACTAAAACCTCCCCTGCTTCGTATGAACCATGTCCAATATAGCCAAACACACTAGCTTGTTCATGATTTAACAAAATTGACACCATACATAGGAATGATTCATCTGGAAAGGCATGTTGAAGTGGTCTTACAGAAGCAAACATCCCTCAATGTTGCATTGTAAGAATACAGCAATAGTCAAGCCGAACTCAACAGTTCACACGCTATATATACCGTACAGCCCAGGGATGGAGTGCCTCATACCATCTGATAGTGATGCACCTTTGCCATAGTCTGATGTCACCAAAAAAAAAAAAAAACACAAAAAAAAGCCCTGAAACTTCAGAGACCGCATTTAGTTTGAGCAGCTGATGCCAAAGGCACTAGTCAAAGCCCTGGAGTAGAAAAGATCCTGTGAAATTATACGCAGCCTCACTATGAGTACAAACAGTACAATAGAAAAAATCAACCACAGCCATTAACAAAACATGAAGATTCCCTTGGTCAACTTCCATATTGATTTCACATCCAAAATTTAAGCATCTAAGTGAAAGAGAGATGTCTGACCAAAATTGGCGAAGCAATCAGGTACAACAAAGCATGAACTTAAGCTTGAGGGACAAACATGGCAGTAAGTGAAGACAACAATGAGAAGTTGCATAAATTATCAGAATATCCTAATAGAAGAAAAACCAAAAACATTCTGCACAACAAACTTGGAGGTGAATGCCCTCACCAATCCGGAAGGGGCATTGACGACAATAGCAGCCAGCATCATTCAAGTACGGCAACCTCCGGCTCAACCCTCCAGTAATTTGCATCATTAAACTCTGTTCCTGCCAAATCTTCATCTGGTTTCTGTTCCACTTTCTTCGGGGACAGACTACTTTTCTTCAACGGCCCTGCTTCTCCAACAATTCCCTCCTTCAAGGCCTGTTCCATTGCTTTTTCAGTGCCTTCAGGTTCAACACCAACAAACTCAACATCCTCCTCAAACAATGAAGGAACAGCAACAGATCTTTGACATTGATCACTGTTAATTGATTTTTCCATACAGTCGAGACGGTTGAAAGTGCCATTCAGTAGTGTAGCTTCTACATTAAAAGGGTTGATACTAGGTGCTATGTCTTGATGATCCAAAAAGGGGTTCGTCCTTGACCCATCAACTTGCAAACCTGAAGTATCAGTCCATCTCACCCAATCAGATACTGGCTTCTCGCCAAATAAATACTTGTTATCAGATGAATCAAATTGGATGGATGCTGCCTTGGTCAAAGCATCCACCTCGCTACTCTTCCTTTCTTCTCCACTAATCCCAACTCCTTCCCTGTCATCAGAATTGGAGCTGGATGAAGCCTTGCTGGGGTTTTTCGTTTCACCAAACTCTCCATCCTCATCAACCACTACCTCGTCATCACTGCTGCTATTACCACCACTGGCTGTTCCATTCAAATTGATATCATCCATTACATCAGACACAGAAGTACCCACCGGAGCAGTGTCAATTTTGTCATCTCTGAACGTGAACCAATTCGAATTCGTAAACAAACTGCAATTTCAACAGACATATACATAAGATAGAAAATTTATTTCAAGAACTAGAAATGTGTATACCATCAGTAGAATGTTCGACCTAGCTTTGATCATATCAGGTTGTAAATCATACTCAGATCTACCATCAGTAACTCAAGTCAGCTTGACCAAGAAAATGCAAGTAATTAATCAGCTTAATAAGTCTGTTCAATTTGCGTTCGGCGATCTACGTTCGAGTCACACTCAGGTTTACATGAGCCCGAGGTGTGGCCTAGCTTCCAGTATTTCAGGGCTAGGTAATCGAGTTGTCAGGATCTACACAAAATGGCAAAGCTTCCATATTTTAACTATAAAACTTATGAGCCAGGAGGTTTATCGTCTTCCAAAAGCACTTACAGTCAGTTGCAGTATCGCTCCAACAGCATTGTACCCATGCTACACTATTGTCTCACACAACTATCAAATCAAACTCAACCACTTTCTAAAATGTTGTGTTACTCTAGGGTGAAGCTCAGTGTCTGTGTTAGAGTGCAACTGTGCAAAGGATCCCCACACTAGAGTTCAACAGTTACTCTGGAATAGTCTAAGAAGGCATCCTGTACCTCTTGCAAAGGAACTGCTGAATCGATCAAACCAACCTGAAGTTTCTTGCTCCGCATTCAGAGAACTAAACTAATTCCTCAGAGTATCTTCCCCAAAAAAGATGATGTCAGGTTCATGATAAATTGAAGGATGTTGCAAGTGTTGCGGAAGAATGGTGTTTCCACCTCTCAGGAAGAGTGTTGCTTCCACCTCTCAGGAAGAATGTTGCATACAGGTTAGGTAAAAAGCGGGTAAAAGAACACCTCTGCAACTTGGAGGATGGTGACATCTCTGAAGAACCCGAAAAGCCCGACAAACACGAAGAAGTGCATGAAAAACCAGGTTGGTTTTTTCAGTCACACATTCCCTCTGTTTGAAAAAAGAAAAGGCATAACCTAATATAGTAATATGCACATGGACTGCACAAATCAGTAAACCCATTGGCACCTGTCTGATGCATGTGAATCCGAAGCCTTTGAGAAGATTAGGAATCATGCTTACAAAAGCAAGCTTCCTCACGGAATGAATGTCCCACCAAACTTTAATCACTATCTTGAATGTCTCATGGAATTATCCGATGCCAGGCACCAATTAGGCATCAATGCTGAAGTGTCAAAACCTAACCATCTAGCAGTTTCAACTAGGTTTTCATTCACTAAATTCAATACGAGTTCGCACGCGTGTAGGTCATGCTTACGGCTTCTAAAACCTCACAGAGTTCATCTTCTTTTTAAGGTCTGGAGGCTTCCCAGATAGTTTCGAGCCCATTCCTACCAAAGTAGTCACCCTTGACTAGTTCATCCTATGTGGTGATCACCAACGACGAGATTATTACATGTTTGGTTCTAATTCATGCAAGGTGGTCAATTGAAACAAAAGTTCCAAACCTCAAACAGCCGGATTCACAGAGTCGAGGAAACCATTTTTGAATCAGAGCTCAAGTCAAGATTTAAAACCAAAACTGGGCTGCAGTGGACTCTACGAACAAGGACACCTTAAATTGTCAATATCAAGGCGAAATTCCCAGCATTGGAGAGAATGAAGCACAACAACAAATTTGCCCCCAATCATCTTCAAACTAAATCACTTATGAGAGGAAGTGCAAGAATTTATTTCCAATACCTATTAATCACGTCCCCAAGACAAATACAGGAGAGAAAACATGTGTCAGCATTCAGCAAGCTGAAAAGGTTTCTTGTACATGGCAAGATTCAACAAATGCACTAATAAACGCCTCAGTTTACAATATATGCTGTCAACATAGCATTCTATATTCTCAATTGTAGGCACAACGTAACTAATGTTCTCATGCTTGGAATTAGAGCTATCAAGGTAAGCTGAGATAAACACTATAGATTATGATTGGCCAGTTTGAATTTTAGCATTGTCATGCTACGGTTACAAGCACATTGTAAGTCACCAGTTAGCCTTTGAAATTTATGAGTTCCACTGGAAAAGGTGACTTCCTCCCTTGTACAAATTGCACGTATGAAATTGACAAATGAAATTTAAAGGTCCGGAGTGTTACCGAGTTGAAAAAATTTCCATGCCATTCTACTACCTCCCTCTCTCCCCCCCCCCCCTCTTCCGGGTTTCCCTTCTTTTTTTGAAGAGGGGCTTAATTTTGAATCATACCACCATCCTCAGCAGTTCTAAGATTATTCTGCTGATAATCAGTATGAAATTTTTTTTCTTGTTGCCTAGAAAATATGAAAGCATGTATATATTTTACATAATTAAAACTTCCACTATACCAAGGCCAAAATTGTAGCCGAACATATCTACCGTGCAAAAACTTTTAAATTAATTTTCTTTTTTTAGTAGATACAACTGGGGGTCAGTCAAGATTGACCAAAATTCGACTAGCACAAGCTCGTCTTTGGTAGAGACGGCAAAACAGATGGGCCCAGACAAATCAGCATAGGCAGGTCAATGGGTTGCTTCAGCCTAGCCCAATTCAACAAACTCACCTAGCCTAAGTCAGATCTGGGCTCAGGCATCCCAGTCTAAGCTAAGCTAAGCCGAGCCATAACCAGACTGATGTAATGACCATCATGCCCATTGATGAGTCAAAATCTTTTATCATTTTACATGGTTGATAATACTCTATTTATTTTCTTTATAACCCCTTAATGTTTGCAAATTTTTTCTCCTAGCAAGCAGAAGAAATAGACGAATGGAAAAGAAATTTCTCGTAGCAAGTAATGTGTGGACTATGGCGTTTTTGCTTTATTCCTAAAAAGCATTTGATTATTTCCCTGAACATAAAGGGCACGAATGAAGGAACCCCAAAGATGAGAGGCATGAGATGGTTTAAACTTTATATTGGGTGCAGAGACTCTTCTGGGTCATTTTCTTTTTATCCAATGGACTGGGTCAAGACTTAGCTGAGGATCCAAGGTCAGTCATACTGAAAATGAATAGCCATGAGTCCCTAATAATTCTGAACTTAGATTAAAAAAGCTCCAGGCATGCAAAAGCGCAAATTGTCCCGGGGCTTGGGCCCAGGCTTCGAGCGATGGCACGGGCTTTTTGAACACGAGGCACACTTTTATCCAAAAATGCTTGAAAATCATTCTCAAACCATATTTTTGACAAATAAGTTATATGATAGCATTAAACAAGTGATTAGACATCATAACAAGCCGTATTATAATGTCTTGTATTGGGTTCATCAATTCTGATGGCATTGTAGGAAGGGAAAAAAAGGAAACAATATATGATAGTATATACATTAGGACGGAGGAAAAGAAGGGAAGTTTATTCTTTAGTCCTTCTTTCCATATTATTGGTGGCAGCATATTTCCCATATATAAAAAGAGACTACTAAGCACCCAAATAAGTAAACAAATATATGGAAAAAAAGTGATAATTTAAGCCTAAAATTATGCCTTCCCTTTTCTCTTTACCTATTAACAGCACAATAGCAAACGCAAAACTTGAAGCAGCAGAACCAGATTGCCTTACTAGAGTACATAGCCAATAACCGGTGTGCATAAGCTGTCGGAAAAGCATTGAACATTGTACAGAACCTTCAATTGCAGCCAAGCCCTCATTTCGAAAATTGGGGTTTCTAAATTAGGGTTCTTCAGTTTAGTCTATACTCGAAGTAATTGCATGCAATTAGATAAGGGTTTCTACTCGAAATTGAATGATATAGATACAGTAAGTGTCAATCTAAAGGCATTTGTGTGTTTCTATGGTGTGTGCTCCCTTTTCTCTCTCTTCCATCATGTCTTTTCATAAAGCAGGGGTTTGGTTCTCTTAGAGCCCTAGTCTGAAGCACAGAAAAGCACAGGATTCGGTGGGCACAAAGAATGTGATGGACAGGACCCCTTAAAAGGCGCAACAAGTTGGGCTTCGGGCTTTCGGATCCTAGGCGAGCGCCGAGCGCGCTTTTTTAAGCACAGAATTTCTGAAATAGGACGAGAATCCAAGCCCCCATGCCACGTTGGTTATGGTTGCATAAACTGTTCTTAGGTAACTCTCGATAGAACCATTCTCATGAAACAGGGTTTTCATATGCCTTAAGAGGAATGGGGTCTCGAGGAGTCCATGCTCTCAGATTTTTTGTGTGTTGGGAGTACCCAAGGATTAACCACTGTGATCCTTTCTATCTTTTTTAATGGAATCTTATTACCTACTCTTAGGGCAGGAGGACTTCGGCAAGAAAGAAGGCTCCCTCTAACAGTATTTGTTCACGTTGGCCAGTGTCCCTTCCGATGCTTGTACGCTCCGAACATGATCCAGATCTCAAGTATCATGCCCTTATCAACAGAATCAAATGCAGCTTGCAGAGCTGGGCAAACGCAAGCAGTGACCTACAGTCCTACACTATGCAGGGACACTGCAGTAATCAAAGTCCGCCACTTGTACCATGCAGCAGAACCGGCACAAGAAGAATAAAGGAGAGGCTAGTGAAATGCAGTAGGCACACAAACAGCACTGCAGAGCCAAGCTTAAGAACACAACAGATGTCCTATGTTCACAGCTTCATTTATCTAGATTGATGTCTTTGCCCAGCTTTGTTGGAGAAGATCGCCTACCTGTGAACTTTCCAGAAACCTGATCTTGCACAGGGTGCTTTGTTTTATGGGAAAAAGAACAGGAACACCCTGAAAGAGTGACAGCTTATTCTTGGGCAAAGCAATATATAGTACGACTTACTCTTTCTCACAAACGCAATGGACAACATTATGCTATGAGACCAGTTCTGCAAGAAGGGCCTACAAATTAATTATGGAAACAGTATCTACAGAAACTATCCATCTGATGTGCCAGGAGAGAAATCAAAGAACTCTCCAGGAGAGAGACAAAAGGCTTGATTGTGAAAACAGCACTCATCATAAATCACCTAGTATATCAAACTTTGTTTATATCTTGGTTTTTTTAAGCATAAAGATTCAAAATGAGAATGTGATGGGTGGACTTTGAATTCCGGTGATTACAATTATTTATGAATTATAATTTGGTCCAACATAGGGAGGGGGGAAGAGGAAATTCAGATCATAAGAGCAGGTTCAGCTTGACGGTTAACGAGTTGAAATGGCTCTTCACCGCTTCAATAGTTAGAGAGGTAAAATGTTCCCAAGTCAGCCTATCCGCAATCCATAATCCTTACCTTACATCTCCATAAAACTCATGGTGTTACATCCTCAAGCAGCTGGGGGTGGGCCAAAAAAAGTCCACTGTCTTCCTTTTATTGCATAAAGGTGACTGTCTAAACTATAGGCATTCACAGTTTCAACTACTAGTAGTTACTGAGTTTATCTTTTCACTCAAAGAAATGGCTTTTAGCAACGCGTTAGGGACAGCATCAGAATACTTGGGACGCTAGATAATTTGGGGGGGAGGGGTGTCCGATAAACCTTAAAAAAAATTCATAGAGCTTTCAAACTAGATATTCATAAACAGAATAGCAACAAGAGGATCACAATTCACCTAGAACTAAACTAAAATAAATCAGCATGTTATCAAGGACCATACCTCCCTTGGTCATCACCAAGCCGGAGCGAAGATATAACAACTTCAGCTGATTCATCATCAAAGTAGACATCCTACATTTGTAAACATGATATTATAACCATGAGAAAGCACAAAATAAAAGGAAGACATTTTCCAAAACACACCCTCCCCACTTCAAGACGACCATTGCCTCCTTTTTCATAAGTCTATTCGTAGTATAATACATACTAAACAGTGTAGTGCATCAGCCAAATGTTGTTGCTAGTACCTCATCATCTCGTCCAAGATTGCCATTGTCCTGCAAAGCAACAATTACAATATCATTACCCCCCTTATAAGAGTTTGGCAAACAAGAAAGACAAATGAGCAAGACTTATATTTGAAGCAGCATACCTCCTCAGAACCCTCATTACTGAATAAATCAGGTCTAAATGCCTGACTTAGATTGTTAGCTAAGGCTGCAACATCATAGTCTCTGTCATGAAGGTCATCATCATCGCTATCCCTCGTTCTGTCATGTAATGCAGTTGGACGCCTGTACGTGAATGCCCACGGGCAGGGAGTGAATGATGCTAGAATAATTACATGCAACAGCCAGCAAGGCACTACGACACAGAACAAGCATCCTTATCAAATGTTATAACTTATAACCACTTCTCTTTAAATCACTCACATAATCGATATCAATCTCTTTAACAACCCCCCCCAAAGAACCCCCCCCCCTAAAAAAAAAAAAAACCCCTAAATCCACACAACTCTAGCTGTTACTGACTTCTTCAATGGAGTCTTTGGAATTACACAAAGTTTACACATTAGAATTATTCCATAAAAATTTCTAGATTTCCATGACCATTTAAAATAAGTAGCCTTAGCAGGCAAGATGATTCCTGATATGACCACGATTTCTGGCCCAATTCTCTCGTGCTAAAAAGGATTTCATACTATTGAAAAATTGTTAATTAATTCTATCTATTTTTCTAATTTCAATCAGAGAATAGGATCCCATACTATTAAATAATTGTTAAAGATGTTTTGGTAGCAGCGAGGAGATTGAAGAAGAGTTGGGTTCTTGGGAGTTGGAAGTTGGTTTACTTCCTTCATTGGATTCATAAGAATTCCATTCAATCACAAAGGAATGGATTTGGATAATGCCAAAATATCAAGTCGGCTCATTCGTTTTTACGTTGATTGTTACAATTTGGTGTACTTTGAAAGAGAAGAACTGGCGTTTGAGGGCAAAGCTTCAACCCTTTAGGATTTCAAGCTCTATTTTTTGAGACTAAGGAGTTTCTTTTAGATTTTGTTGAAAACTTTATGCATGGAAGATTGAGGCCATGAAAACTTTTGTACTTCCACACCCCCTTGGTGTCTCATTTATATAACATTTTGATTACTCACTTAAAAAAAAGGCTATAGACCTTTTCTCCGTTCATTACGAAAAATTGCAACAATTTAATAAAGAACCGCAAAAAGCATCCTGATCTTTGATTATTACAGCTAATTCATTTGGATAATCATGTTGATTTGATTAAATTTTTGGGACAGCATGCCTAAAGGAACTTTCACGAAGATCCCTACAGACTAAGGAACTTAGGGAACTAAGAATCTGCTATGGAATCACATCATACACTTTTGATGTGAGATTAGAGATCTGGTAGTGATGTATATGTGGGTGGTAAGTGATCCAAATCAAACTCAAATCAAACTTAAGCAAAATGAATAGAGAGAAAGATGGGGAAGATGAAGAATATCACCAAATAGGATAGAGATGGATAGTGCAAGACTTTGTGTATGAGATAATCCTTCCGGAGCCACTCACAACTAGGTCTTGGGCTAATTCCCTTCACTCTTCTGAGGAATCACTCCAAAGAAAAGAAGGAGAACCTAGAACACCACTTGAATTAGCCAAATTCAAGATATAGAACTAGGAATTTTTGGGACACAAATGAGAATCACTCTCAAAGGTGCTTGAATTACTCTTGAAAATGCCTTAGAAATCTGATCTACAATGCTCACACGCCCCCCCTTTATATAGGCTCAGCAAAAGACAACAAAAGGACTCAAATAACTCCTAACAATTAAAACTAGTAAAATGAAAAGACTAAGATAAATGGAAAGACACATCATAAAAGGGGTGGGGGAGGTTACAAGGAATATTCTAGGATTTCTTAGCTGATTACACCAATCTAGAAGGCTCCAAAACGTGCACAATGTCAGCCACACAATCACATGTAACCGAAGACTCTTCATATTCCCAGAATTAATCCTTGCAGCTGCCTCAACTTCAACAGAGCATAACTTCCAGAATACTTGGCCAAATCACGCGTTCTTGGGCTTGTTAGAAAGCCCTGGAAGTCTATTTTCCAGAATGGGCTCATTTGCTCAATTTGGATAAGCGGTTTGAAAGTTATGGCCCAAACAATGCACCTATCTCAGACTGGACTGGATCAGCATAACGTATCTTTGAGTGATATTTTGCCCAATCAAATGATGTCCAAATTAAACAAACTTGGGCTTATTTGAAAGATGAAATCTTAAGCTTCAAAAGCACATGGAGCCCTCAAGTTGTGGGTCCACTTGAGCTTGTCCAAAAGTGGTCACAAAAATCGGGTTCCGCAGGGATGAATTCGGCACCAAATTTCTAGCAAAGCTTAACCTCTTTTTGACCTCTCCATAGTGTCGCGAGTCTTTGAACTCACTTAAGAAGACCAAATAGGCACATTTCCATGCATGATCTTCTTTGACCCTTTTCTTCTTTGAAATTGGACTTGAATAAAAATGATGCATATGGAAATATGCATCAGGTAGTGTCCAAATCCACTACCAGCATCTGAGATTAGAGATCTGGTAGTGTCCGCAGCATGCATGTTCGCTGGATTATATGGAAGTCCTCGGCTCCTTTACAGGTTTCAATTTTCAATTAGGAAATCTCATGGGAGTATTTTGACATGCAACACCCTACAGAAGAGGGAAAGATCATGGAAAATAGATGCTCAATATGCGCAGGAGACTTGCAGTCGCCTGATCCCTTGATGCTTTATTGTCGGCTTGCAAGGGCCCTTTGGGACTTGGGAGTTACCCAAGTTGCTTGGGAGTTTCTTCGGCTGCTTCAAGATCTCTGAGGAACCATCGATTAGCTTGGAAGGATTTCCGTGGTAGAGAAGCTAAAGAGAAGAATGCGATGCTAATCCCACATGTGGTGTTTAAGAGTATTTCGTGCAAGAGACATATGAGTCTTCGAGGGAGAGGTGACATCTCTTCAGCGTATCAAAGATAATCTGATCAAGACTTTTTTTTTCTGGGGTAGTTGGCACTTTTGCCATTCTTCTTTCGATGTTGCAATTTTCATGCATAGGTTTTATCTTGAATGTATATGGCCCATTAGTAGGATGCTTGCTTTGCATGCAACCGTTTGTCCAAGATATATTAATAATTTAGTATATTCCATTTTCCTATAAATTAAAAAAATTTGAATTTTTTCTCCCACAAGGAATAGCTTTGAGAATATCAGAAGCAAACTCTTTCTTCTATCTAACACTGCAGCCCTTTAACTTAATACAATAACTCCAGCAAAAAATAGTCCACCAGCTTTGTTGCGGCATAGTACTCTTGTTGGTTTAAGTACAACATAAACATGTAACTGCAGACTTTGCCAGTTAAAGATAAAGAGAGAGGTCTAGCAAAGAAAATGAATCAAACTATGCCACTCCCCCCAAAACCTCAGGGGGGGGGGGACACCCTGCAAACCAAAGCGTAACACCCTGCACACCAATGCTGCAGATGGTTTAAAAATCAAAATGACAGAATAACAGCCGACAAAATTCCAACATGATTATAACTAGATTAATTTATTGTGAAACCTCCAAAGATGGGGAAGAAAAGATATAATTAAGGATTAAATTGATTCACCCAATGTCCACATAACAGTAAAAATAACCAATCCACAAATATGAACGCATCCATAGCAATAGTCAAGGTAGCAGTGAAAACAGAGCTTTAATAGGGACCACATCATTAAAAGCATGCATAAACGGTGAAATGACAATATCTAATACCCGCAAGCCCAGCGGTAGACGTTCTCAACCACATTTCTTCCCTGCAAAATGGTTCCATGCCACTCACTCCATTCACCATTTTGCTGCAAATCAGATATATAATCAAGTTGCGTCAGCATGAAATGAAAGCCTCAGATAAGTCAATTATGTAGGCATGTGCAACAAGTGATATACTAGAAAATTTCTAACTCGAGCCAGAAACTGAAGTAAACATTGGCACCTGAACATATGTTTGAATGCTTCTGTTGGTTTGTCCAAATTGAACAACCTTGTTGGCAATTCGAGTTATATGTCCAAGATTACCTGCCTTAGGTGCCTTTTTGCCAGAAGCAGGTTTCGTTGGCTGCATTGACAATATTGACGGACAAATATACTTTAAAAAAATATATATATGTATCTGCTTGCATTAAGTGATACATAAAAGGAATTCTAAGTCAGATTGATAATCAGAATGTACATTGATCCACACAGAAGGAATTCAAGTATGTCAGACAGATAATTAAAATGCACGGCTATGATAAACACTCTGAAATAATAGTGACAAGAAGCAGAAAATACATATCTATGAGAACCAAATATTCAAAAAAGAACCAGTAGAAAATAAGAAATATAGAGGTGCACTTAAAAGAAAATTCACATTTGAATAAAAGCTCAATTTTTCTCATGAGATCCATCAGAGCACAGAAGGCACAAAGCTGGAATCTCAAATCTCAAAGCTTAAGAACACTTCACATAGTCGCCTCAAATGGTATTCGCAATGAAGTAAATTTGCTAATAAAACACATAGCAATACATGCATTTACCAGATCACGATCAGCAGAAAGTAAGGGATTTCTATCAGCATCAAGAATTTTTCCAACCAAATCACACTCTTTGAAAAGATGATCAATAACCAAATCATTTCTGCTTTCCATGCATGTTGATAGTATGCTTTCAACGTGATGATGCAATGCATTATTGTATGGGTACCTGCAATATCCATAACAAAGTGTCAAAACCAGTAAATCTAAAAAGCATAAACTTTCTGAGCTATATCCAGGTTGGAAGAAATAGGAGCACTAGTAACCCACTCAAAGAAAAGGTCTAGGACTCGTTTGATGGTTCCAGAATTCACCAATTCCTCTTCTGCCGCTTGGTTGCCAGCTTTCAACAAAACAGCAATGAACTCCACAATCTGGAAATGTATTGTCATCAAGAAAAAGGGGTTCAACAACATCAATGCATCTCCGATTCCTTTGAATTTGGTATAAAGCATACATTAATGTACAATAGGTGTTCGAACATGACCCAGCTGTCAGCAAATATTCCTGCCAGCAAAGGTTATATTCTGGGGCCCATTATTCAACAGAAGATTAGGGTTCAATTCTAATGGGATGTGTGTATGCAGACATTCTCCTCCCTCTTGTACCAGCATGCAAGTCCATGGAAAGAAAGAGAAGTGATGGACAAACTTATCAACTTGGAATCGCAACACCCTGCAACACTAGCACAGAAATTAAAATGCATGCTTGGTTTACTACATGTAACCAAAGTGATGGACAAACTTATCAACTTCGAATCGCAACACCCTGCAACACTAGCACAGAAATTAAAATGCATGCTTGCTTTACTACATGTAACCAAACCAAACCAAACCAAAGTCATGCTTAGTCATGGTTCCTCCCCCCCCCCCCCCCAAAAAAAAAAAAAGAAAACAAAAGGCCTCTTTTTGTTTGCTTTTCTTCCTCCAAGGCACAGGAAGAGGGTTTATCCCTACAACAAATTTAAAGAGTCTACTTCCATGCACCCTAGATTTGAAGGAGATTGACTAATTGTTTACTTTTGTTTCCCCATGGGCAGAGATGTCAGCTGAAGTTAAGGATCTCTACATTTTGATCTTCCCAGACCCATGAAGCTGGACCCACACTGGGTGTTCTTGTTGATGTCTAATTGTTACCTTAGGCTAGTCTAGTAAAAATATGAAAGAATTGCTAAATACAGGCCCTTTTAGGCCCCCAAAAGATGGACATTTATTCCTAATTAATGATTGCTCAAGACAAATACTTCATTAACCACATCAGCACAAACATAACATTCACACAAGCACAAAAGAAGAATAGTAATAATGCAAGTTCAATTCGGCTCCATGGCCATTGTAGGGATGCCCTGGTAGGAGAAATCCCATATGTTCACGATGGCAGTGGGTCTAAATCCCAACATAGTGCACAAGCTTCCCGATTCCTTTAACACCCCCCCCCCCCGGGGCGGGCCAAAACAAGACAAATCAAAATAAATAACTGAAAACCCTTTATTGCCTTCCCACATTAGTATCGAACCAGACCTAGCAGGAGCTCCAATACTAGACAGCCACATTGCCCCCATGCAACCATCACAAAACGCAAAAAAGATGAAGTCAAATTTCCAAAAGAAAACCTTAGCACATTTCCATATATGAGAGACAATCAGTTAGCATAGTTAAGAATACAAGGACGATATGGAAATCTCAAGCAATCTTCATGAATACGCTCAATCTTTACAAATGCTTGATTGAACTTCAAACTCCACCAAAATCTCCATCAGTATACACACTTTCAAATGTCAAGTAATGACAGTATCCTCTTTATGATTAATTTGCCCAATAAAGAATCTCTGCATTTTCATCATGTATTCATTTTCCATGGCCATAGGCTAAAATGTAACTTCCAAGGTATATGCATATCAATACCATGCTATGATCAGATATATAGATATATAGGATTTCATCTGTCTTACCCAAAAACTTAAAGAATCACAAGAATTGAAACAATCAAGAACACACAAAAAACTACTAACACAGCAAATCAAACATAAATTAGCCTTCCACTAGATATAAATCAATGGCATATAATCCACTGAAATCAACAATGGCTAAGCTAAAATGCTATACACTAATCCAGCATCAACACCTGATAGTGTTTGATGATACTAATTACCAACAACCCAAAGTTCACATCAGTAACCTTGGCGTTCTCACAATTGGACTTCTACATCAACCTTCACAATCTAACCTCACATGTTTTCCTTGATGCTTCAATCATGAGGATTGGCGGCACCAAAAATACACCTCTTTTTTTTACATTCCACTTTTGTGTTGAGGCCCCAAAATGCTTTCAATAATGCTAAATTTCAAACATTCTATAGGTACAAGTCGACATACAAGGAAAAAAAATTAATTCAAGAAAAGTTGTCTGAACATTCAGCTGATCATTCTTCCCCACCAAGAAGCTCATAATTCTTCCCGTATCAATGCTCCGACAATATATCTAATCATTACAGCACAACTAGTAGTCAATACCATAAAAGCATAAGGCAATGACAAAGACAAACCCATCAATATAAGAGAAGCAGAAAACGGAAAAAATATGCCTCAAAAGTTAAACAGAAACACATATACAAATCCTATTCACCAAAGTTTCACCTCCCTCCCCCCCCCCCCCCAAAAAAAAAGATTGAGATTTGAATAAATTCCAAAGTTGCTTTTAAATTTTGTAAACATTAATCGTGACTTAGAAGGTTACCTACATAACTTTGAAATGGGCATCAAAAGCAAGCAAACATGTGATAGAAAATTCAAAATTATACTTTCCAGAGTGACGGAAATATGGCTGATCCAATTACCAGATTGAAGATATAAGAATACTTATCTCAGATTGCGAGGAGTCTGGACAACTTAATCTTACAATGTGCCAAACAAAAAAGTTACACAAGAGACTCGACAAGGGTAGGCTTGTTTTCAGTTTCTTTTTTTCCCCTGGAAGGCACGGAGGGGTGTTCAGGTAGAGTTGGGAAACGGGTCGGGCAGAGTCGACCAATTTAATAAATAGGTCAATTTCGTGTTGGAACTAAAAATAATTTAGACTTGCTTAAAATTGAAAAATAGTAGGTTTTCAAGATAAACGGTCAAATCGTATCAACTTCGGATCGAAATCAGTTCGCGTTGGGTTACTCTCAGTAAATTCGGGTCGAATTCAGGTCAGGTTATCGTGTCGGGTCAGGCTTTCCCAGCTCTAGATTCAGGTATAAGTAGGTTTACCCCGAGGTTAAAGTTGCTAGGAGGTTGTTTTTGATAGATGCTAGATTGAAAAGCTTCACAATAAACGACATAGGACATTAATGAGATACTTAATTCACTATAATAGAAAAATAGAAAAATTCACAACATTGAGAAACAAAATTCAATATAAAAACACTTGCTAGTTCTTTATAGTTAATGAAAAAGTTGCAGTAACATGACGCCAAGGGAATGTTTACAACAGTACTTGATAATTTCATTTATAAAAGCTTTTTGTTAATGGCAGTAGCGCCACGTTACCATTGTCAACTAAGTTTAAGGCACTATTGCTCATAGATAGTCTCGTTCCTAAAGCTCAAGACGACATTTTAAGCATGGCACCTTATATTGGGTGAAACACATGAAAAACATTTGACAACTGGAAAATTAAAAAAATATTGCCAAGAAGATACCAAAGAGAGAAAAGCTGACCTTAAGGCGATGTTTTCCAAGTGGCGGCCTTAGTTCCCCATATGTTGTTGGTAAAATCTTCTCATCAGACATCACATTCAATAGCATAAGTAAATCACCTACAATGTATGGTAGCATTAACAAATGCTGCAATAGTGAACATAAAATTATACAAATCGCAAAGGGAGACTTCATCGGTGGTGAACACATTCCAAAGGAGACAAAAATCAAGTACAAAATGAGTACATTAAAAAAAAGGAAAAGAAATAAAAAGAAACCCGCATTTGATTCATCTGGGCACTGGTTTGGCATAGCGAACTTAATCTGCAGAATGTTTACAGATAGCGATCATAAACTGAATCTTTACACTAACCAAGTCTAGGTAACATTGCACGAATGGTCTCAGGATTAACTGCAAGAGGAGCTTCATACATATGTTGGCCCCGAAAAGGATGAATTAACAAAGACGCTGCTGATCTTCTGGGATCCAGCAAAGATACACATACAGACAGTGCATGCACTAGACCAGACTTGGTAGAGAAGTCTTCAAGGGCATGACCGAAAATCCTGGAGACAAAACTGCATTTAAAGAGAATTGCGCCTGTTACTAATTTCTCTTCAGGAAAACCATAAATACCTTATTATTACTTAAAAGAAAATGGTAGTTGAATCATAGATCAACAAACCTAGGACTGGAAAGCTTTGCTGCAAGAGGTGATCCCATATTCCGAGTGATAGCACATAGAGTTTCTGCTGCATTACCTTGGACCTCTGGAGGACACTAAACCAGCGAATAGAAAATGAAAAGGACACAAAAAGAGAGAGAGAGAGAGAGAGAGAGAGAGAATAGAAGTCTTTAAGAAGACGATGTGAACAACAGAAAAATGCAATAAATTGCTACTGCTCTTTCCTTGTTGGCAATTTGATGCAATATCAAAATTCAGATAAGCAGACAGCACATTGCTTCCCCCCCCCCCCCAAAAAAAAGATGCACGGAGAAAGCTGCCCTCCCCAGGGACGGAAAAAAGAAAAACTTGAGGCCTCGTAAAGAACCCATCTGAGGACCATGGCCCTCAAAATTAACAGCGGGCTTCCTGTTTCCAATTTTCTTCTCAGAACAAACCTGATCTATGGTCATCAATTCTTCCCCCATCAGACCAACAAACTTCAAACTCAAGTTCCTCCAACAGAGCTTCACTGCATTCATCTTACTCATCTCCAAAACCGGCTAGTGCAATCTGTTGAATCATCCCTCCAAAGTTGCAAATCCACCCTTCTCAGTCTGCACCTTGTGTACACAATAATCTATCCTTGGACCAGTAGATACAACCTACATACCACACCATGTTGAATCTCTCATAGCCTTTCTGTGTTCAGCCCTGAATCTAATAGTAAAATTAATGACAGTGATCTAAGCAGAGATCCACGTTTAGAAGTAAACTCACAAGAAGCAGAAACTATTCCCTTTCAAATTTCAGGGAACTATTCTGTACATCCTTAGCTTTTTTTTTTTTGGGCCTTTTTTTTCCTTTTTCGCTTTTTTTTAATTGGAACGGGAGTGGGATGAATTGGTGCATTATTTATTTATAAAAGGAGAGAAGGAAGCTTCAGACACATCTGTAGACAACATAAAGCCCAAGTAGATGCAAGATGATTGTAAAGGCGAACAAGACATGGCAGTGACAGAAAAGATAGACATAAACAGGAGTAACAATATCACATTACTGCGGAAACCCAACTTAAACATGAAATTAGACAGAATAGAAAGCGTGGGGGCCAAAAAAACCTACAGTAGGACTGAGTTTATCAATAATCATCTCCAGCACATTACTATCAGCCAACCACCGCAAAACATCTATATAATTGGGATAAACATGATCATCAGCCCCCACAAGTCGAACCAACACCTGTTCAGTAGCCAATACCCGACAGCATATTAGCCAAGAATAAGCCACATTTACAGCTCACAGGAAGTCCCTCAGACCAGAACAAATGTAAACTAGTTACAGTGATGGACCTCCATAATAGACGTTATCCCCATCAAATCAATCAGCTGCTGAAGAACAATCTGGTGAGCCTGGTGACACCAAAGATGGTAAAAATTAGAGAAAGAATACATAGTACAAAAAGGAGACGCATATGCATCCTTCAATCCAAGCTCACATCTAAATAAAAGGAAAATCAGGTCTCAAATCTGCTCATTTCATTTCAACTGGTTGCAATCAGTTCTCGCGAGCTCATTTGCATATGCCCATGCTGCGCAGACTTGGGTACAGTGTCTCAGGTATGGCTACATGTCCGACACAGTGAGTGCAAAAACCAAGGATACGGGGGATCCATATCCAAAAGTTGGATACAGGCACACGGACACAGGTAATGGATTATAGTTTTAGTATTAAGAATTAGGCTCAGCTAACCAATACAAGATTCATACCCCAAAACAAAAATGAATAGAAGATATTAGAAGTATGGCAACTAAATTTATTTGACTATAAAATTGACAACTACAGATTACTGTAATCAATAAAACAGCAATTAATGGGTGAAGGCCAAGGCAATTAAAAAGGGAAAATTAAATGAATTAGGGCAACAGGGCAACACTGTCCTGTCAACTATCAAGGCAAAACAAGGAATTAAAAAAGAAAAAAGAGATCAATATTCACGGCGGGGCTCCCCCAAAAGCCAGAAATTTCACCCTTTCCTATTCTTCTTTGTTCTGCATGTTTAGCAATTCTACTTAGTTTTTTTTTTTTGGGGGGGGGGGGGGGCGCTAGAATCCCAAATCAGTTGTTCCCCTTGGCTCTACTTGACCTTAATTCTGATATCCAAAGTCCAAATAGCTATACCTTTTCTTTCTCAAAGCGAATTGGAACCGAAGCAACAACAATGCTAGTGAAACCAAGGGGAGAGAGAATTGGGCCATGAACTAGGACCATAGTTACCAGGATCGCTCACAAGCCCCACAACTGTTCCCCGTTTTGGATCGTCCAATCCAAATCACTGGTCGTTTTCGGATTGGAACGAAATGGATCGTGTTCCAGATCTCAGAATCGAAGGATCCCCTTTTCGAAGAGGGTCAAGGGAGCCAAGGTCTGCTTATGGAGATCTAACGGAAAAATTTAAAGTGGAGAATTGAAACATATCGGATGCTAAACCAAATTAAACGAGCTTAATCATAAATCAACGCATCGGATGCTAAACCAAATTAAACGAGCTTAATCATAAATCAACGCTTGGAGATTCCCAGAATTCTACGCAGAGAGATGCTGCAGTGGTGGACTTCGAATGAAAATTAGGGCTAGATTTGATTTTCCAAAACAAATAGGTTTGAGAGAGAGAGACAGAGAGAGGATAAGTTTTGTTAATTTGGCATTTCGGCTTGACATCAATTGCAAAAGCCACTAGTTTCCCAGCACACACAGCGGCCATGGATGGCTTCTAACCTCTTGTCGAGTTGTCGCAGAGCGGGAGAGGGAAAGAGGAGCAGAAACTTTGACCCTTTAGCAGCCTCAGGCTTATTTACTATGTGCTATCTGCTGAAAGATGAAGAAAAATAAAAGACAAAAAAGAATTATTGGGAAGGGAAACATGTATTATTATTTTTTATTTATTTTTTTTAGATCAATAACTTATCACCTTTCTTTTATAGCTAGAATCATAAATTTAAATAGCACCAATGCCCAGTAAAACCAAATGTACATACCGTATACAACTAACACAAATGTAGATTTGACATATGACCAGCAACATTGGACATAACAGCAGCTTCAATTACGGTGGTTCACTTTTTCCCCCTTTTAACCATAGCAAGTTGATTTAAAGAGAAACACGTATTATTATCACATTGAGAAGCAGAAAAGGCATGCATATGACTACCAGTCTCCTATGATGACACATCCTTCTATTTTTAAAACATGATAAAAATGTGATGGCCTTGAGTTAAGAATTTAATTTTAGAACTACAGATTCGAAATTACGAATTCCGTTCCGCAAAATGTTCCAAATCATCTACGCCTGTCGTTCCCATTTTTTGGGAAGTAGGGTTCCAGTTCCAGAATCCGACCGACCCGCGATACTGGTAACCATGATTGGGACCAGTAAGTTCGCCAACCTCAATTTCTTTCATCTATGAATCTGCCATTGGCATGTGAAATAGTCAGTTTCAGACCCGCATTACGTGTCCGTACCCGTGTCGTGTCATGTCACTGGGGGAAAGAGGCAAGTCTGAGGCTGTAAGCACTAAGTGGAAGTGCACTACAGTTTTTTTTGGCACATGCCATTCTGGATACATTCCTCGTGAAAATTAAATAGGACATCCTAAACTATCCCAATATGGAAATTGCATGGCCAGTTTATGGAAAACGAAGCCACAATGCACTTTTAGGTTGAAGACTTGTGTACGGAAGAAAATATCCAGAGGAACAGCAAGCAATCTGATACTTTTTGAATGATATTCAAGAGACGAATCTTCCAGAAAAATTCATTGCATTAGAGGAACCCGGTTTGTTCGACGGAAGATGCTATTGAGACAAAACAAAGATGAGATGTCAAGAATGTAAAAAGGTAGGATGCAGAGTTGGTCAGATCCAGTATGGATCATACATGGTTAGTTGGGGAGTTTGCGGCTCCCCTAGGGTTCCCCAATCTTGGATGCTGGGAAAGAGGATCAAGTTGGTCCTTGATTCTACACGATTTTGCAATGAGCATTTGCATATGAATTGAGCCTAACGTGGCCCAAACCCACTAAATTGGTTTTCTTAATAATTCATTTATTATTTTTTTAAAATAAGACTTTGTCCCCCCCCCCCAAAAAAAAAAAAAGACTTTGATTTGAGTTTGAATACTTCAACGGGCACAAAAAAGGTACAACATTCATTTTCTGGCAGCCTCACAGGCTTTAGTGCATCTAGTCATGCTTGCATTTTATACACTCATTTAAAAAGGTGGGTTGCATGGACTGACTTCCCTCATTTTACGATGCCTCAGGGAATCAAATGCAATAGCAATAATGATGCAATCCGAACACAATGTTCGAATAAAGCAACATTCAAGCACCTAGTCGAATTCAAGCGGAAGTCTCAAAGCTTTTGCTCCCTAATATTCAACAGATAAATTAAACAGATGGTCAAATTAGCACACATGAATCATCAAAAGAAGGCCCATATAAGCTTGTGAACATCGATGGGGCGCTTCATATTCAGCAGGGAGTTGCCAGATTCATTTTAAGCACATTATACCTATCATCGTCAAAATTAAGAACACATGTTTTGCCCTAACCTAGTGACCAGCAAGACTCATGTTTAAGCTTCTCTAGTAACGTCCCTTTTTGCTATGAAACGCAAATAAGACTCTCATAGTGAGCATACCAAAACAATCAAGATTGAATGCGTATTGTATCTTTCCTCTACACAGAGAAACTTCTCAAAATCTAGTTTACTTATGTAACTTGTCTACTAGTGAATGCGAGTGGATTTCTCTATCCTTGCACTAGTGGCTTTGTTCTGTAGATTCTTGGTGTTGAATTAATGATTCCGATCTACCGTTTGATTTCTTCTTTTGTTTAGAATCAGAACACACAAGAAACGATTGTCTGCTACACATTAAGATGTCAGAAAAGAAGTATTTTATGGCTCTATGGGAAGGCACAGGGTAGCGACTATGCAATAAGTTGCAACTGGGCAATGATGCAAAAAAGTTGACCACAACAGTTGGCTACAACTGCAGAAATTGGAACTATTTAACAGCACTAATCCAGGAAACGTCCAAACAGGACGTACAGAACCAGATGACCTCATGCTGTATTCAATTAAACTCTGTTGAAGCAACAAGCCAACAACAGCATTTACTTTTCAAATTGAGATCAAGAAGATGGTAAAGACAAGTTGAAGAATACACTTACTTGGACATAATTCATAAGTGGGACTGTCTTCCTTAACATGAGACACACAACCACCTTCAATGACAACAAAGAAAGAAGATATTAGCCACCATCAGTAAGACAACGAAACAGCAGATTGCTGAAAATTACCAACTTCATTGAAGAAAATCAAATGACCTTGCTAAAGTACCCAGCAAGCAATGTGCTATGAGGTCGGCCAGGCTCCAGGAAGGAGAAAAGCAAATTCATCAGCTGCAACAGTCACAATTCACAAAATCAGAAATAACAGATGTAATGCAGTAATAACTGCAGAAAATTTACCCCACGCTACATAAAACATATGACCATACCTCTTCTTCATCTACTAAAGTCCTCAAAATGACATCAATTTCACATGTGAACACCTCTGATGCTACGAATGGGAACCTAAATTAAACACAAGAATAATAGAGATCATAAGGAAGGAACTGAATGTACAAATATGTCATTTTTTGTAGATTTTCAGCCAACAATGTATGAAGAAAATGGTTGGAAGGATCACTCCAGTCAACTTCTCTACTCACATTTTTTAGACTACCAGAGTACAAAAAGAAAGACAGCTACAGGCTCTTATTTATCAATACATAAAATGTACATAAGCTATATAACAATTATTTAACACAAATGTCCCATCCGTAAGACTTGTTCTACCAAAATTTCTGAAAACATCATGAAAATTGAGCGACAAAATTTTGAGGTTTCAAAAGATGGATTTCTTACACAGAAATGTTAACTAGTATATCATAGAACCTACTCTTAGGCATCAGCTTCAGTTTTTAGTTAACATGATTCCAGAAAATGGCATCACAATCATTTTGCGAGAGGTCTCAAGCTTGAATTTCAACAAACACCATATTGAGAGAGGCCTCGCAACATCCATGCTCTTGGTTAACTTATGCTTTTGGTGGCGGCGTGGTTCGGTTCTACAACCAACCAAAAAAGGGGGGGGAAAAAGAAAAAAAGGAGAAATTTTCAAGTCAAGGCAACAATTGTAAGAGGGATGAGATGGGAAATTGCCCACTACGGGAATGATCAAAAAGGGAGCTTTTCAAGCATAGTGTACACAACAAAAAAGTAGATAAACATAATGAGCATCAAATTGTTACAACATATGTTTTTTTTTTTTTTTTTAAAAGACATCAAGCGGATGCCATCCATTTACAAAAGGGGCAAAAGCAAAGACATCATGCCCTCAAGCTCTCAAGCATAATATTATCTACCAAATCCAAGAAACACATGTTTCTTCCACCATTAAATGCATGACTCCAATCATGTAAAATCTCAAAAAGTAGAGCTTGAAATCTTGCAAGGACAACGCTTTAGCTCAAAAAGTAGAGGTCTTATGCCTAGGCCTCCCTCTTGCTTGGAACAAGAAACCTCTCCCCAATTAACCTAATGGATACCAGTATTGGTCTCATCGCTGGACCAAAGAACGTCTCTCATGATTTTCTCAAGCTGATTAGCGATGCTAGCTAGTATAGTAAAAAGACAAGAAATAAATAAGGAGGCTCCATAAAATGCTCTTCAACAAAGTGAGCCTTCCCCCTTTGGACAAAACCTTAGATTTCCACCCCCGTCAATCTCTTGTTGAACCTTTCAACAATAGGCTCCCACACAACTTTGCACTTAAAATTTGCACCGAGAGGGAGACCAAGGTAAGAAGATGGCAGGTAATCAATCCCATAACCGAAGAAATGAGCCAAGTGATGCTGCTCAGGAACCTCACCAAGTGGAAGAACACTTTTTGATAAGTTGACTCTAAGCCCAAATATTGCTTCAAAAAAATTAAAGGGCATACCTCAAATACCCAATGTTACTCTCGTCCGGTTTACAACAAATAAGAGTAACATCAGCAAAGAGAAGGTGAGAGATCAACATGATGCCGGATTGAGAGTTACCAATTTGAAAACCTTCGAATAAACCCACCTTAGTTGCTTTAATAAGCAGTCTGCTAAGTGATTCCATCACCAAGACAAATAACAAGGAGGAAAGAGGATCATCTTGATGAAGCCCTCTGGAACTAGGGAAGAAACCTGAGGCCTCATCATCGATTAAAACTGAAAAACGGACAGTAGAAATGCAAAAGTACACCCATCTCCTCCACTGGCTACGGAAGCCCATTTTTTCAAAAATGGTCATAAGCAAATCCCAAGAGACACGATCGAAAGCCTTTTTAATATCGAACTTACACAGAACTTCCGACCGGCTAGATTTGAGATAGGAGTCGAGACACTCATTAGCTATCAAAGAAGCATCTAAAATCTGACGAACGGAAACAAAGGCATGCTGATAAGGAACGACAATTTGCCAATGACTTTTCTCATCCTCAAGGCAAGAACCTTGGCAAGAATTTTTGTACACACTCCTGACTAGACTAATGCGTCTAAATTTCTTAATGTCATGTGCCCTGCCACTTCAGGGATCAAGCTTTGAAAGTGGCATTCAAACTTTTCTCAAAGATGCCAGCCATATGAAAATCAGCAAAAAGCCCCATAATCTCCCCCTTGACAGTACTCCAAGAACGCTGGAAGCAAGCAATGTCAAGCAAGCAATGTCAAAACCATCTGGATCTAGAGCTTTGTCCTTGGCTCCTTCCCTAAGTCATTGATCTCATTCCAAAATTCCTCCCCAAAGAAGTCCTTTTTGAGCTTCAAAGCATTGCCAAACTAATAGAATCATAATCAATCCCCTCCAGGAAAGGCCGAGATGGTTGATCTTCTTGATAAAGATTAACATAAAACTGGGTAATTGCATATTTAATAGAAGACTCCACGTGGTACTCACCTTCCACCTTAATGTTATGAATAGCATTGGATTTTCTTCTTTTATTAGCCATCCTGTGAAAGAATTGGGTATTATGATCTCCTTCTTCAATCCAATGCTACTTCGCTCTGTGCCGCCAGAACATGCCATCCAATTACGTACATTTGAAAGCTCTTTCTTCATATCTAACCACTCAAATCTATCAGAGGTGAGAGATTGTTGTTCCCTTCCATCCACACACTTGACCTTATCCACCAACTAAGCCATCTTAGTATCAAGGTGGCCATAGACATCCCCATTCCAATCTTTGAGCTTGGGCTTGGGCTTGGGCTTGGGCTTGGGCTTGAGAAAACGCAACTTTTTGGCTAGAATGAATCTAAGGAACCAGAGACATTGAGTTCCTCCCAAAAGGATTTCACAAGGTCAAAAAATCCATCCACCTCAAGCCAAACATTTTCAAATTTAAAAGGCCTTTTCACCAAATGGACTTCCCCAACTCGGAGCAGAATAGGGAAGTGGTCAGAAGTAACTTAGGGAGAATAACTTGATGAAGTCCTTGAAAACGATCATCCTAATCAATGGAGAAAAGAAAACGATTAATACGGATAAAGTGAGGACCTCCTCATGGCTAGACCATGTAAAACGACCACCTTCTAAAGGAGGGTCAATGAGATTACAAGAGTTTATAAAATTTGAAAACCTTCTCATGATGATGGTGGGCCTCAACTCGGTAGATCTCTCAGAGGGAAACCTAATGACATTGATGTCGCCTCCTAAACACCAAGGAATATCCCAAATAGACATGAAAGTCCTCCACCCCCCCCCCCAAAAAAAAAAAAAAAAAGAACACAAATTGTCATCATTAGGCCCATAGACACCAATAAGACCCAAACAAAATTATCATCCAAGGACTTAAACTTACAATACAGAAAAAGACTCAATTCTAGAGTCAATAAGCTCTAAAGTATGACGATCCCAAATAACAATAATACCTCCCAAACAACCCACAAATGGTTGAAAAAGCCACTTGACAGGACGACAACCCCAAAGGCTAATGGTGATAGGACGGTTGACATCTTCCATTTCTGATCCTTGGAGAATGGCAACGTCACAAGAAAACCTCCTCAACACCCACTTGACATTTTCCCTCTTCATCGGACAAATTAGTCCCCTGCCTTTTTAAGATAAAGCCTTAATACTAGGTCCTATCAAGCAAGGTCATGTCCCTTACTTCTACTCCACCATTCTCTGCAACCACTTGATCACCTTTATTACCATTAGCTTCCAAAGAGGCTAGAAAAGAAAGCAACTCAATCTCTCTCCCTTTGATCGCCAACCCCACATATTTATTGGGGGAGGGGGGAACAATGCGGGCCAAAACCCATACAGAAGCTCCCTCCACATCCTCAATCGGATCAACAATAGGAGAGGTATCTCCATCAACTCTTTTATCCTGGCTTTGTCTTGAAGATTCCCCTGCATCAGACAGAGCCCTTTCCTACTCATGCAAAATGGGAGAAGTGAAAACATCACCATCAGTCACCTTTTCCTTCCCATTCTCTTTCCTTCGGGAGTAAACAACCAAGTCCTCAGGAACATGACAAAACGAAGGAGGCTCTTACAGTCTTACCCCCTAATCCTCAAAATTTGATTCAGGTAGCATAGAAGCAGAAGGAGAATTGCAACAAGAAGAACTTGAAACAGATACCGGGTAGCTCTCCAAGAGATCCTTGAGGACCTGGAATTGATTAACACAAGGAGGGGGGGGCAGCGTAAAGATCGTCCTTTTGGGACTTTCTACCTGATGGAACAAAGTGAGCCTTATCATTATCCTTTAAAAAAATTGACTAGAAGGTGAACTCCCGGCATGGAACATTCTGCTTATGACGTGTAGCTAGCCCATTTTCCTGCAAATCACCGAGAGTCGCAGCATAAACGTCCCACGAACCACATGACCTGCACCTCCAACCCTTCAAGACAGATCTCTCAGAACCACCCACACAACTTGGAACAGCATTAGCATAACTCAAAGGCCTCGCCTGTTTTGATCTCAAGTCAATGGATCAACCTGATGAGAGCTTGGCTGAGAGAAGATCTTAATACTCCCACAAATAAGAGACTCTTTCAAAATCTTTGTTACCCGAACCCAGCCATCTGCTCTGTCACCTTCTAGGAAAATGATTATCCTTGACTGATGAGAGCTCCTATATTGCGTTAGCACAATGAACCATCCTTTGGCATTTTTCGTCAACTAAAGCAACAGAAAACTATGGCCAACTCTAAAGGTTCTCACCCACAGAGGGTTCCCTTTGGAAGAACATAAACAAACCATCTCAATTGCTAGCCATCTAAACTCCTACAGACTGAACCTGATGAAAAGAGCAGCTCCTTCTGGATGATTCAGCAATCCTAAAAGGAAGCACACCTCTTTCACCCCCCAAAAAGCTCCAAGAACTTCCCTTCAGTCCTCAACGAGGCATGCATTGTCTGGGAAGCAGAGGAGAGGAGCCAGACCCAACCAAACCAGCAACAGACCAGCAAGAAGTGGGGAAAGCCAGCAACATGAACAAAGGAATTCCTCAAAGGAACACCAAGACAGGCGAGAAGCTTGATATTTGACAAACAGAGGAGAAAAGGAGGCATACCTGGCAGCAATAGTGGGTTACCCACTGTACAGAAGGGTCAGTCAGCACTTTTTTAAGCAAAAAATGTAAGATATGACTGTAAACTTCCACCAAAATTGAGTTCATTTACCGATACAATGAAGAGAACCCGAGACCCCTCCCAAAGTCTCCAAAATGCCTCATGCATTAGCTAATGCAATCATCTCTTCAAAATTGGCCATGTACAACAGGAGGAGATCAAAGAAAAACTATCTGCTCACATCCTCACACTGATCAAAAATCAAAGCGTCTTTATTTAAGACTACGAACATGAAGAACGATAAAGGCCCAACTGAATGCCACCACCAGCTACTGAGTCTGAAAATGGATTAAGAAACCATCCCCAACCTTATAAGAAATACAAAGCTAAACAATCTTCCAAGCCTGGGTGATGAATCTCTTACAACTACACCTGGAAGAAATTACCCAATAACCTGACCCAAACCTACCCGAATAATTTAGGACTTTGGACAAGAATGACAAGAATGATAACCCCCTTAGATTAAAAAAGCCCGAAGCGCAAAGGGTCCAGGGACCAGGGCAAGGGCTTCGAAGCAAAGGTGCGGACCTTTGAAACGCGAGGCACACTATTACTAAAAATAATCCCAAAACCATATTTCTTGAGAAATAAACTAAATAATGGCATCAAACAACCACCAAAAAAAAAAAAAAGAGCATCGATTAAACACTGCAAAATACAATTAAAGCACTAAAGCATTAAACACAGCTCAATTGGATTACTATAAATTCAACTCCAAAAACGTAACACATGGATTACTATAAATTCAATTCCAAAAACATAACACATGCTACCAGCCTGCCAGGAAAAGAGAGAGTGAGAGAGAGTCTGATAGAGATAGAAAAAAAGGGATAAAGATTGAGAAGCACCCCCCCCCCCCAAAAAAAAAAAAAAGCAAGGGTTCAGTACCATTGTAGCAATGTAAGAGGCACTATTTTCGACCTCCTTGAAGCCCCAAAAAAAAAAACAAAAAACAAAAGGGAACAAAGAAAAACCTTCCATGGTTGCCGAATAACAGAGAAGGAGGAGGACGATGGAGAATGAAGTCTGAAAAAGACAAGAAAATAAAGCATTTACTAGATTGTTGTCACCAGAGTTAAGGGTTTCCAGCTGCAAGCTCAAGTTTAGGCAACAATATGCTTTGCTTACTTCTAGTCACAGTGTGATTGACAAGCTTCCACAAAGCAAAAGAGGAGTCAAGGCCCTTTGAAGGTTTTTTTTTTCTTTTTTTTTCCCAAATGGTATGTTACGATCTATAAAGCGTGCGCTTCGTGGTCTTTGCGCCTCGGTCTGAAGCCCAAAAAAGCCCAAAAAAGTGCGGGCTTTAAGAATGGGCTGAGCCTGACCCATTCCAAGGCACAAGAGGGTGGGCTTCGGGCTTTTGTGAGCTTAATCGTGCCCCGGGCATGCTTTTTTAAACACAGATAACCCCAACTCAAATTTTCACAGACCCAAAAACCTAACCCAAATTTTCACGAACCCAAAACCATTTCTTGGGATAAACCGGTCAGGCAAGGGTTGACTCATTTGGATCAGGCTTCTTAAAAGTTTTTCTCACTTTAGGCTTTCAATTACCCAATTACTTGTTACAGCAGGTTATTTGTCTTTTCGTAGGCATATGGTAACCATAAACCTAAATTCAAAGATGCAAAACTTTTAGTTTTCACCCCTCTCTGTTTTCGCTGCGATCCTTCCTCCACTACTCCAGCCAGAGCTATGGCACCACCTCCATAGTGCACCAATCCCAAGAAGCACCAACTACCTCATCATCAATCAAATCAGCTATGAAAGCATGTAAGGGAGTATGTGTTATTCAAAAACAGAGCCATGGTCCACTTCCTCAATGATAGAAAGTCACCAAATCATCAAGTACCTCAAACAGCAAATTGGTGCCTCCAGAATTAGTTGTTGAAGTCACTTTCCTTTTTAAGCATCGTACTTTAAAGTTAATTAGTATTCAGCATCTACTTTCCCACTACACATCTTTATAATCCTTTAGACCTGTTCTTTTTTTTCTTTTTTCTTTTTTTTTGGCTTTAATGCTTATCAAACTGGTAGGAGCAAAAATATACAAATTGTGTTTCTAAACTCGTTATGATCTAGTATTTTCAGAAATCAAGCCTCGAATACCCACCCCCTGTGTACCCAAACCAGAAATACGACGACCCCCTTTTACGCATCTACCACATTACCCAGCCTACATACAACTCGTAACATATGTACAATTAGGTCTGTATACCTGACTCCAAAAACTCTCCTCTAAAGCTTATCTTTCATTCCTAAGCCTCCGTAACTGTTTCACAAGAAGAACCTTACTAAATAGATAAAGATATCCAATCCCCAACTGAGAATCAATGCTTAACAATGTCCTACTTCACTAGGTAACATTTAAAAAAACCACAAGAGCTCCAAATAAAGTTTCTCAGAACAAACCGCAACTTATGAGCCACCAAAATCAGGAAGAGTGAACGAAAATAAGTTGGAATGCTGATGTGCACTTTTGATGAGTGTAATCCCCCTACCGATTCCTTTCCCGTAGTGATACATACTTTTCCACATGGACTTCTACTTAACTCTAGCACCCAACTAGATCGGAGGAGAAAGTGCTTCTACCCCAACATCAAGAATACTTTTTCCACAACTCCAACACCCCATGTCACACAAGATGCTATTCCTTAACAAGCTGATTCTCAATCTCAGCACTAGCCCAAACCGCACAAGAATACATAAAAGATTAATAGTCTCTTCAAAATCGCCATAGAGATGTGGCATCATCCAAGAAAATAAGATGAAGATAGATATAATGAATACTGTAAGACTTGACCTTCCCACCAATTAATCTGAGATAACCCACTAAATGTACTGTTCAAATCCTTCACAACCCACCAATAATGCTCAAAATCATCATGAATGGGGGGGAGAGAGAGGAGCCACTGCAGAAGTCTACAAATTCACTACAGAGCCATTAACTCAAAATGACTTTAAAATTTGTTATACACATCAATTAAATCCAATAAATCCATTTCTTCCCAATACTCATCCATCTCATAACGTACACAAGAAACTACCACTTCACATAATCACAATCTAGGTTCAAAACAAAACTGCCGCAAGAAAAGCCACTGCCACCCACTGCTTCAACTAAGGTTGCCTAATGTAGCATAATAGCTAACATAAAATAAGATTCCAATGACAAGAGATAAGAGGACCACATGACAGCATAAAACACTCCGAACCCCACCAGAACAGCACCTTAGGAACTTAGTTTAAAAAAGCGCGCCTCCTAGGCGCGGTGAGGCGCGAGGCGAGGGCTGTGTCGCCTCAGGGGGTGTGAGGCGAGGCGAATGCTTAAAGCGGGGTGAGGCGTGGGCTTCAGCGCGCCTCAAGGCGAAGCGCGAGGCGACCGAAAAGCGCGCTTCATGGAACCGTTGAACAAGAAGAGGATTTTTTTAAAAAAATAAGCAGACTTGCCTTCTCCAGACCCGAGAACACCCTAGCCTTCTCCCAGACCCTCTGCTCAAGCCTTTCCATGCCTATCTCTGCTACGAATCTCCATTTCAGGCTTCAACCACAAATCTCCAGGTACGAATCTCCATTTCTCTTCCTTCTCTGCTGCGAATTTTTCTTCCCCTCTTCTTCTTCTGTTGTTTCGGCCCTTTTTGTGGCCTTTCGGTTGCCGTTTGGCTGCTGTTCTTGCTTCTTCTCCTCTTCCTTTTCTTGTTCGGCCATGTCTGTTGGCCATGGTGGTGTTTCGGCCACTTTTCTCTCTCTCTCCTCCCCCCCATTGCTGTCGGGGGCTTGGGTGGGGAATGGGCTGCATCTTCTTTTTTTTTTTCGTGCGCACTGGGCAGAGGCAGACCTGACCTTAAGCCTTCAACGCCCTTTTTTTGGGGGGGGGGGTATGTTAAATTGTTAACCTTTTCAATGTTAATTGTTGAATTGCTAATTACTTTTATGTTTCTAGAGTTGAATTGCTTTGTGTGTTTAGACTTTTATGTTTCTAGACTTTTATGTTACTTTATTTTTGGGGGTATGTTAAATTCTTTTTCATGTTAATTGATGAATTGCCAATTACTTTATCTTTTTCATGTTAATTGATAAACTGCTAATTACTTTTTTTTGGGTTATGTTAAATCTTTAATCTTTTTTTAGGTATGTTAAATTCTTAATCTTTTTCTTGTTAATTGATGAACAGCTTTGTGTGTTATGCTTGTTTTTATATTTTTGGACTTGTAGTAACTTATATGTGTGCTTCCAGGTGCTCTGATATGATATCATCATGTCCTTAAGACTATTTGCAGTGTTTTCTAAACTTTTACTGTTGTCTAATCACTTCTTTGACATCATTATTTAGCTTATTTGTCAAAACTGTGCATTAAGATTGATTTGGAAGTATTTTAGCGTAAAAGTGCGCCTCGCGTCCATGATGCGTGCGCCTTCGCCTCGCGCCTCACGCTTCGCGCCTCGGGACCCTTTGCGCCTCGCGCCTTTTAAAACTAAGCTTAGGAAGGAACTGCAATTGAGTAGAGCACATCAAGACTGTGTCTCCAGGAGGCCATAGGCCAAACAAAATGAGAACAGCAAATGAATAAAAAAGCACCATCAGCAGCAAAGAAGAGAGGAGCATCATGACCTCATGCCTAAAGACCCATGACTTCATGCTATACCTCGATGAACAAGGTCATCCCAAGAACGAGAGTGATGCAAATAGAGAGAAGAGTCCCAAAAAACTATGGCAAAAAATTGTGTATGGCTTTTGTTAGTCCAACGTTTATTGAGGAGAATTACAGTAATCTTATAGGTTGCTTCACAGTCCTTTAGAAGTAGAATCTTACCATAGTTCAATTTTGTATATTATCTTAATTTTCGTAGGCTAACTTTTAGGGTACTTTTAGCAGCCTCTTTTTTTAATTATTTCAGGTGACAATGTTGCTTGGAAGATAAGATATTGTCTAGGGTACAGAGTTATCGTCTTTTCCAAGGCCATGTATGGCTATAATTTCTAGGGCTATATAAGCTTTGTTAGGTGCTGTTTCAAGGGAATCAAATGAATTCAGAAAATTTCCAGCAGATTAATTCCTTTCCTTTGGCCAAATGGATTCATGGTTGCTAGTGAGTGGATCTCTCACAACGCCTAGGTGGATCTTCTAGGGTTTTTTTTAAGGTGGATTAAAATATCTATTGTTTATTTACTAGTTTCTTTCATTTTCTCCTTACCTCATCAAAGAGCTCTTTCAAATTCCTAGCTAGACCCTAAATTCCCAACTTTTGCCCACCATTATCCTGTCCAATGTCAGAGAGGGGAAGAGAGGGGGAGAGAAAGAAGGGTGGGAGAAAGACTATAGAGAAAGAAGGTGGGTAAGGACACCGCATGCCACCCATCACACCCCGATCGATGGGTGCCAATGATATATAGGGTGTTCGCAATATTCTGATTATATTCATTAACATCTTGTGAGAACAGGGCATGGGAGTACACTTTTTGAATGTCTGAGAACATTATTTATTATAAGATATTGCTCTCTTGGTGTTTTATCATCCTTTTTAGTGCAGTTATTTAAATAGTAATTATACAATCAGTGCTGAGCAACAAAGCTTAAGTAGTTTCCAAAACTTGCACCTCGCATTGATGATGGGTGCACCTTCACCTTGCATTTTGCGCCTGCGCATTTTAGAACTTTATGAAGGATCAATTTGTCCTAATTTCCTTATCAAGGCCATCTACAAGTCCAAAGCTCACATTTCTGCTCAGCAGCTAGTAAAGGGAAAGTTCCCAGAAATTTTAACTTAGCAAATATGTACTTTATGTGTCCCAACGTGGAAGAATCAGCTCACTATCTTGTTCATGCCAAGGGGTTTACTCATTTTGGCATTTGTCCCTCTCCTTGACGGGATCATTCTCCGCAGCCACCAAGAGTCAAAACATATCTATTGTTGGCTTACAACTTGGGTTCTTGGAATTTAGAAGGAGAAGTAGTATCCGATTTTTGAGGCTGAGGGTATTTCCTACCAAGAACACAAGCTTTACTTTTTCATAATCATGTATATTTGAAGTCAAGCACCCAATTGTGGTATGACACTGACTTATTTGGATTTGTAGATAATACTGTTCAAGAGAGCTTGAGGTATGACCATTTTTCTAGTTACCCCCTTTTGTACTTGGATGCCATCCCCTAGGAGTTACCTCGATTTGGTTACTCATCAAAAAACACTACTTCCAGTGACCTCAAAAACTAATAAATAAATAACCCAAAAAAAAAAAATGTAAGATGTCATAATAAAGCACCATACTTGAAGGCACGTTTGCTGTCAGCATCCTCTGGAGGTTCTTCTACAACATAGCGTACAAGTTGCTCCACCTGGGCTCTGTCTCGTAAGCTACAGAAAAGGAAAACAAGACAAAAGTGAAGATCTGATCATGAACACCACACACTACAATATTAATAAGAAAGGCAGGAAGAGGAAAAACGTAAAGCCACCCCCTTCTCGGATGAGAAAGGAGATGACATATAAAAATTTCAAGAAGAGGGAAGATCAATTACACATTAATCAAACGGCTGTTCAAAGCTTTGCATTCTTGTATTATTTCTTCTTCATCCAACAGCTCTTCCAAAGTAAAATTTTCCTTGTCTAATATCGCATCAACCTAGAAACACAGATGAAGAATCAGCAACAATAAATAGTAATAATCAAGTATCATATCAGTACAACTAAACAACTGAACGTTTTCAATACACTCCAGCTGTTAGCTCACCCAAAAAAAGGGAAACACTTGTGATCAGATATTAATTTTAAGAATGAAACAGAAACTTGCAAATGAAGCAATTTCAAAGATTTTCATCCTCGAACCCTATGTTTATGCACTGTTTCACACCTGCACGTAATTCTTTATGATGAAGTCTCTCAGTTTTCAATAGAATTATTTGAACAATTTATAGATAATAGTCCTGACATTAATCTTACATACTCAAAAAAGAATTTGATCTCCTTTCTTTGCAATTAGGAAAACTTGCACAAGCCACCCATGTCCTACATAGGAGCGTATGGCACTCTGAACTTCCACAGTGCTTGATTACATTACCACAAATGGGAAAGACGAGGAACTATCATACACTTAAAAACCTTTTTAGGTCATTGTCTTCGCTCAGTTCTCTTGATCTTTTTTTTTGGGGGGGGTAAGTAATCAAGAGTAAAAGGACACCAAGGGGATGTTACCCATTTACAAAAGGAGCAAATACAAAAACATTATGCCCCTAAGCTCTCACCCATAATGCAATCGACAAAAGCCAAAAATTTTAAATTTGAGTTACCACTAAGCCCAACACTCCAACTATACAACAACCTCAAAAAATAGAGCTTAAAATCTTGAAACGACGAAACTTTGTCGTCAAAAATACAACGATTTCTCTCCTTCCACGTAGCCCACCAAATAGCAAAAGGAACCATGTTCCAAACTCCAAGGACCCAATTCTTCTTCATCCTTCTCCTCCAAGCCACTACCACATCTCTTACATTAGAAGGTTGAACCCAACTAACCTCCATAAGAGAGAGAGCTAAATCCCAAAGCGAGGAACCCACCGACAATGTACAAGGAGATGATCCACAGTTTCTTCCTCCTCCAAACACATAAAGCATCTACTTGGACCTCTAAAATTTCTTCTTTTAAGCATGTTATCTGTAGGATCTTGCCTATGGCGGCTGCCACGCAAAGAAACTCACTTTTGTGGGAGCTTTAGACTTCCAAATGGACTTGGCAGCAAAGTCATGACCATCCAAGGCATCAAAATGTGTGGAACAAAAACTCTTGACACTAAAGGATCCCTTAGAGTTAAATGGCCACACAATCTCATCCTTGCCTTGCGATAGAACCTCTTTGCCAGCAAGTACGGCTAACAAATTACAAATACTGTCCTCTTCCCAATCATTAAGATTCCTCACAAAAGTCAAGTTCCAATGGCTAATGTCACCATTCCAAGAAACAACTTCTTGTACCGTGGCATACTTCAAACGAGTCATCCTAAAAAGATCAGGAAAAAGAGCCTCTAAAGGTCGATCTCCACACCAAACATCATGCCAAAATAACACCCTTGAGCCATCCTTCACCTCAAAATGCACTAAAGATTTGAAACGCTCAAGACCTGTTGAGATAGATTTCCAACAACCAACCCCGTGGGAATAAGAACTCTTCTTACTCCACCAAACCCAACTCATCAATCCGGTATTTTGCCTTGGATCACGTTTTTCCACATAGCATCATCCTCCTTTGCAAACCTCCGCAACCATTTGGTCTTCAAAGCATCGTTCATAACACGAAGAGGTCTTATGCCAAGTCCTCCCTCTTGCTTAGGGCGACATACTTCATTCTAATTAACCCAATGGAGGCCATTACCATTATCAATACAATTCCAAAGAAAATCTCTCATGATTTTCTCTAACCGACTAGCAATGCTAGCTGGGATGGTGAATAAAGACATGAAGTAGATAGTAGACTACACAAAGTACTTTTCAAAAGTGTCAATCTACCCCCTCTAGACAAAAGCTCAGACTTCCAAACTGCCAATCTCTTATGGAACCTCTCAACAAGTGGGTCCCAAGCAGCTATGCTCTTATAAGGAGCACCAAGAGGAAGACCAAGGTAAGAAGAAGGCATATACTCAACTCCACACCCAAAGAAACGGGCCAAATCATGAACATTAGGCACCTCGGCGACAGGAATGAGTACACTTTTGGAAAGGTTAAACCTTAAGCCAGACATAGCTTCAAAAAGCAGAAGAATGCACCTTAAGTAACCCAAATTACTTTCGTCCGGCTTGCAAAAAAACAAGGGTATCGTCGGCAAAGAGCAAATGAGAAATCCACAAACCCTCGGAATGAGGGTTGCTAATACGAAAGCCATTCAAGAAACCCTCCTCACCTGCTTTAATCACCAACTTACTAAGAGCCTCCATAACCAATATGAACAATAAAGGCGCCAAAGGGTCACCTTGCCTTAGACCTCTTGAACTTGAGAAAAAACCAGATGCTTCACCATTAATCAAGATAGAGAAGCGCACCGTGGAAATACAAAAAGAGATCCATTTCCTCCACTTGTCAGGAAAGCCCATTTTCTCAAGAATAGCCAAAAGGAAACTCCAAGAGACACGATCATAAGCCTTCTCTATGTCAAGATTACACAGGATACCCGAAATCCCAGATCTAATATAAGAATCAATGCACTCATTAGCAATCAAAAGAGCATCCAAGATTTGATGGCGGGGAATAAGAGCATGCTGCGAGGGACCCACAACTTCTCCAACAACTTTTCTCAATCTTGAAGCGAGGACTTTGACAACAATCTTATGAACACTCCCTACCAAACTGATGGGCCCAAAAAACTTAATATCATCTGCACTAGCCACTCTGGGAATCAAACTAATAAAAGTAGCATTTAAACTTTTCTCAAAGACACCTTTATTATGAAAATCAACAAAAAATCACATCATCTCCCCCTTGACAGTAGACCAACAGTGTTGGAAAAAGGCTATATTGAAACCGTATGGCCCTGGAACTTTCTCATTTCCTAACTCAGTGATGGCATTCCAAACTTCATCTTCAGTAAAATCATCTTCAAGATCCCTAGCATTGTCAAGACTACTAGAGGCAAAAGCAACACCATCAAGAAAAATCCTTGATGGTAGATCTTCATGATATAGATTTTCATAGAAGTGAACAATTGCATCATTGACCAAGGCAGCATCATCATAGAGCTGACCATCTACTTTAATTTTGTGAATAGCATTAAACTTTATTCTCCTATTTGCCACCTGGTGGAAAATTTTGGTATTGCGATCACCATCCACAATCCAGTGTTGCTTTGCTCTTTGGCGCCAGTAAATATCAATGGACCTTTGCACCAAAGAGAATTCTTTTTTAACTTCCAATCTTTCAATTCTATCCACCCACGAGAGATACTGTTGCTGCTCCTCCTCATCTAAGAGCTTCACTTTTTCCACCAAACTACCCATCTTCAACTCTAAATGGCCAAACACATCCCTGTTTCACTGTTTAAGTTTGGTCCTCAAAAAGTTCAGTTTCTTTGCCAAAATAAAACTGGAGGGGCCAGTGACAACCAGCTCATCCCAAAAAGATTTGACAAGGTCACTAAAGCCATCCACCTCAGGCCACAAATTTTCGAATTTAAAAGGATGTCTACCTCTAGAGACTTCCCCAACCCGAAGAAGAATGGGAAAATGGTCGAAAGTGATTTTCGGAAGGGCAACTTGATGAAACCCCTGGAAGTGATCTTCCCACTCAACCGAGAAAAGAAATCGGTCAATGCGAGATAACACATGAACCTCCTTATGGCTAGACCAAGTAAAGCGTGCACCTTCCAGAGGAGGATCGATCAGATTGTGAGAATCGAAAAAACTAGAGAACTCTCTCATTGCCCAAGACGACCGGCCACTTGTGGATCTCTCTGAAGGAAACCTGATGACATTAAAGTCCCCACCCAAACACCACGGAATGACCCAAGAAGACATAAAAAACGACAACTCCTCAAATAAAGCCAGTCGCATATAGTCGTCATTAGGCCCATATACCACAATCAGACCTCACTCAAAATTGTCCTCCAGAGACTTAAACTTACAACAAACAGAAAACGACCCAATGCGAGAGTCGCCAAGCTCCAAGACTTGAGGATCCCAAATGATAATAATGCCTCCTGAGCGACCCACTGAAGGTAAGTACAGCCACTCAATCAAGCGACGGCCCCATAGACTAATCGCTATCGGAAGACTAACAACCTCCAACTTGGATTCTTGGAGAATGGCAACATCGCACGCAAAAGTACGCAACACCCACTTAACATCCCCTCGCTTGCTTGGACAATTGAGCCTCTTGACATTCCAAGCAAGAACTTTAACGAACGGCCCCATCCGAAAACAATCTATCCCTTGTAACTGCATCCCCCGTACTCTCTTCGACCAATTGATCACCTTTCATTCTATTAGCTTCCAGCGAGGCAAGAAAAGAGAGCAACTCCATTTCTCTATGGCCAGACCCATCTTCTTACAAAAGAAGATCATTCTTTCCAAGACCCATGCAGAACCTTCACTAACATTCCCTGAATAAATAGAACCGGACAATGCAGCATCATCTAAATCTTGAGCGTGGGCTTGATGCAAAGCTTCCTCAAATAAAGAAGGCCCTCCCACCTCCTGCATGATAGGAGAACCCGACCCAGCATCAACAACGAGCTTAGTCCTTCCAAGCTTCTTCCTACGAGAGTAAACTACCACACTCGTGGCTAGTGAGCAAGCGGCAGGATGCAACTCCTCCTCCACCACATTAAGAGGTGATTCTAGGACCCTTGAGGCACACGGAGAACTACTACACTCACAATCAGAGGCGGAACAGTTCTGCAAAAGATCTCTCAACACCTGAAATTGATTAACACAGGGAGAAGAAGCCTCCACAAACTCCTTAGAACCACCCTTCATGCAAGGAGGCACTGACACATCATCAACATTGTCCTTGAAGGAGACCTTCTTCTTCAACACATTACCACTACCATTATGTACTTCGCCTATCTCAGCTGCACAAACAACCCATGAACCATAATCCCTACACTTCCACCCCATCAAAGGTGAATCAGGGAAGCCACTCAGATGACCTCGAACGACATTAGCAAAAGACCTATCCCTGCTCACAGCAAACCTGGAGGGAATAGAAGCATTCCTTGTTATATGAGATGGCTTCTTATGGCCTTCAATCAGAGTTTCCTTAAAAATCTTGGTCACTCGAAACCAGTCCTCTGCCTTCACAACCTCTGATACGCACCCTTTGGGAAGATCACTGTCCTAGCCTGCCCACCTTTACCCAAAAGAGAGAGGACAATGAATCTACCTTTGCTATTCTTTCTCAGTTGAAGCAATAGACACCTCTGACCCCATCTAAAAGTTTTCACCCACAATGGTTCTCCCTTTGAGAAACAGAAGCGAACCATTTGAACTGCCACCCATCGAAACTCCTGGAAGCTCAACCGGATGAAAGACCTTTTCCTTTTACTGGATTCAGCAACTTTAAAAGGAAAAGGACCTCCCACACCCCCAGTCACTTCCAGGAACTTCCCTTCCACCCTCACAGAGGCATACATAACAGAAACACGGGGCCAATGCAAAGAAGGGGGAGGAAGAAAATCCACAGAACGAACCAAGCTAAGAAGGGAGCAAAAGAACCAACCGCGGAATCCACTGATACCATACACTGGCCGGAGAAGTGAGAAAACGAGGAGAAATAACACAAAAAGCACTCACTGGAGACTGAACGAAGAAAACAGCAGCTCCAAAAGAGAATTCAGCTGAATCTGCTGCGAAAAAAGTGAGTTAGGGAAATTTCGACGAGATTTCGTTAACCGGAAAAGTCGCCGGCGATCGGAAAACCGCCACAAATCTGTTTAGCGATGACAGAATCTGCCGGCCAACCCAAATCAGTGATCGGAAATCGCCTTAAACCTCCTTCGGCTTAGAGATCTGAAAGAACTACAAGGGAGAGCCGAAACTGCCCAAGCATGACCGGCGAACTTCCGTCGACTCCCGGAGACCTAAAGTCCAGCAGACCTCAGGTGGACCTCCGATGACCACTCCGGGCACCCTGAGCTTCACCGGCCGACAAGGACTAGCACCTGGAGAGGGGGGTGAGGTGTCGTGCTCAGTTCTCTTCATCTTAAATAATTTTCAAGGGAGATTCTTTTGAATGTTTCCCCCCAAAAAAAAAGAAACAGTTTCTTCAAAATCTAGCTGGTACACCGTTGGTTATGCAGCTCTTACAGTAGGTACAATAGTAAATATCGAAGCCTTGGTATGTCATGCCAAACGTGTTGGCTTCTTATTTCCAAACAAGATCAAGCTGTTATGATCAAAGAGATTAGACAAGATTGGTGGCCACCCGAAAAATGTTGAAGTAGGTTCAATTCTCTTCAAGTTCACAATTTTAGTTCTTTGATCAATTGAAATCAATTCAATATGGTCTAAGTTCACATCTTTCTTGTTTTTATTTGCCTCATTCATTCAATGTCAATTCCATGCTAATCCATGAAGCCCACCCCACCCCCAAACACAGGATGGCTGGGGTTGTGGTGCTTCAAAATGTAAACCTCATTTTAAATCCTACAAGTTGGGCGGTCTGCGAAATAAACCATCCCTAGCTTTCTCCAATAAGGGGTTGTTTGGTTAGCAAAAGTGGGAAGTAATGGAACCAACAAATGATACCCGGGGAGTTGGATATGAAACTTGACTCCTTTTTCATGTGTATGGTAGAGAATGAATGGAACCAAGTTCCAATTAGTGTTGTTTGCTAGTTATGGAATGGAATCAAACTTTTTTTTATTTTGAAATATTATGTCACTATATGTTGTTATTTAATTAGTAAAAAAGTAAAACTCGTTTCATTTCGTAATAAATTAACAATTACATTTTATTTTATTTTTCTATAACTAACTATTTCGTAATTGTTTAGTAATTAATCATCACATTACAGAAGATTCCAAAATCCAGGAGAGACTTCCTGAGAGAGAGGGGTTGTGCTGAGTGGGTGAATCTCTCACGTCATTGTAGGTACACCTGGGGTTCAACGGACCTTGGGTCTTCGGGGGCCTCGACATCCTGCTCACCCATCGCCGCCAGCTTGGCTGTCAAGCTTCGAGTTCATTTTTCTAAGATATGTAGGATCCTATTGGGCTTTTCCCTTTACTGTGGGCACGGCTATGGTGGCCGGCTTTGTCTATCGGTGGGGTTTTCGCCGGCCGGTCTCATCGCCAATGAGTTTTCCGGTTGCCAGAGTGTCACCGAAGTGTTTTTTGGCTGCTTTTCTCGTTAATACAGGCCAACTAGGGTTTCGAAGACCCAATTTGTGTTTTCTACTCTTCTTTCTTCTGTTTTGTGCATGTTCCTTGGTTTTTGCCTTCTTCTTTGTTAGGTGCTACTCTTCTTCTCTGTTAACTGTTGTTCTCTGTTTGATTGATATAATGAGGGGAGGCTGCAAGAGGTTTATGGCCGTTGAAAGCGAGTCTTTTGATTTAGCCATTGTTGGGATTAAAGGGGATTTCTTGAAAACGTCTGAGAATGGGAGGGGAAGGAGGCTCACTCCTACTGCCTGAACAAGTGGCTTTGTGGTTAATCAAAGATTCGAACAGATTTTGCAAGGCTAAGTCTTCAAATTTATGTAATAAAATGCGCCATGGTTCCATTATTTTTCTGTTGGAATCTAAGAGGAACAGACGTCGAAAATTCCTTGAATTGTTTGTGATCCAAATGTCAGAAGATCTTCGTCATTTTTCCAACATGATGGAATGACAAGGGTTGGGCTAGAATCTTCAAATCATTGGCTGAGATTGTTAGTCCTTCCTAAATGGGGTAAGTGGGCAAATTGAGTTCTTCCTCTCCTTCTCAGGTAGGGTCGTCTATTGTTATGGCTTCTCCTCCACCTCACCTCCACCTCCGCCTCCGCCTCCGCCTCCGGCTCCGGGATATTGTCCTAAGTGTGGCTTTATTGGGGAGCCAGCCTACTTTCTTCATTCTGTTGTCAGTGTTTTGGACACTAGCTTCGAAAGAACCAGTAGCAGCTACACCTGAGGAGTTAAGGGAGAACTCCAAGGAGAGGGACTCTAGGCTTAACTATACTCAAGTTTACTCTCGTAGAGGAAGGTATTTGGTTAGAGGCTATGAGAGCAGTAGGGGCTCTTCTAGGTTTCCTACTAAGAGCGACTGTTCAGTTGAGTGGCCTCCAGATGCTCTTTTAACCGTTGACTCCCGTTTTTCTGCTTCAGTTGAGGTTTTTCAATTAAAACTTCCCTTCAGCGCTTAAAATACAATTTCATTAAGATTCTTTATTTTTGGAATAAGGGGAATTTTCGCACTTCATCTTTTGATGTGGTGGACTTTGGGGATGGCTTGCACATTGGTTGTATATAATCTTTTGTAGGATGCTTTCCTAGCATCCATCCATTGATCCTTTTTATTTAATATACATATTTTTCCTTATAAAAAAATAGTAATTAATTATCTTTATTTGTAATTTTTAAGTAAACCTATATTTCTATCCACCATTAGAAAAAAAAAATTATCCAAATAGCATTCTCTCTCTATCCAAATAGACCCCTAAACCCAAAGTTCTAGTTTGTGTTTAAAAAAGCGCGTATGCCCCAGGCTCACAAAAGCTCAAAGACAGCCTTCATCAGGTGCAGCCCATTCTTAGCTTGCGCTTTTTTGGGCTTTTGATCGAGGCACAAAGCCTAGGAAGCCCACTCTTTATAGATCATAGCAGACCATTTGAAAAATAAAAAGAGAAAAAAACCTTTGAGGGGCTTCAACCCCTCTTTTTCTTGTGAAGCCTTTCAATCAAGCTATCAGTGGAAGTAAGCAAAGCATATTGGGGCGGCTGAAGTTGAGTTTGGAGCTGGAAACTCTAACCCTGGTGACAGCAATCTATTAAGTGCTTTGTTATCCTTTCTTCTTTCAGATTTCCTTCATCCTCCTCCTCTTCCTATGTTATTCAATAGCCATGGAAAGTTTTTCTGTGTTCTCTTTTGTTTTTGTTTTTTTTTTGGGGGCTTCAAGGGGGTCTAAAATGGTGCATACTATAGTACTATAATGGGACCGAACCCTGACTTTTTTTTTTGGCTTCTTAATCTTTCTCCCTTTCTTTCTATCTCTCTCAGACTCTCTCAGTCTCTCTCTATTTGTCTCTATCTCTCTCTTCCCCCTCTTTGCCTAGCAGGCTGGCAACTTGTGTTATGGTTTTGGGTTTCAATTTATAGTAATCCAATTGAACTGTGTTTAATGCTTTAATTGCATTTTGTTGTGTCTAATACTTTAAATGATTTTTTTCCCTACGGGTTGGTGATTTATTTGATGCCATTATTTACCTTATTTTCAAAGAAATATGGTTTGGGAAAGATTTTCAAGTATTTATTAGTAAAATTGTGCTTCACATCTAAAAAGCCCGCGCATTTGTCATGAAGCCCGCACCCCAAGCCGAGAATACTTTGTGCTTTTTGAGCCTTGGGCTTTTTTAATCTAAGGTCTCAGTACCCTCAAGCCCATCGTGACTCTCTCTCTCTCCACCAACATGCTCACAGGTGGTGAAATCAACAAGAATCCGTCCTTGATTTCCTTCTCTCTCCCCTCTCTCATTTCTTTCTCTTCTGGCTAGATGTGGAATCAGGGTCGAGGAGGTCAATTTCATGGTGGATATCGTGCAAATTTGCACCATTGATGCGGCATCTTTGTTGGTGGAGGTGGTGGCCATCTAAGAAATTGAAGTACTACCCGACAATAGCTCAGACGATAGAGATGAGCAATGGAGGAGCGTCGGCAAACGGAGGACTGTTGGTGGTCTTCACTGTCCCCTCCCCCCCCCCCAAAAAAAATCCAATAGGGTCTATGAAGCTGAAGAACCAATTGAGCAAAATTTTTTGGGAGCTATTTCCCTTTTTTGAAAAAATAAAGCTAATTCCCCTAAGGATGGGAACTTGATTCCCCTAGAAGGTGGGGGATATGAGGGTATCAAGTTCCAGCGCATTGGGAGAGACTTGATACCTTGAGGTATCAAGCTCCTCACCCAAAAATAACATACCAAACACATGGGCCGGGAGGAACCTGATGCCTTTAGGTATCAAGTTTCATTCCATATCTTCATACCAAACATCCCCTAAGTGGTTTAGAGAAAGAACAAAAGTAAGAATTTGTTCTGGAGCTCTAGTTGATAGATTTTAAGTCAACTTGGTTGTCTCAGGTGGGGGGTGGGGGCAAGAGGAAGGCCCTCTAGTTGGACAAGCTTTTATCTTAACTTTCTCATCTATACGCACAACGAGTGAAGATTTTGCAGGAGTTTAATCTGGCCTAGCTAAGAAAATTCTCAAATTAGACTAGACAGGTTCTAATTTATAATCAGCTACGCACTTATGCTTCACAGCTTAGCTATTTTAACCTTCAGGTTAAAGTGTGTTAGGTATGCCATATGCCCCTTCAAAATTTACAAGAACGCCTACATGGATTAAAAGATATCTTCTCAATATCAAGCTTGCACAATGCAATCCTCAATAAGATTTGCACAATGAATTCATTACCAATGAAAGCATCTAAAAACGAAAAAAATTATAAGGAAAATAGAATATATTAACAAGATATAAACATAAGGATGGATGCAAGTAAGCATCCCATAAAAGGCTCATGTACATTCAAGATAGAAACTATACACAAAATCAATAATGTCAAAAGACGATTGGCAGAAGTTCGTGGAGTCCCCCAAAAAAAAAAAAAAAAAGAGAATCTTGAGGAGATTATATTTGATATTTTAAAGAGGTTTCTCCTCTCCATTAAAGACTCTTTTATTTCTCCCAAGCCAAATAGTCCCCCAAAAAAAAAAAAAAATTCACATGTGGGATTAATAGGATATTCTTCTCAGCTTTCCTAACAAAGAGCCCTCCCAAGCCGTAAGATGATTCCACACATAGTTAAACGCAATCCAAGAACCCCCCAAGCGTGGATTCAAAATGTGGCTGAACCCCGACGAAACGGCCGCGTTGGAAAGGTTTTGGAGTTAGGCAATCCGCGTTTCATTCCGCGATAGCCGCAATATAGAATGCGATTGCCATATTAAAGCGATTTTTCCGTGCCGCTACTAAAACCGAAATCGCGACCGAAAACCGCATTTTGAATCCTTGCCCCGAAGTAACTAAAGGCTAACTTCCAAAAGGCCCTTGCAAATTGATAGTGCAAGAGTATGTGATCAAGCGACTCCAAATCTGCTTTGCACATTGAGCACCTATTCATCAAGATATTGCCCTTCTTTTGTAAATTATCACATGTCAAAATACTCCTATCAAAGCTTCCCAAACAAAAATGACACTTTTAAGGGAGTTGAAGTCTTCCAAATAATCTTCCAAGGGAACCTCCTCAATGGACTAGAATGAATGACGAAGGAAGAATAAGATAGAAGCTTCAGATAATTTCATTCAGCTTGTTGGAAAGGATTACTAGAATAGCCTCATCCACGAAAGCATCACGGATGAAAACGTTTTCCAAACAATAGTACCATCCACTCATTGACAGTAATCTGCACTAGTAACATCTCTATCCATAGCAAGCACGTAAAAAGTAGGGAACAGATCGCAAAGAAGACCACCTTGACGCCGAAGATCGTGCTAAAAAAGGATGGAAGAACCAAAACCAACCTCAAAAGAGTCTGCTCCATCCTTTGTAAATTTATCTCCAAAAACTTTGCCCATAAGGACCAGTAGATTTACGGGGATACCACCCAAGTCCATTATCACCGTATGTGCTGCTAACCACCCTTCTCCAAAGGCTGACCTTCTCATTCATGTAACTCCAAAGCCACAAATCCAGATTAGGTATCGTTGTAATCTATGGTACCCAGACTCGGGACGGGATTGCCGAACACCGGTAAGAAGCCAAGTATACAACTCGTAAAGTCTCAATATTTAACACACAGCGAGACACAGCAAAACTGTCCAATTCTTGGACACAGATATGGGGGGCATTCAAAATTTGGCCTTCGTATTTTTTCTTGTAAATTATGTCAGCCCATATGATTATTATATTTTTCATATTAGCCCAGCCCACTCCTAGCATAAAAGAACACTTCTTCAAACCGGTTCACCCATACATCCAGCACATTAAAAAGGCCCGCAAATCCCAATCAGAATTACCCTCCCACTTCCATTTTTTGTCTTAAGAAATCCAAATAATGAGAACAGTGGAAATAAGCAACCAAAAAAAAACCCCCTTAACTTGGACAGACAAAAGGCTAAAACACAACAATCTCTCTCTCCCTCTCTCTCTATAGATCTGCCGGCATCTGTCGCAGCACAACAGAAGACACTGAACTCAACCACTTCTGCACCTCATCAACCCCAAATCTGGTGTGCTGTCTGCCTTGCAATGTCGATTATATTGGAACGGCGGGGTCCGATGACCTTAGCTGGATCACACCCATGTCTAAATCCATGTCGGATTGTGTCAACACAGGTACAATAGGACCAAGTGCAGAGTGCGGGTAACATAGGTTGTAATATCTAAAACCTTGAATATTGCCTTAATCCTTAGCCTTTGGAAAGGATAAGCATTACTCAAGTACTAAAACATGGACTCTTTCTGAATGAATACAGAGCGTCGTCGTTTTACGTACCAAAGTACAACAGGTCCCTAAGAATGCTCAGGTTGTGAGATCTACCTCATCCAAGCTTGATTTTGGACATTTGATCCCTTCCCACCTTTACCATATGCTGACAGGAGGGTCAATTCTATCAGGTTTGATCGCTTTGTTCCCCATAAACCCCTTTGATACTATTCCTTGCCAGTGGGTCACAATCACAGCAGCCCATCACAACTCCTTACTGATCCTCAACAAGTAAAATGGGTCCCAAAACAAAAAGATATACAGGTGAATAAGTCATCATGACAATCCTAAACAGTTCTTGTTCATTTTCATTTGCCAACTACAAGCCACATACACTAAAGGCTCTGTTTGGCAAAATTAGCTATCTGGCAGCAAATAGCTACTTCTATTTGAGTAGCTGCTTTAGTAGCGGATCGTTTTTATATTGTAACTATTAGCATATAGTTGTTTAGTACAACAATTCAAGTGAAGGTGTTTGCTAAATTGGGTTAGTGGATAACAGTTAATGAGACAAAAGGATACAAATAACTTGCAACCATGAAACGCTACTCTTTGAAATGTGAAAAGCTAATTTTCTCAACATTTCAGAGCCGCTGTGATAGGCTATATGCTACTAAAAACAATAGCTTAGTAGTTTAGGAAAAATTAATGTGTAACAAGTTATTGTTTCATCTAGACAAAACACTACATGCTACTTCAAACATTGTTCCGGAACAGGGCCTAAATTGCCATAGCAGCACCCACCCAGTAGTTAATTACCGGCAGTAGAGATATTAAGTTATCAGAATTTGAGACTCATTCCCAGCCATCAAAACATATAAACTTAAAACATTAAGATAATCAATAACTGCTAATGGTAGCTCGATCAACAGACTAACAGCAAGATAGAAAAATCAATAAGCAAACATAATTTTAAGCAGCATTCAACTAAATTAATAAATGGGAGCTGAACTGACAGGTGATGAGGCAGATAAGGCAGTGAGTTTCCAAAACATTGTGGAGAAACCACCAAGAGTTCAGACAGCACAAACGAGGGTTGCTCGGAGCTCGACGCCGTCAGAAAGATAGATCTGTACAACCAATTTTGAGTTGAGATTGAGAGCTCTGAGAATTGAAAGACTAACAGCTGGGAAACAGAAACAGGAAGAGCAAGCGAGAAGAGAGGGGAAACCCTAATTTTTGACAAGAAGAGAGAGATAGAGGGGGAGGGAGGGGGATCGATGGCAAAGACGAAAGCAAAAGATCAAGGCAGGGGGAGCGTGAGGGGGGGGGGTGAAGTGCAACAATTATGTTATGGCCCCTGGAGTTCGATAATTGGTGCTCCCGTGCGTCCAGGAAGTCTCATTTTTTGTTTTGTGTCTTTTGTGGTCAGACGGCGCCAAGCAAGAAAATTATGTCATGGTCTTCAATTCGTATAATAATGTGGACTGTACATAAGTTATAGTAACTTTTTCTTTTTCATAATAAGATATATCAATAAGTTATAAAAAATAATATAAGAAGTTGTAAAAAATTATAAAAACTATAAATAAATTGTAAAGAGTTATAAAAAATTGTAAGAAGTTATAAAGATAAATATAAGTAGTTGTTGAATTATTAAAAAATTGTATAAATATAATTTGTATGCATAATTGTTGGTCTTTAATATATGATTTGTGAAATAAATTATTTTATCAAAGTAAATTACATGTAATATGTAAGTAACATTAATGAATATAATTTTATACCATCACTAAACAAAGTATGTTTTACCATTATGCAAAATAATTTTATTTTTCTATAATTATCGTTCTGAATGAGAATAAATAATATCGAAATAACATAATTAATAAAAATAAAGCTTTAAAAAAGACAATAATATAATTTCAAGTCGACAAATTTATAGGACATGTTTCTACACTTGGGGTGTTTTTTTATTAACAGTAGTTTCATCTCCTTATAAACAAATTTAAAAAATAACAATTTTTCTCAACAAATTAAATAGAACCCTTAAAATGAAATCTTGTCCGAATTAATATTTTTAGCATAATGCCTAAAATGAGAATGGAGCAATAACTTGAGATAATCATTACTTGTTGTACTCTTAATAATTTTCAACATAATGCCTCAAAGGGCATACCAATCTTTAGTGTTGAACTCAAATATGGATGGGCCACCCGATTTTCAATTATATGATCATAGCAACCAAATTCTCATAGATAAACTTAGGGAAAAAAAATAGCTGAAATACTTTCGTCACCTAAAATTTGACTATTTTGATATATGACTCATGTCAAAACTCAAATATAAATGAATTCAATTTTTATATTATAATTTTAAAAGTATGTTAACTTATTTTCTCTATAATAACATCTATGATTCACGTCAAAACTCAAGTATAATTTGCATCATTAAAGTTTATTTTTATGTATATAGAAATATTTTGTTCTTAAAATTATATACAGGTTTTTCATATTTGTAGTATATAAAAAATATATATTTATTTCCATAAATATGAGAAAAAAATAAATGATAAGTTAATTGCTATAAAAATATAGCAAATGTAAGGAGATGTAAGAAGATGTAAGAAGTTGTAAGAGTTTTGTTAAAGATGTAAGGAGTTGTAAGGACCTATAAGGAGATGCAAGTTATAGTATAAATGCTCAATATTGGGAAAAAGAATAGGGCAATAGGTGTACAAATGCACATTTTGGTAATGAACATTTATGTGATTTTACAAAGGAGCATTTATATATAGAGTATAAATGTCCATTTTGCTATTTTTGTGTGTCTCCTAGTGGTATATTTAAGAATGTTGTCAAAGAATGATTTATTGAGGAAACGGCCTAATTTGAGGAAGAAAGGTGATGGAGTCCCCACCACCAAAGATAAGGAAGAAGGTTCAACAAGTCCAACAAGTTCCATTGCAAGCTCCAAAGTCCAAGCGCTGGCGCAGATTGCTGAAGTGAGCCAAAATCAAGTAACCGAATTGAAGGACCACAAATTACCCAGTTTTGTTCATCTTATTACTTAAGCTACATTGTGGCTTAAGTCTTGAATTTTTGCATTCTTGTGTTCCTTGTGATGTCTACTTTCAGGTCCAAGCATTTATTTCTAATCATGCACACAAGAAGATGGGAGACCAAGGCCTTTTGTCAAACCGGCCAGTTTTGGTTCAAAACTGCACGGTTAAATGTTTTAGTAGAAAGATCCTACTTAAATATGGTTTAACCTTGATTTCTTAGTAGGGGGTTTGTACACACCATAAGGTTTCCCCCATGGCCTGAAAACAAAATCATGCTCACTTTTGTTAAGCTTAAAACAGATTAGAAAACCAGCTCAAAATGCCCATGAACCCGGTTCAAGGCAGCACGGTTAGTTTACCTTCCATCAAGGGTTTGATGCTGTCTACCTAGAGTGGCATACGTCCCAAGCCTTCTAGAAAAGCAATGATCAGCTGCAAAAGGGATTTGCCTTTAAAAGAACAATCAATGGGAAGCTTGCTGCAAGAAGACATGTCTCACGGTTCTATTGGCTAGCCGAAAAGGGGTTATCACTTTATGATTTTGCTAGAGCTGGTTGTATTAGGCTTAAATGAGCATGATTAAGATGTAAGCATCATTTGTTTTGCTTTCCTTAATGTTTTGAATGTAATTAGATTAAGTGTAAGCAAGGTTTGTACAAGGTTAGTTCTAACCATAAGGATTAGTTTAAGTTAAGACCTTTCCTTCTTAGGAAGGAAAGCTTTAGGTGTGTGCTTGCTAAGGTGCATGCTTGCTAGGATTGTAAACTTAAGCCACACACGGCCCCTTGCTATTTCATTAGCCATTGAATTCAGAAAACACTTTGAGAGCATTTTGCTTTCGAATCTCAAATCCTTCACTTGCTTATCCTTAATTTGGTCGATTAAGGTGGTGTTCAAGTAAGTCCTAATCTTTGTTTAAGTGGTGTTTCTATATCTTAATCAAAGTTTAGGGATCCTAAACTTATGTTTGGTGGTGCTTCTGTATCCAAACATTGAGTTTAGTTCTATCATTTTCCTTGTTTTTCTACACGAGTTCAAGGAACTAAATTGAATTTAGTTTGCTTAAACCATAAGCTATTGAATTCTTGCTTTAGTTTTCCTTCAAACCTTCAAAGATACATCATATTTGGTATCAGAGCAAAGGTTTCTCCTTGGCCTGGTATGCCATCCCACTTCCAGATTTCATCCATTCATTCAATTCCTAAACACACTTTCAGTTTCACTTTCGGTTTGAGTGTAAACACAATCCGTGAGGATGAGTTCAACTAGTATGACCTTAGAAGAGAGGTTTGAAGCTTTGATGAAGCAAAATGAGTTTCTATCTAGAAAAATTCAAGAGGATTCACAAAAGAATCAGGAGACTCAAGCACAAACTGAGTACTTGAGAAAGCAATTGGGTTTGGTTTTGAAGCAAAAGCAAAAACTGAATAAAGACACTCTTCAATCTGAACCAAGAGGGCGTGATAAGTCTTTAGTCATGAAGTTGATTCATCAAGTGAAGAAGAACCAACCAGAATGACTAGAGGGGAGCCACGGTTTCAAGCTAATTCCAATGATTTCAAGGTGGAAGTTCCGAAATTTGAAGGTAAGCTTGATCCTGAGGAATTTCTTGATTGGTTGCATACTGTTGAGAGAGTTTTTGAGTATAAAGATGTTCCTGATTATAAAATGGCCTTAAGACTCAGAAAGTATGCATCTATGTGGTGGACAAATCTAAGTGCTAAACGGCTAAGAGAAAGGAAATCAAGAATCCGTACTTGGGATAAAATGAAATCCAAACTCAAGGCATGTTTTCTACCACCAACCTATGTCCAAGATTGTTATTCTCAACTTCATAACCTTACTCAAGGTAATATGAGTGTTGAAGAATATACACGCGAGTTTGAGAAATTGCTAATCAAGTGTGATATTCAAGAACCAGAAGAACAAACCATAGTTAGATACTTGGGAGGACTTCATCCTAGGTACTCTAATGTGGTTGAATTGCAAGCATATACTTCTTTTGATGATGTTTGTGTATTGGCACATAAGGTGGAACAGCAAAAGAAGGCAAAACAGCTCTTTAAAGCCTAAAACAGACGGCCTTTAACTCAGAACCAACCTTTTAACAAGAGGAGTTCCAATCCTATTCCTAAGCCACAAATTCCATCCCCTTCCTTTCCACAAAGAACCCAAACACCTCAAAATATACCTAACCCCAATCCCATGAGCAATAGAAGGTGTTTTAAATGTCAACGGCTTGGACATATAGCTTCGGATTGTCCAAACAGAAAGGTAATTACTTTAGCTGAATGGACAGCCATGAAGGAGGGGTTTGAAGAGGAAGAAGTGGAAGGTGAAAGTGAACCAGAACTTGAGGAAACTCAAGAAGAAGTTGAAGAGACTGGTGAAGGAGAACTCTTAGTTTTGAGAAGAGTTCTAAGCGACCAAAGAGGTGTTAAAGATGAACAAAGAGAGAACATTTTCCATACTCGTTGTACTATCCAAGGGAAAGTGTGCTCTTTGATCATTGATGGAGGGAGCTGTGCAAATGTAGTTTCTCTAAGCACGATTAAGAAACTAGGGCTGCAAACATTGACTCATGCACATCCATACAACATCCAATGGTTAAATCAAAGCAAGGGAATTCAAGTTAACTCTCGGTGCTTGATTGCTTTCTCCATTGGAAAGAACTATCAAGATGAGTTATGGTGTGATGTGATACCTATGGATGCATATCATATGCTGTTAGGGAGGCCATGGCTGTATGACCAAAAGGTTATACACAATGGTTACCTAAACACTTACTCATTTACCAAAGATGGCAAGAAGATCACCCTAGCCCCTTTACCCCCATCCAAACTCCGTAAAATTCAGCCACGAAATAAGCCCAAACACACTGATTGTCTACTGTCCGTGAGTGAACTAGTTCTAAAAGCTTCACAATATGAGTTTAGAGCCTTTAAAGAGTGGATCCTAAGCATACAAGATGAACCATCAAGGTTGATGCCTACTTATCCCATAGCAAGAACACTCATTGAAAACTTCTGTTATTTGTTTCCTGAGGAAATACCTACGAGTTTGCCTCCTAAGAGGGACATCCAACATCACATTGATCTTATTTCAGGTTCCATCGTGCCAAACAAGCAGCATACAGGATGAATCCAAAAGACACCATGGAGATTCAAAGACAGGTTGAAGAATTGAAGGATAAAGGCTTGATTCGTGAGTCTTCAAGTCCATGTGCAGTTCTAGCTCTTTTGGTGCCTAAAAAGGATGGTGGAATGAGAATGTATGTGGATAGCAGGGCCATCAACAAGATCACAATCAAGTATAGGTATCCCATATCTAAACTTGAAGACATGCTAGATGAGTTGTATGGTTCTAAAGTGTTTTCCAAAATTGATCTTCGAAGTGGATACTACCATATCAGAATTAGAGAAGGTGATGAATGGAAGATAACTTTCAAAACAAAGAGAGGACTTTATGAATGGTCAGTAATGCCCTTTGGTCTTTCTAATGCACCTAGTACTTTCATGAGATTAATGAACTAAGTATTTAGACTGTACATTGGAAACTTTGTGGTAGTAAACTTTGATGATATTCTGGTGTATTCTAAGAATGAGCATGAACATCAAGATCATTTAACTCAAGTTATGATTGTCTTAGAACGTAAGAAGCTGTTTGGTAACCTTAAGAAATGTGCTTTCTTTACTCCTGAAGTTACATTTCTTGGTTACATTATTACTGGAGATGGTATTAAGGCAAATGAAAGTAAGGTAAAACCCATTCGGTCTTGGCCAGTACCTAAGAGCATACATGATGTTCAAGCTTTCCATGGTCTAGCTTCTTTCTACAGGAGATTTATTCATGGTTTCAGCACCATTATGGCTCCTATGATTGAAGTTATCAAGGGTACATCATTTGTATAGACTCCAAAAGCACAATATGCCTTTAAAGAGATCAAAGCAAGACTTAAGCACCTGTTTTGTCCTTGCCGTGCTTTAGTAAAGTCTTTAAAGTCGAATGTAATGCCTCTAGTGTTGGCATTGGTGGAGTTCTTACTGAGGAAGGTAAACCTCTAGCCTTTTTTAGTGAGAAATTATGTGATTTAAGAAGAAAGTACTCCATTTGTGATAAAGAATTCTATGCCATTGTGAGATGTTTAGAGCATTGGAGTCATTATCTTATCGCAAGTGAGTTTATCTTACATTCTGACCATGAAGCATTGAAGTACATTCAAGGCCAACATAAGTTGAACTCACGGCATGCCAAATGGATTCAGTTTATGCAATCAGATCATTTCACCATCAAGCATAAATCAGGCAAACTCAATCAAGGTGCAGATGCTCTATCTCGGAGGTATCTTTTGTTATTTCAGTTAGATACTTGTGTACTCGGTTTTGAGCATCTAAAAGCTTTGTATGACAAGGATGAAGACTTTAGAGAGTTGTATGCTGATTGTTCTAAGCACCCCAATCCAGGAGGGATTTCTATTCAAGGGTACACGGCTGCGTGTACTAAAGTGTAGCACAAGGGAGCTTCTAATCAGGGAAGTTCATGGAGGATCTTTGGCTGGACGCTATGGAGAAAACAAGACAGTCACCATGCTAAGGGAGCACTATTATTGGCCAGCCATGGAGAGAGACGTGCAGGATATACTCAAGAGGTGCGGGACATGTCAAGTGGCTAAAAGCCATTCCTTACCCCACGGCCTATACACACCTCTTCCCATTCCCACTTCACCATGGGTTGATGTAAGTATGGACTTCATTCTTAGACTGCCTAAAATCCAAAGAAACAAGGATTCTATCTTTGTTGTAGTTGATAGGTTTTCTAAGATGTCTCATTTCATTCCATGCAGCAAGACTAATGATGCTACACATATTGCTGAGTTGTATTTCAGGGAGGTGGCAAGATTACATGGCATTCCTAGGTCTATTGTTTCTGATAGGGATACCAAGTCTTTAAGTCACTTTTGGATTACTTTGTGGAAGAAGTTAGGTACTAAGTTGAAACATAATACTATTTGTCATCTACAAACTGATGGGCAAACTAACGTTACTAATCAAACCTTAGGAACACTCCTAAGAGCTTTGATTAAACCTCATGCCAAAGCTTGTGATTTGCTTTTACCCCATGCAAAATTTGCTTACAACAAGGCACCAAGTAAGGCTACTAGTCTTTCTCCCTTCAAAGTGGTCTATGGAATTGATCCCCTTAGTTCACTTGATCTTACACCACGACCCTTAGACCAAAAGCCAAGTGCTGATGCAGCATCAAGGGTAGAAGAAATCAAGAAGATTCATGAGCGGGTAAGGAGCAAGATTGAGAAGACTAATGAAGCATATCAAGCTCAGGCTAACAAGCACAAGAAAAAGGTGGTTTTTCATAGAGTTGGGAAAAGCTGACCCGATACGATTACCGATCCGAAACAGACACGAAGTTAAGCGGGTTTGAGTATAAATTTTTGACCCGTTTAATTAAGTGGGTTGACCCGTTTAACCCGTTTAATTAAATGGGTTAGGTTCAGATTGAGATTCTCGACACGAAAAAATATCTATTTAATCCGTTTAATTAAATGAGTTAGATAAATCAACTCATTTTTTCATTTTTTATTTATCCACTTACTTTTTATTAGATAATTAAGAATATAAAAATTTTTAAAAATTGTGAATTATGACGAATCAGTGGAATTTTAAAGAGTAATTATTTAATGTGATATGTAAACTTAATTTTTAACACTGTAATTACATATTAATCGAAAATGCTAAATGCGTAAATAGTTAATTAAGCGACTGAACTTGACATGTTTGTCTTAAATGGGTTAAGCGGGTCAACCCGTTTAAAAATTGAATGGGTACAGGTCAAGATTTTTCAACCCGTTTAATAAATGGGTTAGGTTTAGGTCGAGAAATTTTCAACGCGTTTAAGTTCGACACGAACACGAATCCGACCCGACACAACCTATTACCCAGCTCTAGTTTTTCAACCTGGAGTCCTCGTGCAGATTCACCTTAGAAAGGAAAGATTTCCATCCAAAAGTAAGAATAAGCTCATGCCAAGGGCTGATGCTCCCTTTGAGGTACTGGAACGTATCAATGATAATACTTACAGGGTTGATTTACTAGGTGACTATGGAGTTTCAGCCACATTCAATGTAGCTGACTTGAAAGCTTACCAAGACGATGATTACCTTGTTGATTTGAGGATCAAATCTTCTCAATAAGGGGAGGATGATGGAGTCCCCACCACCAAAGATAAGGAAGAAGGTCCAACAAGTCCAACAAGGTCTATTACAAGCTTCAAAGTCCAAGCATTGGCTCAGATTGTTGAAGAGAGCCAAAATCAAGTAACCGGGTTGAAGGACCACAAATTACCCGGTTTTGTTCATCTTATTACTTAAGCTACATTGTGGCTTAAGTCTTGAATTTTTGCATTCTTGGGATCCTTATGATGTCTACTTTTAGATCCAAGCATTTATTTCTAATCATGCACACAAGAAGATGGGAGATCAAGACCTTTTGTCAAAGCGGTCAGTTTTGGTTTAAAACTGCATGGTTAAATGTTTTAGTAGAATTACCCTATTTAAACATGGTTTAACCTCGATTTCTTTGCAAGAGGTTTGTACACACCCTAAGGTTTCCCCCCATGGCCTAAAAACAAAATCATGCTCACTTTTGTTAAGCTTTAAACACATTAGAAAACCAGCTCAAAATTGCCCGTGAACCCGGTTCAATGCAGCATGGTTGTTTTACCTTCCATTAAGGGTTTGCTGCTATCTACCTAGAGTGGCACACGTCCCAAGCCTTCTAGAAGAGCAATGATCAGCTGCAAAAGGGATTTGCCTTGAAAAGAACAACCAATGGGAAGCTTGCTGCAAGAAGACATGTCTCACGGTTTCTATTGGCTAGCCGAAAAGGGGTCATCACTTTACGGCTGCCTCCTTTGTTTATTTTGCTAGAGCTGGTTGGATTAGGCTTAAATAAGCATGATTAAGATGTAAGCATCATTTGTTTTGCTTTCCTTAATGTTTTGAATGTAATTAGATTAAGTGTAAGCAAGGTTTGTACACGGTTAGTTCTAACCGTAAGGATTAGTTTAAGTTAAGACCTTTCCTTCTTAGGAAGGAAAGCTTTAGGTTTGTGCTTGCTAGACTTGTAAACTTAAGCTACACACGGCCCCTTGCTATTTCATTAGCCATTGAATTCAGAAAACACTTTGAGAGCATTTTGCTTTCGAATCTCAAATATTTCACCTGGTTATCCTTAATTTGGTCGATTAACGTAGTGTTCAAGTAAGTCCTAATCTTTGTTTAAGTGATGTTTCTATATCTTAATAAAAGTCTAGGGACCCTAAGCTTACGGTTGGTGGTGTTTCTGTATTCAAATATTGAGTTTAGTTCTATCATTTCCCTTGTTCTTCTACACGGGTTCAAGGAACTAAATTGAATTCAGTTTGCTTAAACTGTGAGCTATTGAATTCTTGTTTTAGTTTTCCTTCAAACCTTCAAAGATACATCAAAAGGGATTCTTATTTGATACTTTGTTTGCATATATATGATATTTTATTGGTATTATAATGTTGTTTTTCTAGTTTACATTTCATTACTTCTAAGAAAATACAGTATTGTTGCTTACTATTTTCTAGTTAATGAGCATCTATTTAGTTCTTACATAAGCATTCATAAGACTTACAAATGAGCGTTTTAAAAAATACTTATATATCCTTAAATTATTTAATTTTTTATCTTTTTAAATAGATATACACCTCCAAATTACAAGGTTATGTTCATTAAAAAAAGAACAAAATAATGAGACATGAGCAACATTTGAGTTGAATTTTTATTGGTAAACTTTTAGTTTTACTCAACATGATATGATATGTTGTTGCAAACTTGGTGTTAATATTATATGTTGGCTATTTGATGTCGAATATAGGTATAAAATGAGTTAATTCTTTTGGTCTATATATGCCCAAATAAACCCACCTACCCGCTATAACCAGTGGGTATGGGTATGGCCATAACATTATAGCACCCGGTGGGTATGAGTATGGGTATGGGTATTAATTTTAAAAATTAGTATGGTGAGGGTATAGCTAAACCCGCCTTATACCCATACCATTGCCGCCCCCCAGTTTTAAACATAAACTAGATATATAGATCTAATAGAGGATATATAGGGATGTATATATAATTTACTTGTATGGAAATTTACTATATATACGAGGCCAGGGTTCCAAGTTTGGGTGAGTCATTCTCTTGCTAAATTTCACATGGTATTAGAGCCAAAAAGAGTGTAAATAAAAAAAAAAAACACAAAACTTTTTTGATCTCTCTTATTTCTGTCATGCCTAAGGTTTTGCCTAGGGTTCCCCTTTCCTGCTCAGCAAGTTAGTGTGTCACCTAGGGTTTTGCCTAGGGTTCTCCTTTTTGATCTCTCTCTTTTTCTTTGGCAGTTCCCCCGTTGTCTGCTCCTCTCCCCCCACAGCACAGCTTCACCTCAGCCCCTTTTGCTGACCCGACATGAGTATCTAGGTGGGTCTCTCGGTCAACAGGTTTGGGGGCATTCCCCCTTTGCCACCGATGATCTGGATGGTTAACGTCACCAATTACATGACAACCATCCTAGCGTCTGTGAATGATTTCCTCTCGTGGTGTACTCAGTTCACCAGACTTGTCATTATACATTAGTTGAAGGGTACGTTTAATGGCTCGATCACTCAGCCACCATCTCATTTGCCCACAACACATGGTGTACCTCATCCAAGTCCCAGGTATGCATATTGGCTTAGGGTGGATTAGTTAGTTTGTGCCTGGCTATTTGCTACGATCTCTAAAGGCACTGTCAGTGAGGTACATGACTTGTCCATTCTATGCAAGTATGGTAATGGTTAGATTCATGCTTCAATAGGGCTAGTCTGGCTCATGCCCTCGATTTAAAACAAATGTTGACAAATATTCTTTTGGAGTCTAATCAAACACTGGATTCGGATTTATAGTCGATTAAAACTATTGTTGATTCCCTTACTACTATAAAATCTCCTATTTCTAATCTTCAACTGATTCAGTTGACTACTGCTAGTCTTTCTGAAGACTATGATTGTTTTGTTACCACCTTTTCCATGCTCCCTAACTCTATTTCGTTCGATAACCTATCATCAAAGTTGCTTTTTTATGAGCAACATCTTAATTATAAGAAAGATCGCAACTTGGCTGTGCATCAAGCCTTCGTTGCAACCACTGAGGATGTTCAAGGACAAAGGGGTGCCAAAGGGAACACTAATAACAAGGAAATTGTAATAATTATAACAAATGGGGTCAAGGTCATAACGACAATAAGAACAACAAAACCGCTTCCATCTCTTCAGCATCGTCATAGCAAACTATTTCTAGGGGTGTCTCAACAGGTACTATTTTGTGTGATTAAGTTGTTTCAATGTCCTCCTACTCCTATTACTAATCATTGCACTGTAGGAACTAACCAATCTAAGTGGATCCTAGGATCATATCCCCATGTTGTCTGTCAAATTTATCATGCTCCTAAACATTCTGCTATGAACTGTCCCAACCGCTACACTCCCAAGCCTCAGTCAATTGTATGAGCTACGCTACTTTCAATCCTGTTTCTGGTGATGAATAGGTTCAGTAACCTGACTCTGCAGCAGCCTCTCATATGACACCTAATGAGGGTAAGTTATTTTCTAAAATCCTTTATTCTGGTAATACTATGGTTAAAATTGGAGATGGTACCCTTATTCCTGTGGCTCATAGTGGCACCTCTGTTCTTCCCACTTAGCATAGACCCCTTACCCTCAAAAATATCCCATATGTTCTTAAACTTCATCATAACTTGCTTTCTATAAGACAATTGTATCGGGATAGTAGTTGTCATATGGTGTTTGACTCTTCTTTTCTTCATGTCAAGGATAACACCACGGGTGATGTCCTATTGCATACATCTAGTTCAGATCCAACCTACACTTTTAGTTCCTGATTCCCTAGTTTCAATTCCTATTAATGTAGCCCTCACAGAGTCTGGAGACCTTTGGCATCAAGGGTTGGGTCATTGTGGTGCTAGCATTTTAGAAGCTTTGAAAAAAAAAAAAAGTTTTGCTCAGTTTAAATTAGTTTTCTCCAATAATCTTATTTCATATTGCTTAGCTAAATCGCATAGACTTCTATTTACCACTGTTGAACATCGAACGATTTCTCTTTACATTTAATACATTCTGATGTTTGGCAATCTCCAGTATTGTGTCATTATGGTTATAAATATTATGTCTCTTTTATTGATTATTATTCACATTTTACTTGGATTCATCCTATGAAACGTAAATCTGAAGTCTATGAGTTATTTACTAAGTTTTAAGCATTTGTAGAAAACTTGTTTAATTGTAAATTAAAATGTTTTAAAGCAATGAGGGACAAGAATTTGATAATTCTCCTATGCTTTCTTTGTTTGACAAACATGACATTTACTTTCAAAAATCTTATCCTAATACTTAACAGTAGAAAGTGGGGTTGCTGAAAGAAAGCATCGTCATATTCTTGAGATACACTCATTTCTCATTGATGCTTGTATTCCAGCCTATTTTTGGTTAGATGCTACTCATGCTGCAGTCTACACCATCGATAGACTTTCCACCTCTGTTTTACAAGGTCTTATTTCAGAGAACGCCTGATTATTCTTTTCTAAAATTTCCTAATTTTATGGCCTCCTCTACAAATAAGCTTCAATCTCAATCAGTACAATGTGTATACTTGGGTTATGCTACTAACTACAAGAGATATCGTTGTTTTGATACCATTTCGAGATGAGGTTGCCTTAGTCATCACATTCATTTTCTTAAAAATCATTACCCCTTTTCCTCCTTAATTTGCAAGGTCACCACATTTGACTTATCCTTTTGTGTTTCGAGGTAAGGAGATTTTACAATTAACACCCACGTCAGATGTCTTGGTCTCTCCGTCCATATTGATTCCCCCACATACCACCCCTAGTTACTAGACCTAGCTTCGGGCCCATGGGCTTTTAGGTCTTATGTCGCTTTTAAGTCTGAGCCCATATGTCTCCCATCCTCTTCCCTGTGACCTTATCTTATCCCAACCCCTAGCGCATCCTCCATAGCCCCAAGCTCAATCTCCCTTAGCTGGCTGCTCTCACCTCCTGTGCCTACTCAACAAATGAGGCCTATTCTGAGGCCTCCTCCAGGCCCATTGCGACTCCCACTGTAGGGCTTGACCTTGTCATCCCCGCCTCCTCACCTATGGTTGCCTTGATCGGCCCATTAAACCACCATCCCATGCAAACCTGCACGAAATTGAGTATTATTAAGCCTCAAAAAATCTTATCCCTTGTTTTCTATATTGCTGAAGTTGAACCCGCTTTCTTCTTTAAGGCTTCCAAACATCCTAAGGGGGCGGATGCTATGATAGAGGAGTGTTGTGACCTTATTGCTAATGACAATAGGGATTTGGTTGTGTCTCCTTCTAAACTGAGTATTGTTTGATGTAGAGTTTATAAAATGAAATATCGATCTGATGGCACCATTGAGAGGTACAAAGCAAGGTTAGTAGCACAAGGCTTTCATTAACAGGCAGGTATTGACTATCACAAGATGTTCATTCCTGTTATTAAACCAGTAACTATCCGCCTTCTTTTATCCTTAACCATTTCATTTGTTGGCCTATCCACCAATTAGATGTCGAGAACGCTTTCTTATATGGCAATCTCACCGAGGACGTTTACATGAACAGCCCCCTGGGTTTGTTCACTCAGCTCTTCTGGGGCATGTCTATGAATTGAAAAAAGCCATATATGGTTTAGAACAAGCACCTTGTGTTTGGTTTCATCATTTCAGCAGTTTCTTACTGTCTTATGGTTTTGTGCATGGTGATCCCTCCATGTTTATTACCCGCACTGATTCTCACATTTTAGCACGCCTCTTTTATGTTGATGACTTTGTCATGACAGGCAAATCTGAAGCTATGCTTTAAAAATTCATTACGCTTCTTTCTAGTAGTTTACAATGAAAGATCTTTGAGATATAGTTGTAGGGCACTACTCACCTCTACGTTATCAAGTGTATTTTTTGCTACTTATAGGGCAATTTGGAGCATGGTTTGTGGTTCCATCCAACTTCCTCTCCTGCCCTAGTGGTAGCATATTATGATGCTGATTGGGCTGCTTGCCAAGACTTCTGCCATTCCACTACTGGCTATGCCGTCTTCCTTGGTCCCAACCTCATTGCTTGATGCTCCAAGAAGCAACCTACAGTCTCCAAGTCCTCCACTAAGGCTGAATATAGAGCTATTGGCTATAAGGTTGGCTATAAGGTTGCTAAAATCATATGAATACGTAGGTTGCTGTATGATCTTGATGTCACTTTCCACACCAATTCGCTTGTGTTGTGACAATCTTAGTGCTACGTACATGTCCGCCAATCCCGTGCAGTATGATCGTAGTAAGCATATTGTTGTGGACTATCACTTTGTTTATAAGCAGGTTGCTAATGGAGATTTAGTTATTCGATATATCCCTACTCGATTACAAATTGTTGATATCTTCACCAAGGGGTTGTCATCTTAGCAGTTTTTATACATAGAACCAATCTATCTGTTCATCTTCCCAATCAGATTGAGGGAGCCTAATGAAGGATTATAGGGATATATACTTAATTTACTTGTATGATACTTTTCTATATATACAAGGCGTGTCTCCCAGGTTTGGGTAAGTCATTTTCTCACTAAATCTCACAAGATCATCATTCCTTGTTTATCTATACATGTGTTCATAATGTGAAAGATGTTCATTATTATTCCAAAATGATGCTATTATTTTATAAAATGCAAGCTAGATGCTCATTATTTTATAAAATTGTATGCTTATGAACTTAACAACGACGTGTATTATTTAAAAATTTGTGTACTCTTAAAAATTCGTGTAGTCTGTATTCAGCTACGTCACTTGTTGAACCCAAGAATCCCTAAAAGGCTCTAGAGCACTCCGACTAGATCATAGCAATGCAAGAAGCGTTAAATAAGTTTGAACTAAATACAATTTGGAGACTGACTATCAGGCCTAAGAATTAGCCTATTATAGGAACCAAATAGGCGATCGGAAAGAACCTTGATGAAATTGGGGTGGTTGTTAGAAATAAAGTCAGACTTGTGGTAAAAAGGTGTAGTTAAGAAGAAGGAATTTGTTATGATAAGACCTTGCTCCTGTGGCCAGACTTGAAGCCATCAGACTCCTTCTTCCATTTACATCAAATGGATGTGAAATGTGCTTTTTTAAATGGACACTTGCAAGAGGAGGTGTATGTTCAGTAAATTCATGGCTTTAAGGACTCAAAGAATCTTAGTAATGTGTACAAACTTCATAGAGCTCTCTACGGACTCAAGTAAGCTCATAGAGCTTAATATGAAAAATTATGCATGTTCCTACATGGATTCAAAAGAGGTAAGAGTGATAAGGTTATGTTCATCAAATCCAAAAGCAAAGAATTCTTCTTTAAGTTTATGTTGACGATTATAACACCTTGAAAAAATAGCAATTAATTTTTGATCATGTGTTTATATGTAATTTGAATGTTCTTTACATAGTTTATGGTTAAGCTTGACTAGTAAGAATTTAATATTATTATAATGATTACATTGTAAATGCTAGTGATTCAGGGAAAAAAAAGAGGGGCGTGAATAACATGGGTAATATTAAACACTAAGCTTACAATGTCAAGATTTGATGTGTGATTGACTTACTAGATCAACACCATGCAATTCTTCCGATTGATCAAGCTAAGTTAATAGAGTTCCTTAACAGGCAAGTACATTTGTCAACTCATATTTACTTGTGGACACTTAGGATAATTATGTGGCAATGCAGGATAAACGTTAAATTATGATGTGTTATGACCCTCTTAAATCAAATACATGACTAAGGTCAATTAAAAGAAAAATTATGTAGCTTGACTAAATGGCACATAAGGCAGGGAGGTGGACAACTTATGGAGTCAAAATTAAGTGGTGTTGTAATTTTATTAAGTTAAAAACATGCATGTCTTCTTAATTAGTCAAATAATGTTGGTAGGTGTAGACTCCTCATTGGGCTAGAAAGTCATACTTAAGGATGAAATTAGTTATCATCAAACAAAAATTCCTTCTCAAATTGTGTATTTGGTCAAGAGAAGAAAAGGGGTACAAGGAAAAGTTGTCATATCTAATGTGAGTAAATTCCTCCATCTTCCTCTCCTAAAATTTGATTAGGTTTTATCAAATGTTCATGAATTTGTACATTAGGCTTCAATTGAAATAAATAGGAACTCAATCCACTATTTAGAAACCCACCATAAAGTGGGAAGTTAATCTTCAGGTACCCTGACGTATGTAATATTGATAATTTCTAGGCCTTAGTTTTTAGAGTGAATATTTTATTCCTTCGAAGTTTAGTGATCGAATTTTTAAATACCTCTATATTTTCTTGACCCCCTAAACTTTTGAAATTTGTATTTTTAACCCCAATCCTTAAAAAGTACTTTTCAAAATTTTAATTTGTTACACGTGTAATTTCTCTCATAAGTACTACTCTTGACCCGCTTTCAATTGGTATCAGAGCTACGTGACCAAAAATAATTAAGATAATTAAATTAATTAATAATTAATTAAGCTAATTAACTATGTTTAATGCTTGAATTGTCACCTACTTGCCCTGCTACTAATTATTCACATATTATTCACTAACCAATAGGAACCACTTCAGTAGCATCTTAATTAAACTATATCATTTATATAATTTTAGAATTAAAAGCCAAATTAGTAAAAATTAAGACTTAGTTAAGGATGTTAAGAAGTAATCGTCTGCAATCCATCTTTCTTTAGTTAATGAGATTAGACATAGTTAGATTTGACAAAAACTGAGTCGAACCCGCCTGAAAATTTTGAATTTTGAGCATGATTTTCTCAACCCAAACCCAAAATATACCGATTCCAAAAACTTGCAAATTTTTGGGTCAAACCGACCCGAACCCACCTGCTCGATCCGAATGCTATAACTTAATTTTTATTTTTCTTTAATTTTTTCCTAAACAATAATAGTTTTTCCATTATAATGAATCATTTAGAGAAACGTTGTACAATAATCGTATTCCTTTACAAATTAGACAATGGTACCTGTTCTTTTCCTAATTCATTCCCATAAAATAACGTCATATATAACTTATAAATGGAAATTTTAGAAAATGGGAATAAAGTAACTATAAAATCTTAAGAAGATCAATTTACAATAAGATAAGTATTAAAAATGTGCAAGTCATACCATTATATTCTTAATGAAATGAATGTCTCATCGCATTCTAAATAATACTACTTTGTAGTAATCCAAAATTTTGATGTTATAATTAATAGATAATTATAATATCTTGTACGTCTATGATATTCTTTCGTTTGGTTTCCTTATAATTGTCTCAAACTTGATGTTAGTGTTGGGCAACAAACCAACTTGTTTTTGTGTTAGGATCGACCCACTAATAAAACATACTTAATTAGGTAATGATAGTTAACAAAACATCAAATTATTACACGGGTTGTTAACGAGTCGAACCGCTCTGACCCGTTAACATGCTTTAGATTGACCGGGCTATGAATGACCTGATATTTTATTAGTATTTTACTATACGGGCCAACCAAACCAAACATGACTTATTGTCCACTCGTATATTACGTTATATATCATATTGAAAAGTTTGAATATTTTTGATCTTCTTTTAAGAAATTACAATTATAATGCTTGTTCATTAAACACAGATAATTTTAAGTAATAAATATATTGAGATTTTGATTTTGACAAAAATAGAAATAATTCACTAAGGCGGCGCCTCAAACCCGTTGGGTTGACCGAAACCCGTAAAACCGAAATACGCCTGCCCATATTTTACCCAAACCTGAAATGCATCCAACCTGTATTCTCAAACCTGATATACACCCAACCCATATTTTATCCGAACCCAAATACATCCGAACTATGCTTAACCCGCCCGTCCGAATTGATAGGTCTAGGCATAGTGGAAAATCTACTTTAACTATTAGCACTCCATTTCAGCATAAATATCCTTTCCAAAACTCCAAAAATAAAAATCCATTTTCTTTGTGTGATATGAAAATCCAACAAGAAGTAGGAGAAAAATCAACTGAAAAATCATTTGAAAAGCCAAAAAAAGAAGAAGAAGATGGAGTATAAGCAGTGTAATCTTGAATAATTACAGAATATGTTTGATAAAAAACAAAATCCAGGAGAATTAAATGAAATCATGGGAACAATAGCTGAAAAACCAGATGTATTATGTGATGATAATGAAGAGACAAATAATATCTAGTTAGAAGAAGAAATATATTAGCAGATGAACCTCATTGAACCAAATGATCTCAATGTTGTACCTTTAGAAGAAGTTAGAAGGAAACTGGATAAAAAAATATGGCAAAACGGTATTTGACGATGAAACTAATGAAATTGGAGAAGAACTTAACATAGATAAAATCGAGTCCAATATAGTTAACAACGTTGTTCCTAAACCTGAAGAATTTGGTACCTTCTAGAGGAAGTACCCTTTTATGAGACATAAGTACATTCCAGGAGGGCATGCAACTAACTTTTCAAGGAAAACCACAACCTTTGAAGAGATTGACCTTACCCCAATTAGCCAAATAGGATACACCTTAAACATTAATGGAGCTCATAATAGAGAAGAAATATTTAAACACTGAAAAAGAGGCATGAATAGTATCCTAAACTTAAATAATATTTGGACTGCTAGAAACTTCCTAAACTATATCGAACATAATTTTTTTAGCACTGTAACTGACTGGTATGAATCATTAGATGAGGAAGGTAAAAATATATTAAGAATGATGGAAACACCAGCTGTTATATTCAAAAAATTATGTAAGGAAAACAAAACTGAATTTATCGGAGCAAAGGTTGATTCCAAAGAAAAAGCTAGAGAATGACAAAGAAAGATTAATAATATAGAATTATAGGATATGAGATATCTAGAGAATTATATTACTGAATTTAGTCAATGTGACTACAAAATTGGGCATAACAAACCAATCTCGATATGTTTTAAGACAAATTACCATTCCCAATCAATTCTGTATTCAATGAAAAATACATTGCATGGCTTAAGAAAGCAAATGTCATTGATAACCTTGGTACAAGAATCTCTTATCTAAGAAAATGGATTAATAATCAATATCTCGATCTCCAAAAATAAAAGAAAATGAAGAAAAAATTTCTAGCATGTTGGAATAATCTTCACCAATGGGGAAAGTAACCGGAGAGGAGAAAAAAAAAGAAATTTTATAAGAAAAAGAGCTTTAACAAACAAAGAGGAGAGAAATTTAAAAGAAAATATAATAACAAACGAAGCTCTAAAAAATGAAAATTTTTTAAGAAAAGCCACTTATTGTCCTTCCGGGAAAAATAATTGCAAGTGTTGAGCATGGGGAGAAATAGATCATTATGCAAACAAATGTAAAAATAGAAAGAATAATAAGTTTATTGAGACTTTGAGTAGTCTAGATTATTCAAAGCTTAGCGAGGAAGAAGCACTTGATCTAATCCTGAACAACAAGAGAATTGTTGAGATTATACTAGAAGATAAATATGAAGAAAGTGATTATGAAGAAGCTAGTCATATGATGGAAAGTAACTCAATTAGTCTTGGTGATCTTCAAGGAGAAGAATTTATTATAGATAATGAGAATGAAGATATCAAAGGAGATTGAATCCTTCCTATAATTAAGAAAGACATGATTTATTAAAAAAATTCATCTTTCAATTAAAAAATGAGCATGTGTGCGAAATGATGGAAGGAGATTTAGAGATAAAAGACTATGAGTATGATGTGGGAGAAGTTAATCTCATTAATAGAAAAACATCCTTAAACATAACAAAGATAGCAGTCATAGGTATATTGGAAGTGTCCAATTCCGAATTACTCCTTTACATTATTATGCCAACGACACTGATCTTTATGATTTGCTCTGTGATAACAGATTACCAAATTTATGAATCAAATTATCATAGGGATTAAGACCAATTTATTCAATGGGTCCATAGGATTCAATGATCGCCATGGATATTATATAAGCTTAAAAGATGAATTTACCAAAAACTTCCTATCCCTTAAGATAAAAATAGTTGGATGGACATGAAAAGAGGAGGGGACCCACTATGGATATTTTGAAAAATAATCTACAAATTAGAGAATACCATATATCTAAAAACTAAGGTAACAATGATAGAGGTAGAAAAATTTGAAAGTCCTACTTTTATGCAAAAAATCCAAAGGCTAAAATCCAATCTTTAGGAGATAAAAATCGAAGGTTATATCTAGCTTTATCAATTCCACAAAAATCAATAAGAAAAATGTAATAAAAGTTAATGAAAATGGTAACATTACCATTAAACCTCAATTATTAAGAAGCATGAGTGCAAGATTAGAATGCGGAGAAGGGTCTTCATTAGCTAAAGAAAGGCTTAAAGATGATGACACAATTAGTATGATCAGTAAAATGAATAGATAGAGTTTTGAATCTGCATACACAATAAGACCAAAGTATGAGTCTAGATACAAAAGTCATTGGGTACAAAACCAGAATAGTTAGTGAGCCAATCTATAAGGATGAATTAGTAAAATATATGACTATGGACATATGCTATGAAGTGACCAACACAAATACTAATAACATCTATATCCTAATAAATGCATGCTTAGAGGGATATGATAGATATAAATTGTGTGCCTGTATAGATAACGGTTGTTCTGTCTGTTTTGGAAAAAGATCCTTATTTCCAAAATTTATATAGAAAAAAATCAAGAATTCTTTACAAGTAAGGATAGCTGACAATGGTACAATGAGCCATAACGAAGCGGTAGAAGGGTTATCCATAGAGATAGGAAGAGTTTAATGCAATATACCAGTTTTATGGGCTACTGATCAATCCTATCATTATTAAAAATAATTTTCAGAGGCTATATTCTTGATGCACATTGATTGCTGTCGCAAGCGCACGGCTGTTGTAGTATAGTTTTAATATCGATCCCACAGAGACCAAGTGTAATCTATCGAGTTTTAACATATTATAAAAGGCTAGGTGACCAAATTTGCAATCAGTTGTTTTGACTATCACTATTTGACTATTTGAAATTCAATCGAATTAAAGACATCTCGGGAATTGTTTCGCCTAGTGAAGAGTTGGATTGTTTAATTTAGATATGCACTTTATCCAGATTGGATGATTCAAAAGAGTGCAATCAAATTAAAAATTCAATCTTTTCTTTCGAAACAAACTGAATTGCCTAAACTAACTCGATTAGCATTCTTTCAAATATCCTTGGTTTAGTCTTGGTTAGGGATTCTTGATTGCTAATATTTTTCTCTTAAAAAACACCTCTCTTTCAAGCAGTTGTTAAATTAAGTTCTAACTTGTTGTTCTAGTGGTGAGTTTCTCCTTTCAGTACTTCACTCAACTATCTAGTGTCTGCAAGTAAATCTGGCCAAAACTTACACACAATAGTTCATCCACAGGATAAAATTCAATCAAATCCATTGAATGAAGTACAAATATTAAAAACTAGAGATCCAACATCAATACTTTGGCTAACAAGTTCTTAGACTAAGAAAAAGCTACTCACACATAATGGAAATATTCTACATCTAACAAAAGTTTAAGAAGAGATTGGAAGGGAAAGAAAAACTTAACAAATATGGTGGTCTTCAATGGCTTCCCAAACTCCAAGCCTTTAAGTGCCAACCTTCCACTCCAATTCCCTTTCTCACTGTAAAGAAAACTAGAAAAAATCCTAAAACTAATGATAAAAGTGACAGTTGGTTGCTTTGATTTTCTTTGCTCTCTCTATTACAGCCGAGAAGAACCCTATTTATGTATAAGCTCAGCCGTTCTTAGCACAAAATGAAGGAAGATGAAGAGGCAGTAGTTTTAGACTTATCACAGACCGTGGCCATCACCATGAAGAGTCCGTGGCTGCCTCTATCTCCATATTCTCTGGTTCTTCTTTCTTTTCCATGGGTATGGCAATATGGGGGCATTTGTGGGGAGTCAGAACACTATAAATTGGGATAAAAGTAAGGGCAAAAAGGTCTATAAACCTGTAAAACATAGAAAAGAACCATACCCAAGTGTAAAATGGGAAAAGGAGTATAGATTATAATATAAAGTACATAATTCTCCCTAAAATGCAGCAAAACGACCCTAAAATAGAGCGCATTCTAAGCATCTATCAAACTCTCCCATGCTTGAACCATTGCTTGTCCTTAAGCAATTATGAAAACCAAAAGTAAAATGAAGAATCTCATCAGGTAAACATAAGTAGCAACATCAATAGCCTACCAATCCAAGAAGCTAGCCCAAAAGTGATGAAAAATTATTGCAAAACAGATGAGAGAATGAAGTTTTCAAAATAAGAGCAAATACCATCACATTAAGCATTGAATTGATCACTCAAATTAGCTTAAACAATCATATCGGTACATACAATCGGGAGAGTTTAAAGAATAGGTAGACCTCACTGTACGAATGAAGCATTCATCACTCATGTGTTTAAAAATATAATGTGGTTTACTTAAATCTGATTCCAAAGAAATCAAATCTACCATAAGGTTGATAAGATTCTCAAATTCGCCACCACGAAAATGCAACGCATGCTAGACAATCATGAGGACTTTGATAGGGTTGTAACGGGGCTATGGGTAAAGGTAAGAGGGGAGCAAATATGTTGGGATTTGTAGAATTTAAAGTCAAAGATTATGAGCATGAATCATCTTCACCCAGATTTTTATAAAAATACTCCTCATACCAAACAACAATACATCTCAAATACACAAAATAACCCCGAGTTGGTCGAGTATGTGAAAAAGTGTTGAAATATAAAATTCATGCTAAATCCTTGCATTGTTTTTGCTTCTCTCTTTTGTTTCTTTCAATTTTTTTTTTTGGCTTTTTTTCTTGATTTTCTTTTGATTTTTGCTTCTTTTTTTTGCTTTCTCTTTTTCGTTCTTTTAGATAAGAGAAGGATTATGGCAAGAGAAATTGCGCATTTTTCAACACTTTTTCTAACTACTTGCAAAATTCAACCCAGATAATACCAAGGGAAATATCGCGCTAATCCCTCATTGCATTCAAACAAACCCCACCCAACAACAACGTCATTATTATTCACCAACTATTTCCAATCACTAATGAAACTCTATAGTGTTGGCGAAAAAGTTAGAACATGTATTCAGTCAAAGTTCAATATTATAGGTTTTCATCAAAAAAGAGAAAGGTGAGGGCTCAATGGGGGTAGCAAGGGATAAATCATAAAAAGGGTGGCTATTTGGTCAATGTAGCTCATAAATTTAAAGAATATGCTAATAATATCGCCTAAACATTCATGCTAAATGTGATCTTAAACAAGAGTTAAAGGAAGTTCTAGTGATTTGAAACCTAGAAAAAGCAACACATGAAAAAGAATATGAAACTAAAATGATGAGTTAGTCCAAATAAGACTCAAAGTCACATAGGACAACTACCAAAGCTCAATTAGCTCATTAGATCATACGTGCTAGATATTAATGCAAAGATTCATTAAGCAATCAAATCGCAGTCAATATGACAGACAAAACATGAGTTTCGAAAACTTATAATCAAACATTTATTTATAAATGGGCATAACAAAAAAGGTCAAAATAAGCTACTTAGTCTCTCTTTTTTTTTAAAACACACTAAAATGCAACTAAAAATTGTTGAAAATACCAAAATGAAGATAAACCTAAGAAAAGAAACCTAAAAATAGGAAGAAAAATGAAATGATCAACTAAAAATGCAAACTACTTCTAATGCAATACTTAAAATGCAAACTACTCACACATCCACATCACGTACACATATGTACACATAACTCGCGCATGCTTGCACAAAGCATTGTCCTCAATGCAAGGACATAAAAATCAATGGGAAACAAAAAGAACTAGAAAGGAGGAGGAGAAGAAGGAGGGTGGGGATGAGAAATATGCCAATCTCACCAAGTCTCTAAACAGGCCCTAAAGTCCTAGAAGTATTGGTTTTGGGAGGCAATCATCCCACGGAGCTCACCATGTCGCTCCTAGACAAAGTCACGAAGCACGATATGTTCAGTTTGAATGTAAGCTCGGAGAGACGCTTGCTCCTCTTGAATGGACTGAAGGGTAGCATGTAAACTAGCATCATTAGAGGAGGAGAATGGTTGGGATGAACTAGAGGCCCTTAGGTGGGGTAGGGGAGAAGGTGGTGCGGGTTGTGCCATATCTTCATCACCTGACAAAAATTATAGATTGGCCCTGTTCAAAGAAATGGTTTGTTCAACTTAAGGTAGAGACATGAGACGGTTTCTAAGATAAATCCAATAAATATGCCCAGCCTCTATCTTACAAAATTTCATTTGTCTAAAGGCGGCGAAGTTTAACCGCTCAAAATTGGGAACTCTATCGTCAGGGTTCGGTTCTATCCTTATAGACCTAGCAATGGGGGTAACAAGGCCCCCAATCACAATCCCCTGTACAGAACTAGTAGCCGCACTATGCAATTAATTAACCAAGGATAAACCAGGGTTGAGTCTGTCACTTGGAGCATCCTATACAAAAAATATGATTTAGCTAGGCGAGGCACATTCAAACTATCCTCCCTCTTAAGCAAATCACAAGCAAGCAATCTTTGGGTTACTTGAATATAAGGGTTCTAATGACAGTACCTTTAGAGTTTCTTGTATCATACCGATGAATCCAGAAATTTCATGCCATAATGCATTTAGGTTAAACTCTATAGGGACATGTCAATAAGGCAAGTCCATACTCGGTAGAAAACTGAATATGCTATTAAGGGCACTTAAGTTTAGCTCATAAAACTCCCCATCTAGATAGAAGAAAATCTAACCTTTTTGACAACTAGGCCCACTAATGACCTCCACATGCAATGTGCTCAACAATTCAAGGGTCAGGTCACGATAAGTGTGGTCGCCAGTCTCTAAAAATTGCCTCATACCTCCCCTAGCAAAGAACTAACAGAGATCATCTAACAAACCCAATCTAGTCAACAAATTCTCGTCATAATAACAAGTGGCAACAATTGACTTACTACTCAAATTATTGTATTTAGCAATATGCTCACGATGTGTTAAACCAAGAGAGTTAGGGATATTACCTCGGTTTTGTGCATTTGTTGAGGTTCGGGAAGTCCAGGGTGCTCTTTGAGGTGCTTGGTGTAGAGCTTGTCGTAGAGTTACAAATTAAACAACTACTTTGATTTATAAATAAGATTTATAGCATAGGAAAGTAGGGATCGATCCCACGAGAAAAGATTATGATAATAAGCTAGTTTGAATCTAACTAAATTCACTACTCTAATTTATTTTACTTCTTTTAATATTCCTAAAACAAATCAAATTAAACAAGTAAAAATCCGAAAAAATTACTTAATGGGTAGCCCGGTGCACAAGCATCCTGCATTTGCACAGGGTCTGGGGAAGGGTCGCACCCCAAGGGGTGAATTGTAGGCAGCTTAACTTGACTTTATCAGTGACTGACTCCACGGCTCGAACCCATGACCTTTTGGTCACACGGAGACAACCTTACCATTGCGCCAAGGCTCCCCTTAAAAAAAAAATTACTTAATACTACCCCTAAATGTTCTAAATTTAATTCTGAAAATAAAAAGAGTAAATAGCTAACCTAAATATTCTAGAAAAATGAAAACAGAAATAATCACACAATATAGACTGAAAATTAAAACAGAAAATAGTAAGTAGAAAATTAACATTAAAAATCACAAAAAGTAATCTAAATTAATATCCAGAAAGTTTATAACTTTATATCTCCAAAATTGTATGTATTAAATTCAGAAAAAGTAAAACAGAAAATTAACCACAAAAAATAAAATCTGAAATTAGAGAAATAAGAAACTGCACTAATATAAATATGAAAATAAATAAAAAAAGTACCCAAATTTTAGAATATAATTTTATGGACTTAATAAAACCCTAAAAACATAAAATAAAAATTAAAAACATAATTTTCTGATTTATTAAAGTAAAAACCTGCACATATCCAATTCATGAAATAATTCTGAAAAATTATCAAATAATTTTCAAAAATTTTGAAATTAAATAGATGCAGATTAGGATACTATGTAAACCCTAAATATGAAAAAACACAAAAGAAACTAATTTTAGCCTAATTGCTGACAAACCGATAAATAGATGACAAAAAAGAATAGAAATTAAATCTGAAAATTATAATCACATTAAAAACCAAAATGTAACTAATCTGAAATCAGTAAGACACTTCTAAAAGATTACTCTTTTTGGAGGGGGTAAACGAAATTTATAGTAAAGCCTATAAAGTTAAGAATTAAAATTGATAAATTAAAGAAATCAACTAAAACACAACAGATAATTATCAAAGATACCAAATTTACAAAAATTACTTAGCATAATCTATATTTACCATGCAAATTAATATTTATCATCAACATACAAATCGATTTATCCATGAGTTAGACTGTAGGAGACACCCACTAGCGGATCTTTCCCATTTTTCCTTATATTATAACTTATTTAGGTCAATCTCTAATATAAACCCTACTAGTTTTGATAATCTTAATACTAGCACAAGAATTTAGTCAAATTAGAGCATTAAGTATTAGAAAAACATCATCTAACCCCTTATAACCAACTTATCAGCAAATTAATTTAACGAAGATCTATAATAATTACCTAATTAAAAGAGATGAGTTTGAGCCATCCATGATTAATTAGGGTGATACTAATACTTAAAAGACTATAGCTTTTAAGTACTAAAGTCTTTTAAACTATTACATGAATTCATATTAAACTAATTAGCATAGATTCTAATTAATCTAACGCGAATATCATAAACGATAAATACTAATCGTTATAGAATCATGAATAAAAATCAACTGAACAATAAAGCATAAAACTTGTTTCAAAATAATTAATTTAGCATGGCTTCAAATAGATTATACTAAGTACGAAGAAATTGCTCACTCATATTGAAAATAAAATCACAATAATTAACCAAAGCTTCCATGTTTAACAATAAACTAAACTAAACTTAAAAAAATAAAAATAAAAAGTAGCAATAGGATGATTCTACTTGATTGTGGAGTGAAAAGTGATCCGCGATGATGATGATGATCGATGGTGTTATGCTTGTGTGATGGTGGTGAGGATGCTAGGCTGTGATGGAGTGATGAGGCGTAATGGAGAGGAAGCTTTTAGGGGGTCAGGCGTGGATGTGTTTAGAAGGTGATATATGATGGTGATGAAGATGATCCTGATGATGATGGGGCTGATAAAGAAGTGGCGTGAGTGTGTGTGGTTTGAGGGGGAACGACGTTCGTTTTTTCACAGAGGAGGATTGGCGTGAGTTTTTATAATATTATCTACTAGGGTTTTCTTCTTTAGACTCATTCTTTTCCAAGTCTTCTAGTTTCTCTTCAATTAGGAGTAATAATTTTGTAACCCTAGCCCAAATAAATCATTATGGAAGTAATATTTTTTCATAAATCATTATTTTTGGACCGACTTGATAACTTAGGGTTTAAAATCCGAACTTTGCCATCTTCTCTTTTCCTCTTTATTTTGTTAACGCTTAACCTGAAAAATATATAAAATAAAGTAAATTAGACGAAATAATACGTATAATATAATCAAAATAATTATTAAAATAATGCAGGATTTATGACTTAACACTCGGCTAGATGTCCCCGCCTCTTGGTTGATTCTTATCTTCTTCTTGGGTGCCATTGAAATGGTGAATGGATGAGTGAAAGTTTGAAACTCTAACTAAAGTGAAAAATGGAAAAGAAAAGAACTAAAAATGCAAATTTTGAGAAAAGGAAGGTGAAATAGGAAGAAATATCGAAGAAAAAGAGAGAATTTGGAAGAATGGCGATTGAAGTAGAGTGGTTGAAACTTGGGGCATAAAAATGGATAGAATGTGGGATAAAGATGGCAGTTGTAGGAAGATATAGTGAAAAAGTAAAGAAAATGAGAAGAAAGGAATGAAATTTGAGGAAAAATAACAAAAAATTGAAGGTAGAGATGGGTGGTTATGGAGGTTTTAGAGGGAGAAAGAGAGAGTTTAGAGAGAAAAGGGACGAAGGGTTGAAGAAGACAAATGGGTGTTGGGTCAAAAGGCATGAAAAACCCTTGACCATGGACTGAGAGTTTCACCATGGACCGATGGGTCCAACACAGAGGGTTTGTAGTGAGCTCTGTCTGTAAGTTTTTTTTTTTTTTCTAGTTTTTCAAGTAGCTCGTCTATGAACTGGATTAGACACCACGAGGGGTCTGTGAAGGGCTCAGGAATAGTGGCTAAAAGTCTCTTCTAATTATTTTGTGATTTTTTAAAGGATTTTTTTCACTCTTCTTATTGTCTGTTTTCTCACTTTGTTTTGGTTTTCTTCTTTGTTTCTTTGGCTTTTCTTCCTATTTTTTCTCTTTTTCTTTGTTTTTTTGGAAAAAAAAGAAAAATATATATAATGAAAGAAAAGAGAAACTAGTAAATGAAAGAAAAAAAACTTGGGTTGCCTCCCAAGAAGCGCTCTTTTTGGGTGGGGCGCTCGACCATCTCTTCTAGGATGACTCGGGAACAAAAGGGTGATGGATAGTAGGCTTGTCAATAGGGTCCCCCACATCTCCCAATTTGCCTTTATCGCGTACCTCGAAGTCAAAATTATGCACTAGAAGATACCATCCCAAAAGCTAGGGATGGAGGTCCTTTGCCATCAAGTGACTCCATTTAAGATGGTCTGTGTACAAAATAAAGTTGTAGTTGGCTCCATCAGACGGGCTACTTCTAAGTTCGAGTCCTATGTTAAAGTCATACTGTATATCATCAATTTGAGGCATGGACCGTACTACTTGAGCAAGCTTATAATAATAACTCATGAACACCTCGTTAGTTGCATAAGTCTCGTCCTCGACTATGCTAGATGGCGTAGGTGCGTTGAACTCCACCCTAGCATAATCTAGGTCGAGACCTGTAGGTGTAACACATTCAAATAATAAAGGATCAACATGCCACTAATCATCAAATGAGCCAATCTCATGAAAATCCATATCTTCTTCTAAAGCAGATGAATCTGGTTTTTGGACAAGACAAATTCAACATGACTCGCCCCTACATCAAAGGTCAAATGTCCTCCCTTTACATCAACTTTGCCAACCGAAGTGGCCAAGAAGTATCTTCTTAGAATAATATGGGCACATGCATCTACGGCCATATCGAAGATGATAAAGTCGTCAAGCACATAAAAATTACCTATCTTCACAGGAACATTCTCTAAAATACCCAAAGGGCACTTCATGGAACCATCCGCAAATTGAAATGAAATAGGTGTTGGTTGCAACTCTCCTAAACCAAGCTTTGGGAAAATGGGATATGGTATATGACTAACACTTGCACCAAAATCATACAAAGCCCTATCGATCCTCACTGGACCGACCATACAAGGAATAGAGAAGCTACTTGAGTCTTTAAGTTTAGGGGGAAACTCTTCATCTATCACCACATTACTTTCCCCTCTAAAGGGTAGGATCTCAAAGTCAGAATTTTTCTCCTCACTTTCAGCTCTAGACACCTCCCCACCTTCCTCAAGCTCTATCCCCGTAGACTTCTCTACCCTACTTTTCAAGGTAACACAGTTGCATTGCTTAGGGGGATTTGCCTCGGGCTTCCTAGGAAGTCTCCCTAGGGGTGTAGATGAAGAGGTAGCTTGTTGAGTTATTTGAGCTTCTAACATCTTATTATGAGTAGTAAGCACATCAATCTTGGAGGCTAATTGCTTAATATACTCATTTTGCTTTTACTACAACAAAAGTATGTTCTCCATCATGGTTTCTAAGTTATATTTTTGAGGTGTTTGCTGAGGATAAGGAGGTCTTTGAAATCCAGGGCATGGTTTAAAATTCATTTGAGGCATAAGAGGGCCATTAGACCTATCGAAGAAATTGGAGTGATTCCTTCAACCAAGATTATAGGTATTAGAGAATGGGTCATAGGTTGGTCTAGGATTAAAATTATTGACATAGTTGACTGGTTCACCAACATCCAGAGCAAATGGGCTCCCAACTTGACAATTCACAGTCAAATAATCAACTAACCCACAAATTTCACATGACGAAGAAGGGGTAATTGATTTAATACAATTAACATTCAATCGTTCTACCTTTTGAAACACGACATCGACCTTAGCAAAAAGAATAAAGATAGCATCAAGTTCTAACCTACCTCCAACCCTCTTGGGCTTGCTTCTCTCATTAGACCATTGGTAGTTATTCAGCGCCATCTCTTCAATAAGATTGTAAGCCTCGTCTTCAGTTTTGTTAATAAATGTACCTCCCGCTACTGTGTCTATAGTATACCTCACCGGTTGGGTGACTCCGTTCTAGAAAGCTTGCACTAACATCCACCGTTAAAGACCATGATGTGGACATACCCTCAATAGGTCCTTGAAACGCTCCCAGGCTTCATATAACAATTCGTCCTCCCTTTGAGCGAAAGTAGTGATCTAGTTTCTCAAACTTGTCATCTTGCTAGGGGGAAAGAATATCGCAAGAAAGACTTTGGTGAGCTCATCCCACATTGTAATGCGTTCCGAAGGCAAACGATGGAGCCACACTTTTGCCTCGTCCCTCAATAAAAAGGGAAATAACCGGATTTTGATAGCATTGTTGTAAAATTCCACAAGTGTATGGTTTTATCGTTGTAGGAATTACGGGTATCGTCCTCAAGGATAGTTGTGAACTTTGGTTACCAAAAATTCTAAACTAATTTAAAACTAAATACTAATTAACCAACTCCAAAGTCAAGTTATTTGACCAATTATTAGACTAAGTAAATAATATTAATTCATGGAACTGTAAGCTCTAATCTGCAAAGACTTTACACCAAAATAAGAATGAAGCACCAAACTGTAAATAAGTTGAGCCTACCAACACTTAGCTGTAATGATTTGTTTTTATTCATTCAGCCAAACAAAGCAGTAGATGAAAGCAGAGCAACGAAAGCAGAGCAAACTTGAAACTCATAGCAGCAGAGGAAACGAGAAACGAGAGCAATGAATTTAGCCAACTTGAAGTCCTTGATTATGTGAATGAAAGAAAACAGAAGTAAAAAGTAAAACTAAAGCCTAATTCTAAAACTAAAACGAACGAAAAATGGAAAGAGCAATTCGATCTGGAAATTAAAGCTACCCTACTCTATGTTAAGCTACCCCTAATCTCTATTTTTGACCTCCATTTGAAGCTCTGTTTTCGGCCCTCCTTCAAGGCGAAGAAGAGGCCCCTGCTGGTTCATGGCGCCCAATAATTTCCTCCATTAGTTCTCGATTAAAAGCCCTTACGACTGCCGTCTCTTTGATGGTGATGATGATGGAATGAATGAGGAGAGAGAGGACTTGCGGCATGCTCGAGTGCCCTGTTCTCGATTTTGCCGGGAAAAAGACAGAGGCACAAAGAAGAAGAAAGGGAAAGGGGGAAAGGCTGGAAGTCACATGTAGCTCACGTGCCAACAAATATAATGGACTTACTAGGATAGACTGAGAGAGAGAAAGGAATGAGTGGGGGGACTGGTCATGTGAGAAGGGGGCCAGGTCTAGGTCGCGGACTGGGCAAGAAGGTTTGGGCTGGCCCAACAGGGGAAGGGGAAGGCTCTGCGGGTTGGCTTATCTGGAAAAGAGAAAGGACGCTGGGCGTCAGGCCGTTGGGCTTTCTCATTTGGTCCAAACCTTGTCGATTCAATTCTCTCTTTTTTTCCAGAAATTTATTCAATCTTCAAAGTTCTGTAGTTCTTACAAAATAAACAAAAACAACATTAAAATCCTAATTTAATAATTTATTTTGAGCAATTATTAAATAATAAAAGGGTATAAAATATCATAATTTTTGGTTGAACAATTACCCCCACACCTAAGTTTTGCTTTTCCTTAAGTAGACAAAGCTAAAAATCCTAGAAAAAGAAAAAGAAAACCCTAACTCACGTTCGTAGGAAGTTGCACTTAGCATGTGCAACAAGCCCTTTAAACCCCTAGGTTACCCTCAGTGGACGCGGAAGGTCTCGTGAGAGTTTATAGAAGATGTACCCACAAAATTTATAAAGAAAATGAAAAAGGAAAAGAGAGACAGAAATAGAAAAACAGCTGGGATTTACAAACATAAATATACAAGGGAGAAGCACGTGTACATTCTAACTAACCAAATCACCCGTGTAGCAAAGATATTGGCTTGTACAAAAATATAATGCACTCATCAGGGCTCCCCAACCCATGAATGACATCAAAGCACTAACTTTTCACCCCACTGTGTATCAAGACTTTGAATCCATCCCAATCCTCATGTGCAAGTGCATTATCATCCTAGGGCTTAGGTTTTTAGAATCAAACTCAATCCCACTTGATTGACACAAACTACATTATTGACTTATTAAAATAGGCACCCAGTAGCACATGCCTCAAAAGGTAACACCCAGTAGCGCATGCCTCAAAGGAATACTTGTCATTCCAAATTTTATTTCATTTCCTTTTTTTCTTCTTTTTTTTCATTTTCATTTTTGTTGGAATGCAAACAAAAACCAAAGTAATCGTGTCAAAGACAAGTGGGAGAGTCAATCAAGGAAGACTAAGACTTAAGATAATGATGATAGTATAAATAAGGATTAGATTACACATCAATAATGAACAATTAGGGTTAGACTAAGAGCTTAAAATGACACACTGAGGATGGAGACCTGTCGTGCATATCATGCTTATATACAAGCTAATAGTCAAAGCACAGGAGATTTAAGATAATCAGAATAGTACAAAGCTTCTCCAAAAACAACGCAAAAATCTTATTGGATTTTCAAAGTTTTCAATTTTTTTCAAATTTTTTTTCAATTTTTCTTCAAAACTTTTCAAAGTAAAGCTTCCCCACCCCCACACCTAAATCTCACAATGTCCTCATTGGGAGTGAAAAGAAACATAAAGCCACAAAATAAAACCAAAAAAGAAAACAAATAAAAACAAGACTCAAAAACAACAAGAACTTGACTCAAAAACAAATGTACAACATATATACACTAAAGAGAAAAAGAAAAGCAGCCAACTATACAAAAAGAGAAGAAAAAGAAAAAGAGAAAAAGAGATAAGGAGAGAAGAAAATTCTTAGCAAATGAGGTCAGGTGCTAAGTACACCCGAGCTATCATCTCAATCACTGATTAGGATTTAGCTCGTGGAGCATCAGACACTTCACATCTTCTTTACTTAGCAACTCCAGAAAGGCTTCAATCTTTGGCCATTCACTTTGAAGGTGGCACCACTCCCACAGTCCTGAATTTCAACTGCACCATAGGGAAAAACACGTGAGACAATGTAGGGACTAGTCTATCGGGACCTTAGTTTTCTTGAAAATAGATGGAGCTTAGAGTCATACAAGAGTACTTTTATTCTTGGGGAAAACTCTTTCCTAAGGATATACTTATCATGAAATAACTTTGTCCTCTCTTTGTAAGATCAAGCACTCTTATAAGCCTCAGTTCTAATCTCATCAAGCTCACTTAGTCGTAACAGCCTCAGTTAAGTCATAATTAAGCTTCTTAATGGCCCACCAAGCTCTATGCTCTATCTCCACAGGGAGATGACAAGACTTACCATAAACAACCCTATAAGGTGACATGCCTAAGGGAGTTTCGAAAGCAGTTCTATAGGCCCAAAGAGCATCTACGAGCTTGTCAGCCCAATCTTTCATATTCCTACTCACTGTCTTCTTTGGAATCTGCTTGATCTGCTGATTGGACACCTCAACCTGGCCACTGGTTTGGGGATGATAGGGGGTAACTTGCCTATGGACTATCGAGTACCTCTTGAGTAAGGCATCAAAAGACCTATTATTAAAATGGATGTCCTGATCACTAATGATAGCACGGGGCATGCCAAATCTAGCAAAGATGTTTTCCCTAAGGAACATAATAACGACCTTAGTATCATTGGTTCTAGAAGGGACGACTTCAACCCATTTAGAAACACAGTCTACGGCTAGCAAAATGTACTCATTCCCAAAAGAGGATGGAAATGGACTCATAAAATCAATACCCCACACATCAAAAATCTCCCCCATAATAATGGGCTCCAGTGGCATCATATCTCTCCTACTTATTCCACATAACTGCTGGCACCTAGGGCAACTCTTATAGTACTCAAAAGCATCCCTAAATAGAGTAGGGCAGTAGAAACCACAATGAAGAGCTTTGGCTGCAGTTTTCCTACCACTAAAATGCCCCTCACATGCCTGGTGATAACAAAAAGAAAGGACACTCCTCACCTAATGGTTGGGAATACACCTCCTAAACATTTGATCAGAACAATACTTAAATAAATAAGGATCATCCCAAATAAAGAACTTCACAAGGTGGAAGAACCTATCTTTGTCATTCTTAGTCCAATCCTCAGGGATATTACCAGCAACTAAGTAATTCACAATGTCAATATACCAAGGATCAAGGTAGACAACATATAATTGCTCATCGGCGAAGCAATCAGAAATAATTGACTCACTCCCTCGATCATAGAGAATCCTAGACAGATAGTCAGCTACAAGGTTCTCAGAACCTTTCTTATTCGTAATTTCACAATCAAACTCTTGCAAAAGTAATATCCATCTAACAAGTCTAGGCTTAGCATCCTTCTTAGAAAGAAGGTGCTTAAGAGCAGCGTAGTCGGTATAAACAATCACATGAGACCCAATCAAGTAAGGTCTAAACTTCTTAAAACCAAAGATCACAACCAAAAATTCTTTCTCAGTCACAGTATAGTTTAGCTGGGCATCATTCAAAGTGTGACTAACATAGTAAATCACATGGGGCTTCTTATCAACACGCTGTCTAAGAATAACCCCAATAGCATAATCAGACGTATCACACATCAGCTTAAATAGTTCTCCTCAGATGGGAGGATGAAGAACATGAGCAGAGGTTAAGGCTTCCTTAAGCTTAGAAAATGCCTCAAGACACTCATCAAAAAAGTGAAATAGCATATCTTTAGCTAGCAAGTTAGACAAAAGCTTCGCTATTTTACTAAAGTCCTTAATGAAGCGACGATAGAAGCCAGCATGTCCAAGGAAAGACCTTACCTCTTTCATACAGGTGGGAGGGGGAAGATTAACAATCAGATAAGTCTTAGCTTTGTCTATCTCAATTCTATCTCTAGCACTGGCTTCGGCTCGCAGAGTATCAGATACTCTGTATCTTCTTTGCTTGGAACTCTAGAAATGGCTTCAATCTTTGGCCATTCACTTTGAAGGTGAGCACCACTCCCAGAGTCCTGAATTTCAACTACACTATAGGGTGAAAACACGTGAGACAATGGAAAGAGCAATTCGATCTGAAAATTGAAGCTACCCTACTCTATGCTAAGCTACCCGTAATCTCTGTTTTCGACCTCTATTTGAAGTTATGTTTTTGGCTCTCCTTTAAGGCCCCAAAGAACAGCCCTGTTGGTTCGTGGCCACCAATAACTTCCTCCATTATTTCTCAATTAAAAGCCCTTATAACTGCCGTCTCTTCGATGGTGATGATAATGGAATGAATGAGGGGAGAGAGGGCTTGTGGTTTTGGGTGTGAGGGAGGCGAAGGGTCATGCTCGAGTGCCCTATTCTCGGTTTCACTGGGAAGAAGACAGAGGCACGAAGAAGAAGAAACGGGAAGGGGGAAAGGCTGGAAGTCATGTGTAGCTCGCGTGCCAATAAATATAATGGACTTGCTGGGCTGGACCGAGAGAGAGAGAGAGAGAAAGGAATGAGTAGGGGGACTGGTCATGTAAGAAGGGGGCCAGGTGTGGGTCGCGGACTAGGCAAGGAGGTTTGGGCTGGCCCAGTAGGCGAAGGGGAAGGCTCTGTGGGCTGGCTCGTCTGGAAAAGAGGGAGGAAGCTGGGCCTCGGGCCGCTGGGCTTTCTCATTTGGTCCAAATGTTGTCGATTCAATTCTCTCTTTTTTTCAAGAAGTTTTTTCAATCTTCAAAGTTCTCAAGTTCCTACAAAATAAAGAAAAACAAGATTAAAATTCTAATTTAATAATTTATTTCGAGCAATTATTAAATAATAAGAGGGTATAAAATATCATAATTTCTGGTAGAACAAGCATTGGTTGAGACACCATTGAGCTTCACCATGTCGCACACCTCTAAGAATATCGAGAGGTGTAGGCTAGGATCTTCTAGCAGGGTGCCTCCAAATTGGGATTGTTGCACCATAGAAATAAGGGCCGGCTTAAACTCGAAGTTGTGGGCTTTCACGTTGGGTCGAGCGATACTAGAGGCAAAACCTTGGACCCCCGGGGTAACAAAATCCCAAAGTGCCCTTCTTCAGTCATCTCCTCCTCCCGCCATCGTCGAAGAGGCTTCTTGCGCTTTGGCCCTTTGTTCCTTTAACTTCAACTTCTTCATCCTACACCAAAAAGTCTTTTTTATTTCCGGATCGGATTCAAATAGGAAGGGTATAGGTGGCAAGATCCTACAAAAATCACCACAAAATACTACCAACGCAAATCAAGAAAATAAAGTAATAAAAAAAAGAAAAGACAAAAAAACACTTAGTCAATTTAAATAGACGAACTCAATATCCACAAAATTGGTCCCGGTAACGGTGCAAAAAACTCGATTGCTACTGCAAGTGCACGGCTGTTGCAGTATAATTGAATATCGATCCCACAGAGATCAAGTGTAGTCTATCGAGTTTTAACCTACTATAAAAGGCCAAGCAACCAAATTGTTAATCGGTTGTCTCAAATATCACTATTTAACTATTGGAAATTCAATCAAATTAAAGACATCTAGGGAATTGCTTCGCTTAGTAAAGAGTTGGATCGTTCGATTTAGATATGTACTTTATCTAGATTGGATGATTCAAAGGAGTGCAATGAAGCTAAAAATTTAATCTTTTCTTTCAAAATAGACTGAATTACCTACACTAACCCAATTAACATTCTTTCAAATATCCTTGGTTTAGTCTTGGTTAGAGATTTTTGATTGCTAATATTTTCCTCTTTATAAAACCTCTCTTTTAAGCAGTCGTTAAATTAAGTTCTTACTTGTTGTTCTAATAGTGAGTTTCGTAATGCTTCACTTAACTATCTAGTGTATGTAAATAAATCTGGCCAAAACTTACAACTGTTTATCCACTTGATAGAATTCAATCAAACCAATTGGATAAAGTAGAAATGTTAAAAATTAGAGATCCAATATCAATACTTTGGCTAATAATAAGAAAAAACTACTCACATAATAGAAATATTCAACATCTCAGCAAAAGTTAAAGAAGAGATTAGAAGGGGATGAAAAACTTAGCAACTATGGTGGTCTTCAATGGCTTCCTAAACTCCAAGCCTCCAAGTGCCAACCTTCAACTCCAATCCCCTTTCTTACTCTAAAGAAAACTAGAAAAATCCTAAAACTAATGATAAAAGTGGGAGTTAGATGCTTTGGTTTTATGTGCTCTCTCTATTGCAGCCGAAAAGAGCCCTATTTGTGCATAAACTCAGTCGTTCTCAGTAACAAGACGAAGGAAGATGAGGAGACAATAGTTTTTGGCTTACCACGGATTGTGGTCATCACCATGGAGAGTCCGTGGTCGCCTTTGCTCTGGTTCTTCTCTCTTGTCCACTGGCATGGCAACTTAGGAGCATTCGCGGGGAGTCAAAACACATTAAATTGAGGTCATGCAAAACAAGGTCTATAAACCTATAAAACACATAAAAGAACCATACCCATGCGTAAAACGAAAAAAGGAGTATAGATTATAACATAAAGTACATAATTCTTCCTAAAAATGCAGCAAAACGACCCTAAAATAGAGTGCATTCTAAGCATCTATCACACACAGACCATAAACTAAATAATATGCATAATTAATGATCACTCGGTTCCCATTAAAAAATTAAGTAAGGCTTACACTCATTAGAAGATTGAGTTTATATGCAACTAGAGTAGTGAGAAATACCTACATAATGTGAGACAACACTAACAATCTCACTACTTTTAATGAGTATATTGCTAGCAATAATGGTAATCGTGCAAAGGATTGTACCATGATAATCCTCTAAAATTTTAGGGATAAAGATCAGACATTTGCAAAGATTAATTTGATAAATTCCAACATTATTATCTGAGTCAAAGAAACGGAGTATACACACCAAGATATCTAAGAATTTGATAAGTAAATCAAAGGACTATTAGATAAAGGGTTAATCAGAAACAGTAAGCGCCCTTCCACTAGTCCCACTTTTATAATAAGAAATTATACTAAAGAAAAAAGAGGAAAAGTAGGAATGGTAATCGATTACAAAAAGCTTAATGATATTACTGTCTTTGATGGTTATTAACTTATTATACTCCTAATAAAATAGTCCTTTTCAATAGAATTCACGGAGCCTCTTGGTTCTCAAAAATAAATTGTAAAAGTGGATACTGACTTATAAAAATGGATGAAGAAAGCATTCCTTTAAGAGCTTTGAGTGTCGCTTAAGGACACTATGAGTAGATAGTAATGCCATTTGGTCTTAAAAATGCACCCTAAATATTTCAAAAAGAATGTACAATATTTTAAAGATCTTAATCACTATTGTCTAATTTACATCAATGATATCCTTGTCTCTTCCAAGGCCACAAAATAGTACAAAGATGATGTCCTAGCTATTATTCAAAGATACATTGATCATGGTATTATTCTTGGAAGGAGCAAATACATTTATGCCGAATAAAGGAGCAAATTTTTTGGTCTAGAGATAGAGTTGGATAAATCATCCTACAAAAGCATATTTTATATTCTAGAGAAAAAAAAGAAAATTTCCCTGAAAAGATTAAAGATAGGAAGTAATTAGAAAAGGCTTCTTGGATGTCTTACCTATACTTCAGTTTTCAATAAATATCTAGCTAAATTGAGAAAACTATTACAGCAAAAACTCAAGAAAGAAGTAAGTTAGACATGGACCTCTAGCGATTCAAAGATTTTTCAAAACTTCAAAATGATGTGTAAAAATCTTCCTGTTAGTTTTCTTTATCTATTGAACATATAAAGTGATCGAAGAATTCACTGATAGATAGTTTAACTCGTGAGCTTACCAATGGTGATTATCAGAGTATAACTCATGTCGGGAAAAGGAGGAAATCTAAAATCAAATGCCATTACTACTGGAACAGGTTTCTCCTTCTAGTATAATTCTTATGGATATTATGGAATTCCATACAAAAAGTAGATTACGTTTTGGTATGTTATCTCTACCCATCTAACAGCACAAAGATTTAGCCTTTTAGAATCACAAATTAATTACCTAATGTGTCCTTATGATATTCAAGAAAAAAAAGTTCTTATGTTCAAGAAAAAAGGTTCAACAACTGGTGTGCAGCCTACCTCGACTACTATCATAATTATTCTTATGATAGTTGGGAGTCATAGAGTACTAAGATCTTCTTTCTTGATAGATCTGAGTTGGCGGTGTTAGATTCTCAGCTAGTTTAATATCTCTAGATGACCCCATTATGAAAGCATGGGAATATGGAATGGTAGCTTATCTTATGAAAATCTCAAATTCAAAGTACTCATTCTTCTTAAGACTAAGTTTCAACCATGCGTGTTTTAGAGGATCCATTAGATTCTCACATCTCCTGATGATCCAACAGAAACTCCATAGATTGAAAGCCTGTATATGGAGGTACATTGCGTAATAATTGAGTATGAAAATGGTAAAGCCAAAGTAGTCTGTTATCTTATTCAATTAGTTGATTTAGATGATCCCAATGAACAACAGCAGGAATAGGTTTCAAAATGATAAGAACTAGTTAGTGATCCGGCTTTAACAAGAGCCATCAAATATGGGCATTAATCAAACAAGAAAACATACTAATGCATTGTGGGAACACTACTTTCATCTGTTATAATGATTTCAGCAAATATACCAAGGAAGAAGGAGCTATTTTAGAAGATGTATTTGGTTATCTCTTTGATGTTGGAGCTGGAAAATTCTTGTTAGAAAAAGGAAAGAAATATCTTTATGAATTATTTGAAAAATAGGATCCAGAGCATCTTCAACTTGATGAAGATTTTGATGATTATCTAGATAATGATGGACTAGAAAACATTATTGGAGTTGGAGATATGGAGAGCCTCAACATGGGCGACTAGTCTTGTCAGGATTAAGTATTCTGAAAAGTTGTTGCACCATTATTATTATTTTTTTCCAACCATTATTGCATTTTTGTCAAGTATCAAGTTAGTAAAATAATGCAATCTATTGTGGCCATGTGAGGGCAATTGCAGTCATGTGAAAATATCAATGCGTACTATAGTCATTAGGGCATCCCAACTAGTTCATCTCCTTTATAGTAGGAGAGGTTGAGTGCAGAGAAGGGACATGATCATTTGACCATACTTGAGCAAAAGAGAAGTCGAGAATCTCCATTTCTTTATGAAAAAGCATCTCTAATGATCCTAGAAGTTTAAATCCCTTTTTCAGTCTTTCTGTTGTAAAATTTTTACTTTTAAGCTTTCAATAAAAGAAGTTTCCCAGTAGAAAAAGTTATTCAATCAAATCTTATGTTTACGTACTATAATTTCTTGATTAAAGTTCCACTATACTTAAAAATATAAAAAAACTTGATTAATGACTACGGTATGAGGTACGAACAAAACGGACATGTGCTGTGCCTGATCTAAGGAAGGTGAGGTTAAGATTGGCAATATCTATCAACTGGAAGCTAGAGGAGCGCTAAGGTCCAATGCCGACTACGTTTAGGTAACAGTAAAAACTCCCTAATTAAGCTTTGCTATGGTGCTAAACATAATAGGCATATAACCATAGAGAATATAGTATTTATGACATAAGTAGTAGATTGTGATGACTAGTATAAGTAAAGTTATTATAAGAAGTTTAATCATCTAAAACGAGCATGTTTCCTGAAAAAAATCTTAAAAACATGTTATTTGCATCTTTTACCCAATTATGGGGTCTTTCCGTAATTTCAAAAAGTTTTGGGTTCAAAAGTGAGAAACAAAATAGAGCGGAAGGTATTAAAAATTTAAAACAACCGTTTAGAAGGCAGTAAACAAATCAAAACACCATACCTTAGGGTCCAGAAAAATTAAGTCAAAAAAGTAAGGCCCGAAAAAAGATCAATGACGCATACGTCAAGGTACTAAAAAGTTAATTACCCCCATAAAGTTATGTGTTTATAAATATGTGATCATTTAGATGATTTCGATGAATTATGGTTTGTTTGAGACTAATGAATTCATTATGTATTCTAAATTTGCATGATCATAATGATGAAAGTTTGCTTGAAAAGTAGTTAGAAGATCAAGCGTGCTGAAACTTAAAAATAAATTTCGGATTCTATGCATATTCATTGCACTTTTGATTTTCATGAATTATTGACATGGTGAAAAATTCTTGAAATTTTAATTATAGATTCTATACTATTTGACACATTTCCACAGATTTTCATGGATTTAGGACCTGTAAATTTTGAGTTATGAATTTTTGAATAATCTACTGTGTAAAAAAACGTATGGACTGATGGTGTTTGTAAGCTAAATTTTCTGAGTTAGGAACATTTTAGGATCTTAAAATGATCTTATATGATATGTGTAATGCCTCGATATGGAAAGAAATGATAGCTTAAATGGATTGAAATGAATAGTTATATTACCAAATGTGCACTATCCTTTTAAGAGAGCACACTCTTAAAAACTTCATAGTTAGGGGTGATAGTGGATCGAGTTTGGGTCGGATGACCCATCATCTACATCCATCACCCACTTTAATCTGCTTTATCCAATCTAGACATCATCCAAAAAATCTAATCCAATCCATCCACCATTTGTGAGTGAAAATGGGTAAATAGGATTGTAAACTGGTGATGAAAGTTTATATGTAATATGATAAAAAATTTATATAAAAAGGCAAGCTTTCTCTTTTGAAAAGCTTAAAAAAGATATTTTAGGTCTGAGAACGAATAAGTATCATATTCATCATATTAATTTTGATGAAAATCATAGAATTAACAATATAATTATCCAAACAATGAGTAAAATTTAAAGGACAAAATAAAAAGTAAACTAATTGCAAATAGGAGATAGCCAAGTGGATGGCGAAGTAGGTGTTGAATCGGGTGGCGGGTTCAACGGAGCATCATTGCAGATCCAATCCAAACCATCATCCATCATCCATCCATTATTCATATATTTTGGGTTTTCATCCGCTTTCGGGTGGGGTGGAATGGATATCCATCGGGTAGGGGTAAAATTGTCACTTCTATTCACAGTTAACTGTGCTTGCTGTGAAGAAGTCTTAGGATGAGCGACCTTCTGGAAATTTTCCTAGATAGCATGTGAGCGAGGGCTAAACATGCTGGAAGGGCTTATGGTGATTGGTGGGGCCAACTAATGATTGTTTCCGTAATTATTAGAACTGCTTATGACCTAGAAGGGGTCAGGGTATTACATATGGTATCAGAGCCGGCCTGTGACTGTGAGCTGCGCTAGTGGATAGGAGAGCCCTAGGCAGTCACCTACTGGGGCAAAGATGTTGGGAATGGACCATCGGTGATGAGGATTGCTAAGTCCATCAGTTATCGAGGCACAATCAAGACCTTAAGTGTTGGTTATTCTAAAACCCCGATATGGATAAAAAGACATGTTTTAAAAGGATTAAAATGATAATATTTAAGGTGCTACTTCATTTTCGAGGAGCCCAATCTTAAGAACTACACAATTAAAGTCTTAGGATGGGTGGCTTCCTAGAAAGTTTCTCATAGTGTGTAAGCAAGGATAAAGCACGCTAGTGAGGTTACTATGAAAAAGTCTTCAATGGTTGACTTCTTAGGAAGTTTTCTAGATAGTGTGTGAGCAAGGATGAAGCATGTTGGTAAGACTGGTGATAATTTATGGGGTTGGTTAACGATCCTTGAAACAGTTATTTGTAACTGCTCATGACTTGGAATGGGTTGGGGAGTTATAATATGTGTGTATATTATGTTCCAGTAATTTCTTGTAGTCTTTAAATCTGAAGCTTTTGAAAAATTAAAATTGGAATTTATGTTCTGTAAAATTTCTAAGAGAAGAAATCATGTTTTTAGGATGAGTCTTAGATTTGCACTTTGCTTTTGGTTATGTGTAATCTTGGAGCTATGGCAATAGAAACGCTATTGATATATCATATGGTTAGGGGAGCTACATGCTTGCTAACATTTATAAGACTAGTAAAGCATTAAGCTTGCTATGTATGTGCGTGTGTTGTGACTGGAGCATTTGAGCTTGCTGATATTTGTATGACTAGTAGAGCATTGGGCTTGCTTGGTATTTATGAGTAGTCATGTCCTCTAGTTATTTTTGGAAGTCTTCGAAGCTATCATATGAAAGATTGATGACAATGTTAAGTCACTGATTATCAACTCTAAGTAGATTATACCAATAACCCATTGTCCTTCGAAGTTGGAACCTTGTATCATAATTCAGCTCTTGGATAACTCTTTGATGTTGTTCCCCAAGTCGTTTATAGTAGATTTGGGTATAATGTTGTCTGTTGAAGCACCATCTACTAGAATTTGCCTAACCTTTTGCCCCCGAATGCATAAGATGATGAGCAATGGGCAACTATGTGGTTTAGACCCTAACAGCAAGTCATCAATAGTGAATGTTGTGATGGTGTTGCAAGTAACAGTTTGGGTAGGAAAACTTACAAGTAGTACATCGTTCACCTTATCAACATATAGCTTTGCTTGGAGAATGATAATATCAAGTTATTTGCGCATCTGTTTCAACAAGTGAACAATTTGCTTCTAACCCATGTGCATTAGTAAAGCTTTTAATATATTAAGGACCTTGTCATCTGTTTTGAGAGGAGATGCCTTTCTGCCATTATGCTCTTCGTTCATCCTCTCATCTTCACCATCACATTCAGGATATGAAGTCATGTTGACAGGCACTTTTATCGAAGAATCTCTTTGGAAAGAATTTACGTAAGGGAATCGGGACAAATGGTTTTTGATTAAGCAGGTTTTATGGCCTGAACTTCATACTTCTCACCGACCATAAATTTTCTTCTTCCTTAGCTTTTCTTGTGACAAAGTGATGGTGGCTGAACTCGTCTTTGGTTCCTTGACCATAGTAATAAGGGTCTATCGTTTATTATATTTATCAAAGGCACTTGATGTGGGTTTGATGCTTATCAACTGTGGTGAGCTTTGTAATGGGAACACTACGGGAACCAGACTCCTAAATTTGATTATAATTGGCGCCTTTCTTAACGAATAGGCCAAATTAGGTTTTCCCAAAGGAGACAAGAGGTTAGATCTTTGCTATTGTAAATGAGTATAATTTTTGCACAATACAGATGTGTGATTAGCTTCCACTATCTCACCTAAATCCAAAATGATCCTCCCATCCTTAGGCAGCCGTATGATACGCTCCCTGAGCGTAATACACTTTTCAAAAGTGTGACTAACGAACCTATGCTACTGATAATATTTTGGATCGGTGGTCCTTCTAGCTTCTTCTTAGTGCTTCAGCTCAAGTGATTAAATAACACCCTTCTTGAGCAAATCATCCAACATTCTCGATAAGTTCGAGTCAAGGAATGGGTATTTCTTTTCCTAAAACTCTTTTAGTGCAGGATGCTTCTTTATTGTATCCTTAATAGATGTCGCCTTCTTTCTTTTGATTTAGGCTTTTCTGTAATCGAAACTGGATCACCTATGGGGATAGACATGCCCTTCTTAGTCATGTTCTTAGAGGACTTAGCATTTTACTAGAAGAGAAAGATTTGCCATGACAATAGTTATCGTGATCTTCATGTCATAAGCCTTGGTGCACTTCTTGGAAAGTCTTGGGGTTGCTCATTTATAGGATGTATAGCAAATACCATGCTATGTCTTGTGTACACATTTCAATAGCAGAAGCTTTAGATAGTTGGTTCTGAGTTTTTGTACTCAAGGTAATGTGCAAGCCAATGGTTCATATGGTCAAGAATTGGCTTATTTTTCCATTGTTTTGTTTTGCTAGCTCAATCATACTGACCGTGTATGGGGTATTATACAACGTATTAAGGAACTGTTAGTCCATTTAGTCCCAACTATTAACGGACTCGAGTTCTAGCGTGGTATACCAATCAAAGGTAATACCTTTCAACATTCGGTCAAACTACTTCGTCATCAGGTTACCATTAGTGCTAACGTTGTTACATGTCTCAACTCTTAATGAAATTTGCAATATGTTGCTTTAGAGTGCCCTTTCCATTAAACTGGTAGAATTTAAGAATTGATAATTATGAGGCTTACGGAGAGCGTCAATGTTCTTAGTGTGAGGCTTAGTATACAAGCGAGATCTATGCGAACCTCCTCCTTGTTGTGTCTTGACTACGTTTACAATCAAGTCTTGTATTTTTTTGATAGACATTGATCCTGAACGTCAGTCATTATAAGGCTTACTAACTTTCTTCGGTTGCTCTCGTCATTAGAAGCTTTACTGTGATCAGAAACTTTTGTTCCAGTTCACATTCTAAGCCTTTTGGGGAGAAATCAATTGACCATTTCTGTGACTTCTTAATCAGCTTGACAACCATTTCCTCTTGGTGCTTGATGCATGCTTCATTTTCTTTGCTCTTCTGAGTGAGTTTTTTGCAGCATGACTTTCATGTTAGCCATTTTCCCTCCCAAATTGATTGCGGCTATCATCATAATAGGCATAATACCGATTTTTAGAACTCAACTTTAGTTTCTGACACGAACGCCCCTTTTTTGGTGATGGCAAAGAAGAGTCACTATTGGAGCAATCATCCACTTCACATATTTCAGATTAAAGCTTTGTAGGGTTTTTGTCTTCATCCATACCACAAGAAGCTTGTTGCTTCATCTTCAAGTCTTGTAGTTTGGGTAGGGGCGTGACTGTTTACTTCATGATAATCACTACAGCAGCTCTTGGCATGCTTTTTCTCTCTATTCTATATGTTTGTCTATTAGAAATGGCGTCACGTTCATAAGATCTATAAGAGAGATATTTGATGTTCTTCTTCTTTGAAGGTTGAGAGGTAATGTTCTTCATGGCCATGCTTTTTTTAAAGAAGATGTTGTTGAAAGTTTTGATTTTTTTAGAGAAGGAGATGAGAGCCAGATATTATCCAATCAAACGTGCCAAAAGTTGTAGTCACGGAAGGTGAATAAATGTAATTTGTATTAACATTCAGAATATCTGATTATTTATTACAAAAGTATGAGCATTAATCATCTAACTGTACCTCTAAATTGGATGCTTGATCTTTGATGTTGAGAGCACGTCTTTATATGTTTGTTCTTCACTTTCTTGGGAAGCTTAGATAGTTAACTTTAGGATGATGCAATAAAATCCCGAGTTAAGTTGCATTTTAATTCCCTAAAGTGATGAAAACCCCAACATACACAGTGCATGTTTTATATCAAAAAACTTATGAAATTTGGGTCGAGTTAAAATCCTACCTAGCAAAGCCTATATGAAGTGAACCCAAGTTTTTCAGATTCCCTAAGATGTCTATTTTAGCCCCATGAGCTAACATTTAGCATTGGTTTCTAATATTAGGAGAAATGGTGCAAATATGTGAAGTGTACACAAAATTCTAGTTTTGTAGTAATCCAGAATTTAGCATTAATTAAGGAGGATACATCTATTATCTTTGAGATTAATTACCATAGGACGATTCTGTACATACCAAGGAAGATTTACCAAGTGGCAGGCCCCCATTGGAGGTGTAGAGCCTTCTAGAAGGAGGGGGAAAAATCTTAAAAAAATACAGCTCACCTTGATTGTAATTGTACCTAGTAATTTGATTTATTTTCCTAAGATAATTTGTAATCTCCCTGTTGTTGCACTTTCCTCGCTATTGTAACAGCTAATCCCCCCTATTTTGGGTATTTATAGACCATGTTACTTCTATGTAAGCTCAGGTTGAGTTGAATTATGAATGGAAAGGCAAATGATCATTTTCTCTCACTAAAATCTCTACATCTTTATCTCTTTAATCAAGAGTGGTGAGTAGAGCTTTTAGAATAGGAATTTGGTGAAAAGTAACTAAACTATCTTTAGTATCTTACCTTGGGTGTAAACCTCACAGTCTTATCGATTGATTGAGATTTGATCCAAGAGAAGCATGCTTTGGTGTGATTGTTTTTCCTTGTTATCTTTATCATGGGAGTTTGAGGAACCATCATTATCAAATTAGTATTAGAGTTAGAGCTTCTTTTAGGTGGTTATTGAATCAGAACCTTCATTAACTCGAACACCTCACTGCCTTATCATTTTCAGCTAAAGATTCTACGCTTTGGCTCTTCAAAATTTTCCTTTATTTACCTACCTTCATCAACCCTCATGAGTTCACAAAGAACCTTAATTATAGCCCAACACAATCCCTTACCTAAACATATCCTTAAAACTCTACAAAAAGCCTTCACAAAAAGCCTGTCAAAAAATACCCGAGCGGCGATTTGGCATGGCCTACCCGTGCTGCTTGACATGACCGTGCCATCTTTCCTATACTCCCATTCTTGTTCCAGAGATTTGCACGACCACCCTATGCCCCAGAGCACAACCGTGCCCCCCTTATTTTCACTGTTTTTTGTGCATGCCACATCTAGCACGTTCGTGCTTTCCTTATTTCCATCCTTTTCCCCTCTTTTGCACCTTACAAATTAATACCATGGCTGGTAAGGGAGATGCTTCTTGCTCCAAGATTCCTCCTGAGCAAGCCCATGAGATAGATGGGGCCCTTGTAGAGCTTCAAGAGTAAGTAAGGAAGCTCACTCAAGAGGTTGAACAAGTGAGGGGATCCACACAACGAAACCCTTATCGACGAGGCTATGATGTTAGCCCTATTAACTTTGCGTACTCTTCCACTCATGAAGAATTTGATGATAAGGACGGAGGGCCTAGAAGAAGAAGGCATCCAAGGGATGACCTTAGAGATCTCAAAGTTGAGGTTTTGAAATTTGATGGCAATCTTAACCGGGAGAACTATCTTAATTGGGTTCAAGCCCTTGAAAGGATCTTTGAACTCAAATATTATAATGATGAAAGGTCCTTCAAGCTGGCCATTCTTAAATTAAAGGGGTATGCTTCACAATGGTATAAGCACTTAAAGAAGAGCTGAGCTAGAGAAGCCAAATCCAAAATCAGAACTTGGTCCAAGCTCAAAAAGTGTATGGATAAGAGATTCATACTCCTTTCTTGCAAACAAGAACTCTACCTCAAGATTCCCTCTATCAACCAAGAGAATCTAAAAGTAGAAAAGTGCATTGGGGAGTTTGAACAACTCCAAATGAGGGTTGGCTTGGATGAAGAACCCTAACCCAAGATTACTGGGTTCATCAAGGGGTTATCTCCTAGCATTTCTAACAAGATGAACCTACAACCTTACCTATCCTTTAATGATATGTGCCACCTAGCTATCAAGGTTGAGAAACCGCTTAAGTGTAGAAAACGCTTTCAACCACTCCCTCTAGTCGCCCTCAAAGTACCACCAAGGGTTATTCCTCCGATAACAAAGTTAATCCGACTCCCACCCTCATCAAAGCCCTTAACAAGGGTAAAGAAATTGCTCATGAACCACCAAAGAGATTGGAGGGTAAAAAGTGTTTCAAATGTCATAGTTATGGACACTTCCAAGCAGATGCCAACCAGAGAACTCTCATCATTAGAGAAGTGAAAGAAATTCAAGCCATTGAGGACGCAACTAGTGAGGAGGAGGCCGAGAATGAAGATCAAACATTGATCACTCTGGATGTGGGTGAACTCTTGGTAATTTAAAGAGCACTCCATGCCCAAGAGGCTCCTTGTGAACTAAGTCAAAGGGAGCAAATCTTTCATACCCAATACACTATCGAAGGCAGGGTGTGCGAGCTCATTATCAATGTAGGGAGTTGCACCAATGTAGCTTCTACAACACTCATTGACAAGCTTCAATTGCCCATCAAGGTGCATGCCACCCCTTATTCTCCCCAATGGCTCAAGTAAGGAAGCGAGATAACCATTTCTAAGGAAGCTCTTATTACATTTTTAGTTGGTCATATTGTAGTGAGGTACTATGTGATGTCTTTCTTATGGATACATGTCACTTATTACTTAGTAGGCCTTGGTTATTTGATAATCATGTGATTCATGATGGGCATGCCAATACATATGTATTCAAATATAAGGGTCGTAATCTTACTTTGACATCACTACCTCTATGTGAACCACTCAAATGTAAACCAGGAAGGAAAGTGAGACAAGCCTATTTATGAGTGAAACACAGGTGGAGAGAGCCACTAGTAAAAGTAAGGCTTTATTTGCCTTACTTATGGTAGAATCAAACACATGTGAGAGAGTGAAACCCATACATCCCCGAGCTTAATAACCCTTAAGAGAGTTTACAAATGTATTTCCTAATGAGTTACCCCTGGGGCTCCCTCCTTGGAGAGGAATTGGGCACCAAATTGGTCTCCTACCGGGTGCTCATTTGCCAAACAAGCTGTCTTATCGTTGCAATCCTAGTCAGTTAAGAGAACTGCAAAGACATGTCTAAGAGTTGCTAGACCATGATTATATTAGAGAGAGCTTGAGTCCTTACTCGGTTAAGAAAGATAGAACCTGGCATATGTGCATTGATTCTAGGGCCATAAATAACGTCATCATCAAGTATCGATTTTCTATTTCTCGATTGGATGATATGATTGATGAGTTATATGGTTGTAAGGACTTTTCTAAAATTGATCTTTGGAGTAGCTATCACCAAATTAGGATGAAAGAAGGAAATGAATGAAAGACCACTTTTAAGACCAAGAATGAGTTGTATGAGTGGCTGATGATGCCTTTAGGTCTATTTAATGCTTCTAGTACTTTTATAAGGCTCATGAATGAAGTCTTTAGACCATTTATTGGGAATTTTTGTTGTGGCATATTTTTATGATATCATGGTGTATAGTCGTGATGAGGCATCTCGTATGGAACACCTCTCTCAAGTGTTTTCAAGTGTTGAGGCAATAAAAATTAAATGCCAAGCTTGAGAAGTGTGAACTATTCACTCTTCAAGTTGTGTTTCTTAGCTGTGTTGTATCCAGTAAGGGAATTCAAGTTGATGAGTCTAAGGTTGAGGCTATCAAGAGTTGGCCTACTCCTACCTCTATCACGAAAGTTCGAAGTTCCATGGGTTGGCCTCTTTCTACTGACGGTTTATTAAAGACTTTAGCTCCATTATGACTCCTTTAATCGAATACATGAAGAAAGGAGGCTTTCAAAGGACAAAGGCGCCCAAAAGGCCTTTGAAACAATCAAGGAAAGGCTATTTTCGGATCCTATCTTGGCTCTTCCCGACATCGATCTCCTTTTTGAAGTTGAATCTGATGCTAGCGGCGTTGGCATTGGACCGGTCCTCGCCTAAGTCAAACGGCCCTTGGCCTAGTTTAATGAGAAGTTGGGTGGCCCCAAACTCAACTATTCCACTTTTGATAAAGACTTTTACACCATCATTCAGGCCATTACCCACTGGAGTCACTCTCTCAAGTCAAAGCCCTTTGTGATATATTCAGATCGCAAGGCTTTGTCTTTCTTCAATTGGCAAGCCAAGCTTAATTCAAGGCCTGCTAAGTGGGTGAAATTTCTCCAATCATTTATAAAAATGGTAAGGAAAATGTGGTGGCTGATGCACTCTTAAGAAGATATGCTCTCCTCTCTACTCTAGAGGCTAAAATCTTGGGATTTAACACCATCTAAGAGATTTATAAGGAAGATGAACATTTCTAAGGAATTGTTGCAGACCCAAGGATCAAGACTCCTGTACCTTGCAAGATGGTTTCTTTTCAAGCATAAAAAGCTATGCATTCCTAAGGGCTCTCTAAGGGAGTTACTTGTTAGAGAAGCCCATGGTGGTGCATTAGGAGGTCATTTTGGTATTAACAAAATAATTGGGATTTTAAAGAAGCACTTTTATTGGCCTCGGGTGGCAAGTGATGTCCATAAAGTAGTTGCCAAATGTACCAAGTGTTATAAGGCTAAGAGCACCTTCCATCAAGGGTGGTACACTCCCCTTCTAACACCAAATAGCCCTTGGGAAGACGTTAGCATGGATTATGTTTTGAGCTTGCCAAGAATCCAAAGAGAGCATGACTCAATCATAGTTGTAGTTGTCTGTTCCCCAAGATGGCCCACTTCATTCCATGTCACAACAAGGATGATGCTTTTCACATTGCTCAGCTATACTGTAAAGAGGTCATCAAGCTCCATGGTGTGCCAAGCAGTATTGTCTCCGATAAAGACACCAAATTCCTTTCCCATTTTAAAGGTGCTTATGGAGATTGTTGGGAAGCTAGTTCTTACTTAGCACTACTTATCACCCTCAAACTGATAGGCAAATGGAGGTTACCAATCGAACTCTATCTACCCTCGTTAGGAGATTGCTGAGAAAGACCCTCAAAGAATAGGATTTAAAACTTTTTCATGTTGAGTTTGCTTACAACCGACTCCTACTTATGCTACATCCCACTTTCCCTTTAAAGCTTATTATGGAGTTAATCCTCTTACTGTAATAGACCTTTTTCTTGTTCCCATTGAGCATAGGGTCAGCTTTTAGGCCTAAGAGAGAGCTAAGGAAATAAAGAAACTCCGTGAGCAAATTTATGCTCAAATAGAGAAGGTTAACACCTCTTATAAAACTAGAGCAAACAAGCATTGAAAGCCTATGAAATTGAACCTGGGAGTTTTGGTTCAGTTACTCCTAAGGAAGGTGATATTCCTTTCCAGGAGGTAAAACAAACTCATGGCTTGAGGAGAACGCCCTTTCAAGGTGCTTGTAAGAATTAAGGACAATGCCTACAAGTTGGAGTTACTGGGAGACATGTATGTGAGCGCCACTTTCAATGTGGGTCACTTAGCTCCTTACAAGGAGGATGAATTTGAGGATTTGCAGGCAAATCCTTCTCAAGAAGGGGAGGCTAATACATGCAAAGCTCCAAGCCAACTCTTGGCTAGACCCCCATCCACACCAAAGTCCAGTTGCCTTGGTCACCGCTCTAGCGTTTTACGCCGTTTTGACTTGGCTTCTTACTAACGAATTGATGTCCAATTGAGGCAATCTATACTTTGTTGGGAAGCTTAGAGAGTTAACTTTAGGATGATGTAATAAAATCTTAAGTTAGGTTGCATTTTAATTCCCTAAAATGATAAAAACTCTAACATACATAGTGAATGTTTTTTTATCAAAAACCTTGTTGAATTTGGGTTGAGTTAACATCCTACCTCATGAAGCTCAAACAAAGGAAGCCAAAGTTTTTTAGATTCCCTATGATGTCTATTTTAATTTGGCATTGGTTCCCAATATTAGGAGAAATGGCCCAAATATGTGGAGTGTGTACAAAATTTTAGTTTTGGAGAAATTTGGAATTTGGCCTTAGTAGAGGAGAATATAGATGTCATCTTTGAGATTAATTAGAATGGGGTTATTCTACATATACCATGTAAGGTTTGCCAAGTAGTGGAGCTCCCACTGGAGGTGTAAAGCCTTCTAGAAACCTTCTAGAAAGAAGGGGAGGAATCTTGGAAAAACATAGCTCACATTGGCTATAATTATCTTAGTAATTTCATTTATTTTCCTAAGATAATTTGTAATTCCCCTATTGGTATACTTTCCCCACTATTATAACAGCTAATTCCCCATATTTTGGGTATTTTAGACCTCATTACCTCCATGTAAACTCAGCTTGCGTTGAATTATGAATGGAAAGACAAATGCCCATTTTTTCTCACTAAAATCTTTGCATCTTTACCTCTTTAATTAAGGTTGGTGAGTAGAGTCTTTCCTTTAGGATTCTTTTTTGGTTGCTAGGAGCCTTTAGAAGAGGAATTTAGTGGAAAGTAACTTAACTATCATTAGTACCTTGCCATAGGCATAAGCCTCACAATCCTATCGTTGATTGAGATTCGACCCAAGAGAAGCATCCTTTGGTGTGATTGTTTTTCCTTATTACATTTGATCTTAGGAGTTTTAGGAACCATCCTCATCAGACCTTGACTAGGGAATCAAAATTGGGCGTAACCAAATCAATTATAGGGGTTAACCCAAATAATTAGTTTGAATCTATCCCTTAGTATGACACATAATAGAGTTAACTCTATTGACACATAATCTTTTTAGTGCCGACACACCTAAGCTTCCAAGGTCAAGGTTTGATGTGTGATTGACTTACTAGATCAACATCATGCAATTACTTCTAATAGATTAATCTGAGTCATCTAAGTTTCTTAGCGTGCAAGTATATTGTAAACTCATTCTTATTTGTGGATACCTAGGGAAATTATGTGGCAACATGAGATGAAAACCAAATTATGATGTGTTATTACCTTGTTAAGCCAAATACATGGTTGAGGTCAATAAGAAAAAAAAAGTAGTGTCACTAAATGATACAAGAGGTAGTCAGGTAGTACACCCCTAGAAGACAAGATTAATAGGTGTAGAGATTTTATTAGGTCAAAAGCATGCATTCTTCTTAACAAGCTGAGTAATCTTAGTATGCATAAACCCCCCATCAGTTTAAAAGGTTTGTACATGTGCAAAGATGAAATTAGTTCTTAACAAACAAATCTTTTCTTAAATTGTGCATTTGGTCAAGAGAAGAAAATGGGTCCAAGAAAGAAGTTGTTATCTCTAATACGAGTAAATTCTTCCAATTTGGTTAGGTTTATTGGATGGGCTTGATTCATAAATTTAGTACATTAACCTGAAATTAAAATAAATAGGAACCAAATCCACTATAGAGAAGGCCACCATAAGATTATGGGTTTGTGAATATGGATTATCTGGATGATTTGGATAAAGTATGGTTTGCTTGAGACTAATGAGCTTATTATGTAGTCCGAATTTGTAGATAACTATGATGAAATTTTGCTTGAAAATGAATTAGACAATCAAGCATTTTGAAACGTGGGAATAAATTTCAGTTTTTATGCATATCTGTTGCACTATTTGATTTATAAAGGATTACTAGTTATAAGTTGGTAAACATTACAAATGAGTTTTACCAAACTTATTTGTACTAACTAGCCTTTAAACCCATGCCATGCGCTGTTTGTTTTAAAATTTTAACTAAAATATTTTTAGAAATATGATTTGAATTTTTAGAAATAATAATGTTAACATATATGTAATGTATTTTCTTTTTTTTATTGAAGTAGTTGAAAAGATACTA
>JAKOGI010000798.1:0-182500 GCA_029747015.1 Carnegiea gigantea | reverse complement strand
TAATGGCCCTACAGTCAACACATACACATGAAGTCCTATCTTTCGTAGGTACTAAAAGGTGGGGACAATTATATGTCAATTCTTCTCAAACAAGGGAGCCTCAGGGATAAATAATTTGAAAACACACCCTTAAACCCTCTCAAGAATGATTAAGCTAGAGGACGCATGGGTTTCACTCCTTCCTTATGTTTGATTCTAGCAAGAGTAAGGCAAATAGAGACTTGCTCTTAGTAAAGGCTCTTTGTACCTATATTTTAGTTATGTAGAGGTTTTTCTCACTTCTCTTCCCTGGGTTAAATTTGTGAGGCTTGGATGGACACAATATAATCAAATTAAGATTAAACCCTTGTGCTTGAATGCATATGTGTTAGCATGGCCATTATGAATCACATGATTATCATATAATCAAGGTCTACTAAGTAATGACTGATAATAAAAATGAAATAAGACCTTGTTTAGAGATGGTTACCTTGCTACTTACTTAAGCCATTTTAGAGTGTAAGGAGTTTGATGGACGTTGATTGGAAACTGTAGCTTATCAATGAGTGTCTCACATTAGTATAACTTCCTTCATTAATGATTAGCTCACACATCTTGCCTCCTTATAAACCTAGTATGGAAGATTTTCTCCCTTTGGCTAGGTTGAAGGGAAATGTCTTTAACATGAGGAGCTCTTTGAACTGCCAACAATTCACCAACATTCGAAATGACCAAAGTATGATCCTTGACCTCAAACTCTTCATCACTAGTCTCTCCCTTAAGGGATTGGATCTTTTCCACTTATCTAATGCTGAGAGTCTTCCCATTGGGGAATCGACTTGGAAATGACCAAATTCATAACATTTTAACCATTTCTTCCCTATCAACATCTTTTGCGATTCATTAGCAAGTCCTTTATCCTTATCTAAAGCTTTGATAAAGGTTGGGGTATTTTGGTTTTAGAGTGATGAGAAAACTGCTTGGTGGTGATGTGATATTGATTTATAGAGGGGGTTGGGGAGGGTTTTCTACCCTTGAGTTACTTCTCAATTTCATTAGCTAGATCATAAACATCATCAAATGAGAGATAAAGTTGCCAGTTTACCTTGTTGGCAATGTTAGGGAATAGACCCTTGGTGAATATAGCAATTACAAGATCGGGCTCTTAAGTCAATCTAACCCCTAGTTGGAGTTATTCAAATTTCTTAATACGTTCTTCCACCCTAAGGTTATCTTAGCTAAGAGGTGTGATCTTGAGATAGAGCTCTTGCTTATAGAGGATGGTAAGAATATCTTGCCTATATGTTTCTTAAGTGTGGACCATGTATTGATCTCAGACTCTGCTACCCTTGCTCTATTCTCTTCAAGTTCTCTCATCATAAGAATGTATACCCTTTTATCTTAAGAATGACCATCTTGAGGGATTTCTCATCGTTGTATTCTTTAAGTTCAAAGATCCTCTCCATAAGTTGAACCAATTTAGTAGCTTTTCAGGTTGAGGTTACCATCAAATTCTAGTGCACCACCTTGAGATCTCTAAACTGATCCCTTAGAGGCCGCCTTCTTTTATCTCTTCTTTTCTCATCATCATAGTCTGACGAGAGTAGGAATAGACTATATCAATAGGACTTAGATCTCATTCTAGATGATACGTTCTCTTTTTGATGCATATAATCCCCTTTTGTTTGCTCCAACTCACTTGTGAGACTTCTTACTTGCTCTTGGAGCTTAATGAGTTCCTTAAGATGAGAGGATTTACCTCAATTGGCCATGTTAGTGTAAGAAAGAACGATTTGGAGTAGGAATAGGGGGCCATGGAGTGTGGTGGTGACGATAGAGGAGTTGTAGTTGGCTCTGGAAGAGGAGGGGTTAGAGGGCTTGACCGCCATTGCTTGGCTCTAGCCGATTACTTTTGTGGTTTTTGGGAAGACTTTTTATGGAGTTTAGGGTTGTTTTTTGGGTTAGGATTGTGTTTGGGATATTTTTGGGTTGTTTATGGACAAAAAAAAGCTTAATTAATATAGGCAAGTGAGAGAAATTTGGAAAAATCAAAGCGTAAGATTTGGGGGGAGGGGGCGAAAGATGTGACTTGTGATTGAAGAAAGAAGACAAAGGTTTTGATCGAACAACCAACTAAAAGGGAAGCCTCTAGCTCTAATAGTAAGTTGGTGAGGATGATTCCTCAACTCCCAAGATCATAAAACTCTATAAAAAAAACACAAAATGATGAATGCTCCTCGGATCAAATTTCTAATAAATAAGGTGATTATGAGATTATAGCCTAAAATTAAGCTCCTTAAATAAGATAAATACACTACACCCAATCTTTTTCATAAAGGCTTAAAGCCACCAAAGAGAAATTTCAAAGAAAAGACCCTAAATCTCCACATTAGAATAGAGATAAAGATTAAAAGATTTCAAGGAGAAATTGGCCTTTTGTCTTTCGTTTCATCATCAACTCAATCTGCGAATACACTTAGGGGAATGGGTCTATAAATACATTAAAAAAGGCCAAGAATCTGATACATTAGTGGCATAAGTAGATCAATGAGAGTGTTACAAAATATTTTAAGAAATAAATTAAAAATCCAAAGATAATGAGAAGTTCCACGAGTTGTAATTTCCAAGATTTATCTCCCATATTTAGTCATGCAGGTCAAGGCTCGATTCAAGACCATCAGCCAGAGAATGGGAAGTTAATGCTTACTGATCACCCGAATGATCAGTTCTATATGGGAAGACAACTGAGTACCTTTGCAAGCAAACAGAAGTCATTTTTGAGGCTAGCCAGCAGCCTTAGTCATTAAAGCATCAATAAGATTAGGTGAAGTTTAGTGTATTCCTTACTTACTCCAATAGCTATTGGTGAACTATTTTGGGTCAAGGAGCATTAGTCCCTAACCTAGCTTATTTGTTAGCTTCTAAACCAGCTGCCAAATGATAAAGGTTGCTTTAATTCTTCACAGGCAGTCTAGTAGATCAAGTTCCAGAAGCAGCAGTTTTAAGGGATTATTTTTAGCTCCAACTTGGCCATTTATTTTAGCTTATTTTAGGACTTGAAAATGTGTCAAAAATATTATTAAGCACGGTCCTACAGTGGTAGAATCAGATCATGAAGCATCAGCTTTTATCTGCCATAAACTCCTTTAAAATTGCCTATTGGATTTCAGGCTGTTTGTACCTTGTTGCTAGCTAGCCTAATCTCGAGATAAGCTGCTGCAAATCACTTCCAAAGCCATCCCTAGCAAGGCCATTAGGTGTTAAAGATCAAAGCTTAGCTGCTATTTTAGGCTGTTTTGATTCAAACTATATTTACTATTTTAGTTCTTTGCATTTTCAGTTTTAGCCGTTGATTGTGTAAGTAAGGCTGAGTATAAAAGCCTAGTTTTTCACTGTAAGCATCAGATTATGATTAAATGAAAACCTCAGTTGCTAGTTCAAGCAAAACTCCTTCAAATCTCTCTAAACTTTATCTAGCTTTGGTGGTGTTTAGTAAGTGAGCCCTTTAGCTGATTTTCTAGTGACTAAGGTTTAGAAAGGTTGGTGGTGACCTCCTTTCAGTCTTGGTTAGTGGGTTTACAACCTTTATTCTAGGACATATCTTTCATGTTGAGGTTCTAGGTTTGGTTAATTCTAAGCTTGTTTACTTAACATGCATCATCTGGTATCAAAGCCCAACTTTGATTCTTGGTGAGTTGCCCTCTACTTGCTGCTGTTCTTGTTTCATTTTGAGTTCAATCTTCTATTCTACATTCTGGAATTATTGCATTAACCATAAAAAACCCCTGAACCCAAACACAATCTAGCTATAAACGCACCTAGCTCCTCAAATAGCCACAATCAACCTCTTTTCTTACCTGAACAACATCGCTGAGAGGGATAACATCTCTCCCTTTCCTCAATAGCACGTTAGAGTTCCTAGAGGCCTTTCTTTGGAACAGACTCTTGAACTCAGAAGGGATAGGGCTATCCTAGAAGTCCAAGGGAACATTAGGACACTTACTGCCCAAATACAACAGCTTATGATACAACCTAGGGTCAGCGATATAGAGCCACCACAGGACACTCCTGGTGGCTTTGAACCTTCCTTAGAGTCTCACTATGGCAGTAGTTCTTCAAATAGGGAAGTTAGGCCTAGGAGAAGAAGAGTACATAGGGTTGATCTTAAGGATTTTATAATGGAGGCTACTGAGTTTGATGGCAGCCTAAAGCTGGAAGATTATCTTGAGTAGGTACAGGCCATGGAAAGGATCAATGAGATCAAAGGCTACTCATGGGAAAAGGCTTTTAGGCTTACTGTTTTGAAGCTTAAACATTATCCTTCTCTGTGGTATGGAAACTTGAAAAGAACCAGAGCCTTGGAAGGTAAATCCAAGATCAAAACTTGGGTTCGATTGAAGAAACATATGGACAAGAGGTTTTTGCCAGCCACATACAAGTGAGAACTCTACTTGAGAGTCACTTCTATTCAGCAAGGCAGCATGAGGGTTGAAGAGTATATTAGGGAATTCGAGCAAATATTAGGTGTGGTTTGAGGGAGGAACCTAAGTACACTATTGTAAGGTTTCTTAAGGGGTTAAATCCTGCTATCTTGGACAAGGTTGAACTCTAACCTTTCTGGACCTTTGAGGATGCTTACAAGCTAGCTGTCAAAGTGAAGAAGTAGCTTAAGTCTTGAAGGGCCTATCCTTCCACCCTAGCCAAACCATCTGCTCCAGTCAAGACCTTCAACTTTTACAGGCTAGACCCTACTCCTAAAAAAGACAAGGACAAGGGGAAGGGTAAGGAGTTGGTGATAAGCGCTTAATGTGTTTATCATTTTAGGGTTAGTTTGCTACATTTTTAGGAAAAATTATGTGCTTTAAGTTATTATTTGTACTGTTATTCTCGATTGATGTTTGGGCATGGTTGTATGATGTGTTTTGCAGGATTTTAGGCCTTTTTACCCAACATTTGACCCTATATGGGTGTATTTTGACTCACTACGGATGCCCCTGAGTTGCCATGCCCGTGGGAGAGAGGAAGAATAGAAGAATGATGAACTAGCCCAGACCACAGTGGGCTCGTGGTAGATGCCACGGTCCGTGGTAGGCCTGTAACAGCTGGCCTCTTCGTTTTCTCTCATCGTGTGGCTGAGATTAATCGAGCTCTCCTATAAATAGCCCCGTTCTATAGTAGAATGCAATCATCCCATGCATCCCATTCTATTCTTTTCCTCTTTTCAAGTAGATTAGGATTTTAGATTTTAGAGAGAGAGAGAGAGAGAGTTGAAGGGAAGATTTGTAAGGATTCCACCCCGAGTTTGCAGGATGATTTAAGCGCAATTTTCGCTGAGCATCTCTTTCCTCTTCTCTCTTCTCTTCTCTTTAGATTTGTCATTTTAGATGTTTAATTTAATAATGTTTGAGCAGTTTTATTTTGTCTAGAGAATTAGTAGTTTATGGAATTGTTATTGGATCATGTTTTAGTTTATTCAATTGTGCTTATTTTCATGATTGGTTTGATTTTGTTCTATCAAGTGTTATTTATGTTGTGAGTGGATTTGTGGCCAAAGTTTGCTTGCACACTTGAAACAATCGAGTGAACATTTAAAAAATGACATTTGGTTATTGGACTGCTTGTTAGAATCTATCGTTGCATCGTCTTGAAAGAGAGATTGTCAAGTTGGGAGGACTCGAATTAAGTAATCAAAAATCTTGAACCTGGATTAAGTCAAATTAGCTTGAAAGAGCGACATTTGCTTAGTTTAGGCAAATTTAGTTGATTTCAAAAAAATAGAATGAATTTCTGTATAGATTGTAAATCCGTGAAATTAACCAATTACAGAAAGGCACATGTTTATCATTTTAATTCAATTCCCTTTCATAACTACAAAAATTCTTAGGCGTTTTTCTCATATTTGATTTAGAAAAGTTTATTTGCAGTTGTTAATCAAAACCACTTGAGTTACAATTTTGCTGAGCATATCTTGAGGGGATATAGCCCAATAGATTAACCTAGTCTCTGTAGGATCAACCTTAATTACTACAATACCACTGTACGCTTGCAGACGTATCAAGTTTTTGGCGCCGTTACTGGGGACTAGCATCGAATATTGGGTTTATCTCGATAGGTTTGACTAAGCATTTTGTTTCTCTTCGAAAAAACCGAAAACAAATTTGAAAATTAAAAAAAAAAATTTAAGAAACAATAATGGCAATTTTCCATTTTCTCCAATTCGAGCATAAATTATTTTGGAGGTATTTTAAGCATCTAGTAGTCTCTCTTGCTCAATATGGTTATTGTGTGGGTAAATGAAAAATTTTGGACATTGTTGATGAGGGTGTGAATAGTAAAACCCGAACGTTTTTAGAGCATTGGGGTTTTCATAGTAAAAATGTTGACGAGGCATGTTATTTGCTTGAGTGAATTGCTTGGGATTCATTTCAATTTGAGAAGGCTACTATTATTTCTAAATATTCGTTTTCTGATCCTTGTGCGTTTTATGCTAGATCATATTATGCCCCTTTTTGGTGCGATTTGTGTAATGCTTCTGACCATGATATTAATTCATGTCCTCATTACGCATGCTATGCTCAACCTGACTTTGTATCCCCCTAGGACAATATTGATGTTGTCCTATCCTTACCTGACTTGTCCTTTCCTTTAGCTCAGTGCAAGGGGCTCGAGGTAGGTGAGCCTTTTGGGTTTCATGCTAGGTTTTATTTTGCTGATGCATGTTTTAAGTCAGAAGATATTTTTGATAAGGTGCATGATCCAGTTAGGACTCCTTTGGAGGAGTTACGTGATGTGCTTGTGCCTGAGGAGTCTCCTAGCCTTGGTTTTCATGATATTATTCTCCCCAATTCCCTTGATCATAGCCATGTTTCCCCGAAGTGTTCACAACCCTCTATTTTCCCCGAGTATTCTTTAGATGAGCTCATTGATAGTTCTAAGATTTGTGATTCTAATGTTGATTTGGGCTATAAGGATAACGAGTTTAATGTGCTTGGTGGAATGTTGACAATTATGCATCCCTAGGTTACTTTAGAGGGTATGATCCCTCCATTGACCCTTATGATGTATGCCTAGAGGACCTACCTAGGAAAATCATTTGGTCTACATTCTTTAATCCTTCCTATGATTTTTCTAAAGCTATTGATAAGGTTAAGAGGATACTTGTTGTCTTTGGTGTAATTTTGGTTATTGCCTCTTACCTTTTATTTTCTGAATTATGGTCCCAGGAGTTTGATAAGCTTTTGCATGCTTTAACAGTGTCTACTTTCATGAGTCAAGTCTTGAAGATATGATGGAGTGGCTGATGCTCCACTTGCCCCATTTACGTGGAGGCCTTAGCTTAGGCACACTCAGCACCTAACCTGGTGAGATCGTTATGTTTTGTTTCCTTTCCCTTCTTTTACTTTCTTTCCTTTGAATAATAATGCTTTATCTAAGCATAGGGAAAGGGTAGTTTCTATGTTTTTATTTTGGTTATTAGTTTTAGGTTTCTTTTTGTTTGCATCAATGTTTCACATTTAGTTGTATTTTAGGTTTGCATACAGGATTGTATGAAGGGATGGTATGGATTGATCTGAGATAACCTTTAATGATGTTTTTGTTAGGCAAAATAGCTTTCACGAATTTGACTAGCTTTTGATGTGTAATCCCTTTTGGTGCTAAAATTTTTGAAGGTTTTGTAAGTATTTCTTGTTTTGACCTTTATTTTGATTGAGAACTTTGTTACCCCCTAGAGTCATTAACACTAATGTTGGTACATGGAGTTATTTTATGAGTTTAATGAGACTTTGGTAGATATCCCGTGAGATTTTGAGCCTTATTTGGATTAATTCATTACATTTAGTCTTATGTTTCTTTCATGTGTGTGACTCTTCCATGTTGCATCTCTAGAACTTGCCTAGATTCTTGTTCAAAACCACATTAACATGTGCATAGTTGATGATATGATAGAGACATTTCTTTTTGTGATCATTTTAGCCACATAGCCAAATAGCCTACCCTTGTATTACATGTTTATTCTTTTTCCTAGCCCCTTTGAGCTTATATCTGTTTTTGTTGTGATCCCTTCATATTAGCCCTTGGTCAAACACGTATTCCTAACCTTTAAGACAAGTCTATAGAGCATCACTTCATCTGTGTAGTGGATGGTTTTGGGGATAATTGAGTTTAAGGTGGCTTTGACATGTTGGTTTGGTTAGGGATTGATAACATTGAGCATTTGTTTTGGTTCCCTCTTTTTTGGGTTGTATACATAAAAATTTGGTTGTGAGTTGATAGTTAGTGATCCTATGCCTTTCAGTAATGCAATTTTCCTTTCATTTCCCCCCCCCAAAAAAAAGTAGAAGAAGAAAAAGTACAAGAAGGAAAAAAAAATCATGTTGCAAAAAAAAAGAAAAAAAGGAAAAAAAGAAAATCGTAGAAAGAAAGGCCAAAAAAAAAAACTAAGTGTTTGGCATGGGATACGTACATAGCTTGTGTTCCTTCTTTGTCAACTTATTTCCTACTTAATTAAGTTGGGTATGTTCATTGTATTTTGAGATTTGGAGTGTTAGTGAACTTCAGGGTTTCTTGTTGGTTTGTTGGTTGCTCCATAGTCAATCGGCTAAGTAGCTCCACATTGCCTAAATTTATTTGTCCACTCATTTTCCTTAACCCTTATAGCCCACATTACAACCCAAGTAAAGTCCTCTTGATTGTCTTGTGCACATTGCATTTTAGTGGTGGAGAATTTGAGAGTCTTGTCAAGTCTATGGTAGATTGCATCTTTGGAATAAGTCTTGAGTGAACTTGTGATATATTTCAAACACATGAGCGGAAGTGTTCCACATTTCCAAGAGTGAGGTTCTACCAGTCCTTTTGGCTTTGCTCAATCTCATATGCTTGTATGACATGCTTTGTGGTTCTTTGGGAGTGATTAAGTTTGATATCAAGATTGTGGTCTTATACTTCTTCGAAAACCTTCTCGTCCTTCTAATTTTAAAATATATTGAGCGCTATTTGGGGTTGCTGTTGATTGTTATTCTTGCTTATGATATGCAATGGCTGGCCTACTTTAGAGAGGTTGTTATGTTTTGAGTCCTAGATGCATCTCCTTTGTCAGTTTTCTCTAGTGTTTGCTTGAGGACAAGGAATGGTTTAAGCATGGGGGAGTTTGATAAGTGCTTAATGTATACATCATTTCAGGGTCATTTTTGCTGCATTTTTAGGAAAAATTATATGCTTTATGTGATAATTTATATTCTTTTTCCCGTTTTACACTCAAGTATGGTTCTTTTTGTGTTTTGCAGGATTCTGGACCTTTTTGCTCTTGCTTTCACCCTAAATGATTGTATTTTGACTCCCCACGGATGCCCCTGAGTTACCATGCCCGTGGAAAGAAAGAAGAATAGAAGAATACCGAGTCAGTGGACACCACGGTCTGTCCGTCGTGTTGGCCACGGTCCATGGTGTCTTCATTTCCTGCGAGGCATTTTGTTTTCTGGCAAGCTCTTCGACTTTTTAGCAGTTATTATTCCATTATTGCACGTGGCTATTCGTCTTTCAGAATTTTACTATAAAAAGGGGGCTCTCATCCTCACACACATACACCATCATCTCATCTTATACTCCTTTCCTCTCTTCAATTAGATTAGGATTAGATTAGATTAGAGAGATAGTGAGATAGAGTTGCAGTGAAGACTTGCAATGATTCCATCCCGAGTTTGCACAACGGTTCAAGTGCAATTTTTGATTGAGCAATTCTTCTCTCTTCTCTTCTCTTTTCCTCTTTAGATTTATCATTTTAGAGTAGTTAGTTATTTAATCTTTGATTATATGTGAGTAGTTAATTTTTGTCTAGAAATTTAGTAGTTTTTGGAAGTGTATTGGATCATGTTTTAGTTTATTCAATTATGCTTGTTTTGATGATTGGTTTAATTTGGTTCTATCAAGTGATTGTTATATTATGAGTGAATTTTTGGACAAAATTTACTTGCATACTTGAAACAATCGAGTGAACATTCAAAAGATGACATTTAATTGTTGGACTATTTGTTGGAACCTATCGTTGCATCGTCTCGAAAGAGAGATTGTTAAGTTGGAGGACTCGAATTAAGTAATCGAAAATATTAAACTTGGATTAAGTCAAATTAGCTTGAAAGAGTGATATTTGCTTAGTTTAGGAAAATTTAGTTGATTTTGAAAGAATAGATTGAATTTCTGTATAGATTGCAATTCCTCAAAATTAATCAAATATAGAAAGGCACATGTTCACAATTTGATTCAATTCCCTTCCATAGCTACGAAAATTCCTAGGTGTTTTTCCAATATTTGATTTAGAAAAGTTATTTACAGTTGTTAATCAAAACAACTTGAGTCAGAATTTTGCTTAGCACAACTTGAGGAAACATAGCCTAAATCGGTCAACCTAGTTTCTGTGGGATAGACCTTGATTGGTATAATGCCACCGTGCGCTTACGACCGTGTCAGTTGGCTAAAGAAGCTCCTAAAAATCAAAAGAAGTGCTTTAAATGCCACGACTATGGGCATTTTCAAGTAGACTGTCCAAACAAAAGAGTCCTTACAATCCGAGAAATTAAAGACTTGGACCAAATAGAGGTAAAGGAACAAGAGGAAGAATCTGATGAAGAAGAAGAGACCTCCTACCTGCCACCTGAAGAAGGAGAAATGCTTATGACCAAGAGAGTGCTTCATGCTACTGAAGCTCCACCAAAAGCCAATCAGAGGGAACAAATTTTCCGCTCTAGATGCAAGGTAGCTAACAAGACATGCAATCTGATCATAGATAGAAGAAGCTGTACAAATGTAGCCTCCACTGAAATGGTCAGCAAGCTCAATTTGGCCATCAATGAGCATTCTAAGCCTTATACCTTGTAATGGATCAAATGGGGAATGAGGTAAGAGTTTCTAAACAAGCCATTCTTATGGTGGAATCTACCCCTAGTTTAGATCTCACAACCTTTTATCCCTCAGTTCAACCCTTACTACAAGAGTGTGAGGATGTCTTTCCTCAAGACCTTCCTCCTAGCCTTCCTCCTAGCCTTACTACAAGAGGGGAATTGAGCACCGAATAGACTTGATTCCTGGAGCCCCCTACCTAACCAACCTACTTACACAGGCAATCCAACTGAATCCAAAGAATTACAAAGGTAGGTTAAGGAATTGATTGATAGAGACTATGTGAGAGAGAGCATGAATTCATACTCAGTGTAAAGCTTATCGTAAAGGTAAAAATTTAACCACTAGTTCGCTTATTAAACACTTTTTATAGCATAGGAAAGTAGGGATCGATCCACGAGGAAAAATTGTTGTAAAAGGCTAGCTTAATCCTAAATGATTTTACTAATCCAATTTATTAAGTCTAATCCCAACAATTCTAAAATAATTAAAATCTAATGAATAAAAATCTAGAAAAATGCCCAATGATGCTCCTAAATATTCTAGATCATATTCTGGAAATAAAATAGTAAAAAGAATCCCTAAATAATTTAGAAAAATAAAAACAGAATAGTACTGAAATTCTAATTAAAGATTAATAACAGCAAATAATAGTCAGAAAATAAATATTAAAATTATCAAATAGTAACCTAAAATATTATTCTTTAGGTCTATAAGCTTATAAATTCTAAATTGTATCTAATTAATTTCAAAAAAATCAGATCAGGAAATTAGCACAGAATATCAAGTAGAATAATAAATCTGAAATTAGAAATAAAATAATCTGCATTCATATAAATATGAAATTAGTCACGAAAATTACCCTGATTTTAGGACATAATTTTCTAGACTTAACCAAACCTAATAATCATAAATTAAAATTAAAAATCGAAATTTTGAGAATTAATAACCTAAAAACCTGCACTTATCAATTTCTCAAAATAATTCTGAAAAATTATCAAATAACTTCCAAAAATTAGGAAATTAAATATGGGCAGATTAGGACACTATATAAACCCTAGGAACTGGTAAAAATCAAAAAAGAGCAAAAATAACTATTTTTAGTCTAATTTCTAACAAACCAGTAATTAAATACTAAAACTGAATATCAATCAATCTAAAATTATAACCACTCTAAAAATCAAAATCTAAGCTATCAAAAATTACCTAGACACTCCTAAAAATCTAAGCTACTAAAATAGAACAAACTAATCAAATTAACTCTAAGCAAGAAATAATGATCAAAATTTGGCAAATTTATGAAGGATACTTAGTATAATCTCAATCCACTATGCAAATTAATATTTATTATTAACACACAAGTTAAATTCATTCATGAGTTAAACTGTAGAAGACATCCACTAGTGGTTCTTCCCCATTTTTTCTTAGATTCTAGTTTAATTAGGTCCAACCCTAATATAAACCCTACTAGTTTTGATAACCCTCACACCAGCGCAAGAATTTAATCAAACTAGAGCATTAAGAATTAGAAAAACATCATTTAACACTTTGTAACCAATTTACCAGAAAATCGATTTAACAAAGATCTAAAGCGTTTACCTAATTAAAAGATATGGGTTTGAGCCATCCATGATTAATTAGGGTGATACCTAAGCATAAAAGACTATAACTTTTACGTATTATAGTCTTCTAAACTATCAATCGAAATCGTATTAAACTCACTAACATGCATTTTAATTAATTTAACATGAATATCATAAATGATAAACGCTAATCGCTATAGAATCATGAATATGAATCAACTAGGCAATAAAGCATAAGACTTGTTTCAAAATAGTAAATTTGGCATGGCTTCAAGAAGATTATACTAAGTAAAAAGGACTTACTCACTCATATTGAAAATAAAATCACAAAATTCACCCAAATATTCCATGTTTAATAGTAAACGAAACACAAAAAAAAAGAAAAAAAATATAAGAATCTAATTAAGAAGAAAAGGGCCGTGGAGGTATGGCGTGCATGGAGGATTATTTGGAGAAGGCCGTGGGTTTGTTGATGAAGTGATAAGAAGATGATGATGATGGGGAAGTATAAAGAGGAGATGATGTATGATGTGGAGAAATAGGGGGCGTGAAGGTGGAGGTGTAGGCGTGGGTTTATGGTGGTGTGATGATGATGATTAATGGTGAGGTGATGGAGAGGATGATGATGGTAGGAGATGAAGTGAGTTGTGCCGTGGGGATGTTAGTGTATATGATGGACGTAGGGTGTAAAGGGTTAGAGGATTATTGGGTGGATGATGATGGTGATGAGATGATAGGATGATGATGGGGCTTATATATGATGATGAGGAGAGGAGGGTGAGGTAGGGTTTTAGCTACTAGGGTTTTTTTTTTTTTTTTTCCCTAGATTCCTTCTCTCTCAAGTCTTCTGACTTCTCTTCAACTCTTGTAACCCTAACCCAAATAAATCATTATGGAAATAATATTTTCCGTAAATCATTATTTTGGACTGACTTGATAGCCTAGCGTGTAAAATCCGAATTTCAACGTCTTCTCTTTTTCTCTTTATTTTATTAATGCTAAACCTGAAAAATATATAAAATAAGGTAAATTAGACAAAATAATATATATAATATAATCAAAATAATTATTAAAACAATGCATGCTTTTTTGGCCAAACAAATTCTCCCACACTTAGACTTTGGACGTCCTTGTGCAAAGAAATCTTAGACTCGACTTAAACTTACCCTCTTTCTTTCTTATAAAGTCATGCATACTATGATATTCATACTAGGCTTTATCTTGCTTTAAAAGCAGTTTTATTGAAAAGTGATTAGTTTTTCCTCATTCAAGTGAATAACTACTAGACATCCAACTACCATCAAAGAGTTTATTCATCAGCCTTACAACATTTCCTTAATAAAATAACATGATCAATAATTATCCATCTCTTTTAAATATGCACACACCGATTAAGAGGTCTAAAAAAAAATTTATGATAGAAAATTGATGTACGGTATGGCTATAGAGACAATTGAACTAGGTAGAATAACTCATTGATTCTAAACTTGCCTTGTACTTTTTGCTTCTTCTTCTTCTTCTTCTTTTTTTTCCTTTTTTTCCTCAAACTCCATTTTCGCACATATTTGAGGTCCATATAGGGTCTTAGAAATTAAGCACTCCCTATCTCACACTCACCCGAATAGAGGTGCTGGAGCAAACACTTTATTTTTCATCATTATTTTTTTTTTTTTCAATGACTCACTAGTATGGGAAGCAAACTTTCCAGTGGCAGTATTGCCCCAAAAGGTAACATCCAGTAGCGCATGCCTCGAAGGGGTACTTGTCATTCCCGACTTTGACTCTCTTTTTTCTCTCATTTTGTTTTTTTAAAAAAAATAAGAAAAGTCACAATTTTAATGAGTTATTATACTAATTCAATAGTCTAGGAAATGAGCCTGGTCATTTTATTGCCTCTAAACGGCTATATAATATGATAAAATAAGATGAATAATTATGACAGTTACTCATTAAAGAGATATATGAGGATCAACTCAAACTTCTTTGAAAGCCAGCTAGCATGCTTAGAAGTCTTCACCCATGGAAGAATAAACTACAAAGTAGCTAAAAAAACAAAAAAAAAATTTAAACAAGCAAGCCTAGCATAAACTCATATCATGCATTATTTATAAGAAAAAGAAAATTTTTCTCGATTTTCTTTGTTTTTTTTTTCAAGAATAAAACCTGCAAGAATTAAATGCAGGAGGCACCCCTCCATACTTAATTCATGCATTGTCTCTAATGCATGCAAAAAGATAGAAATAATGAAAATAAAAGCAAAATTACATGAGTACTTCTCTAAAAACGTTGGGTTGCCTCCCAACCAGCACCTTTGTTTATAGTCATTGGCTCGACTTCATGAATCTCTTGGATACTCTCCAATCGTCTTGCCACTCCTTAATCTCAAACATTACGGGCAATCTGCAAAAATTAAAACAAAAACAATAAAAGTAGTAAAATTAAATAGAAGTAACCAGCAATTTCAACGGCGCCAAAATTTGTAAAGCTTGTCGAGAGCTACAAATTTAACCACTACTTCGGTTATTAAACACTTTTTATAGCATAGGAAAGTAGGGATCGATCCACGAAGAAAGATTGTTGTAACAGGCTAGCTTAATCCTAAATGATTTTACTAATCCAATTTATTAAGTCTAATCTTAATAATTTGAAAATAATTAAAATCTAATGAATAAAAATCTGAAAAAACATCCAATGATGCTCCTAAATATTTTGGATTATATTCTGGAAAGAAAACAGTAAAAAGCTTTCCTAAATAATCAAGAAAAATAAAATTAGAATAGTTACTGAAATTCTAATTAAAAATCAATAACAGCAAATAATAGTTAGAAAATAAATATTAAAAATATCAAATAGTAACCTAATATATTATTCTACAGGTATGTAAGCTTATAACTCCTCAATTGTATCCAAATAATTTCAGGAAAATCAAATCAGAAAACTACCACAGAAAATCAATGCAGAATATTAAATCTGAAATTAGAAATGGAATAATCTACAAAAATATAAATACAAAAATAATCAAGAAAATTACCCTAATTCTAGGACACAATTGTCTGGACTTAACCACACCTAATAATCGTAAATTAAAATTAAAAATCAAAATTTTTAGAATTAATACCTAAAAACCTGCACTTATCAATTTCTCAAAATAATTCTGAAAAATTATCAAATAACTTCTAAAAATTACGACATTAAATATGGGCAGACTAGGACACTATATAAACCCTAGGAACTGAATAAAAATCAAAAAAAAAACAAAATAACTATTTTTAGTCTAATTCCTAACAAATCAGTAATTAAATACTAAAACCAAATATAAATCAATCTAAAATTATAACCACTCTAAAAATCAAAATCTAAACTATCTAAAAATACCTAGAAACTCCTAAAAGACTATACTTTTGGGGGATTCGATTGAAATTATGTTGAAGCTAATAAAAGTAGAACAAACTAATCAAATTAACTCTAAGCAACAAATAATGATCAAAATTTGTCAAATTTATGAAGGATACTTAGTATAATCTCAATCCACCATGCAAATTAATATTTATTATTAACACACAAGTTAATTTCATTCATGAGTTAAACTGTAGAAGACATCCACCAGCGGTTCTTCCCCGTTTTTCCTTAGATTCTAGTTTAATTAGGTCCAACCCTAATATAAACCCTACTAGTTTTGATAACCCTCACACCAGCGCAAGAATTTAATCAAATTAGAGCATTAAGAATTAGAAAAACATCATTGAACACTTTATAACCAATTTACCAGCAAATCAATTTAACAAAGATCTAAAGCGGTTACCTAATTAAAAGAGATGGGTTTGAGCCATCCATGATTAATTAGTGTGATACCTAAGCATACAAGACTATAACTTTTACATATTATAGCCTTCTAAACTATCAATCGAAATCGCATTAAACTCACTAGCATGCATTCTAATTAATTTAACACGAATATCATAAACAATAAACGCTAATCGCTATAGAATCATGAATATGAATCAACTAGGCAATAAAGCATAAGACTTGTTTCAAAATAGTAAATTTAGCATGGTTTCAAGAAGATTATACTAAGTAAAAAGGACTAACTCACTCATATTGAAAATAAAATCACAAAATTCACCTAACCATGTTTAATAGTAAACGAAACACAAAAAAAAAAAAAGAAAAAAAATATAAGAATCTAATTAAGAAGAAAAGGGCCGTGGAGGTATGGCGTGCATGGAGGATTATTTGGAGAAGGCCGTGGGTTTGTTGATGAAGTGATAAGAAGATGATGATGATGGGGAAGTATAAAGAGGAGATGATGTATGATGAGGAGAAATAGGGGGCGTGAAGGTGGAGGTGTAGGCGTGGGTTTATGGTGGTGTGATGATGATGATTAAGGGTGAGGTGATGGAGAGGATGATGATGGTAGGAGATGAAGTGAGTTGTGCCGTGGGGATGTTAGTGTATATGATGGACGTAGGGTGTAAAGGGTTAGAGGATTATTGGGTGGATGATGATGGTGATGAGATGATAGGATGATGATGGGGCTTATATATGATGATGAGGAGAGGAGGGTGAGGTAGGGTTTTAGCTACTAGGGTTTTTTTTTTTTTTTTTTCCCTAGATTCCTTCTCTCTCAAGTCTTCTGACTTCTCTTCAACTCTTGTAACCCTAACCCAAATAAATCATTATGGAAATAATATTTTCCGTAAATCATTATTTTGGACTGACTTGATAGCCTAGCGTGTAAAATCCGAATTTCAACGTCTTCTCTTTTTCTCTTTATTTTATTAATGCTAAACCTGAAAAATATATAAAATAAGGTAAATTAGACAAAATAATATATATAATATAATCAAAATAATTATTAAAACAATGCATGCTTTTTTGGCCAAACAAATTCTCCCACACTTAGACTTTGGACGTCCTTGTGCAAAGAAATCTTAGACTCGACTTAAACTTACCCTCTTTCTTTCTTATAAAGTCATGCATACTATGATATTCATACTAGGCTTTATCTTGCTTTAAAAGCAGTTTTATTGAAAAGTGATTAGTTTTTCCTCATTCAAGTGAATAACTACTAGACATCCAACTACCATCAAAGAGTTTATTCATCAGCCTTACAACATTTCCTTAATAAAATAACATGATCAATAATTATCCATCTCTTTTAAATATGCACACACCGATTAAGAGGTCTAAAAAAAAATTTATGATAGAAAATTGATGTACGGTATGGCTATAGAGACAATTGAACTAGGTAGAATAACTCATTGATTCTAAACTTGCCTTGTACTTTTTGCTTCTTCTTCTTCTTCTTCTCTTTTTTTCCCCTCAAACTCCATTTTCGCACATATTTGAGGTCCATATAGGGTCTTAGAAATTAAGCACTCCCTATCTCACACTCACCCGAATAGAGGTGCTGGAGCAAACACTTTATTTTTCATCATTATTTTTTTTTTTTTCAATGACTCACTAGTATGGGAAGCAAGCTTTCCAGTGGCAGTATTGCCCAAAAGGGTAACATCCAGTAGCGCATGCCTCAAAGGGGTACTTGTCATTCCCGACTTTGACTCTCTTTTTTCTCTCTTTTTGTTTTTTAAAAAAAAAAAAAAGTCACAATTTTAATGAGTTATTATACTAATTCAATAGTCTAGGAAATGAGCCAGGTCATTTTATTGCCTCTGAACGGCTATATAACATGATAAAATAAGATGAATAATTATGACAGTTACTCATTAAAGAGATATATGAGGATCAACTCAAACTTCTTTGAAAGCCAGCTAGCATGCTTAGAAGTCTTCACCCATGGAAGAATAAACTACAAAGTAGCTAAAAAAACAAAAAAAATTTTAAACAAGCAAGCCTAGCATAAACTCATATCATGCATTATTTATAAGAAAAAGAAAATTTTTCTCGATTTTCTTTGTTTTTTTTTTCAAGAATAAAACCTGCAAGAATTAAATGCAGGAGGCACCCCTCCATACTTAATTCATGCATTGTCTCTAATGCATGCAAAAAGATAGAAATAATGAAAATAAAAGCAAAATTACATGAGTACTTCTCTAAAAACGTTGGGTTGCCTCCCAACCAGCACCTTTGTTTATAGTCATTGGCTCGACTTCATGAATCTCTTGGATACTCTCCAATCGTCTTGCCACTCCTTAATCTCAAACATTACGGGCAATCTGCAAAAATTAAAACAAAAACAATAAAAGTAGTAAAATTAAATAGAAGTAACCAGCAATTTCAACGGCGCCAAAATTTGTAAAGCTTGTCGAGAGCTACAAATTTAACCACTACTTCGGTTATTAAACACTTTTTATAGCATAGGAAAGTAGGGATCGATCCACGAAGAAAGATTGTTGTAAAAGGCTAGCTTAATCCTAAATGATTTTACTAATCCAATTTATTAAGTCTAATCTTAATAATTTGAAAATAATTAAAATCTAATGAATAAAAATCTGAAAAAACATCCAATGATGCTCCTAAATATTTTGGATTATATTCTGGAAAGAAAACAGTAAAAAGCTTTCCTAAATAATCAAGAAAAATAAAATTAGAATAGTTACTGAAATTCTAATTAAAAATCAATAACAGCAAATAATAGTTAGAAAATAAATATTAAAAATATCAAATAGTAACCTAATATATTATTCTGCAGGTATGTAAGCTTATAACTCCTCAATTGTATCCAAATAATTTCAGGAAAATCAAATCAGAAAACTACCACAGAAAATCAATGCAGAATATTAAATCTGAAATTAGAAATGGAATAATCTACAAAAATATAAATACAAAAATAATCAAGAAAATTACCCTAATTCTAGGACACAATTGTCTGGACTTAACCACACCTAATAATCGTAAATTAAAATTAAAAATCAAAATTTTTAGAATTAATACCTAAAAACCTGCACTTATCAATTTCTCAAAATAATTCTGAAAAATTATCAAATAACTTCTAAAAATTACGACATTAAATATGGGCAGACTAGGACACTATATAAACCCTAGGAACTGAATAAAAATCAAAAAAAAAACAAAATAACTATTTTTAGTCTAATTCCTAACAAATCAGTAATTAAATACTAAAACCAAATATAAATCAATCTAAAATTATAACCACTCTAAAAATCAAAATCTAAACTATCTGAAAATACCTAGAAACTCCTAAAAGACTATACTTTTGGGGGATTCGATTGAAATTATGTTGAAGCTAATAAAAGTAGAACAAACTAATCAAATTAACTCTAAGCAACAAATAATGATCAAAATTTGTCAAATTTATGAAGGATACTTAGTATAATCTCAATCCACCATGCAAATTAATATTTATCATTAACACACAAGTTAAATTCATTCATGAGTTAAACTGTAGAAGACATCCACCAACAGTTCTTCCCCGTTTTTCCTTAGATTCTAGTTTAATTAGGTCCAACCCTAATATAAACCCTACTAGTTTTGATAACCCTCACACAAGCGCAAGAATTTAATCAAATTAGAGCATTAAGAATTAGAAAAACATCGTTGAACACTTTATAACCAATTTACCAGCAAATCAATTTAACAAAGATCTAAAGCGGTTACCTAATTAAAAGAGATGGGTTTGAGCCATCCATGATTAATTAGTGTGATACCTAAGCATAAAAGACTATAACTTTTACATATTATAGCCTTCTAAACTATCAATCGAAATCGCATTAAACTCACTAGCATGCATTCTAATTAATTTAACACGAATATCATAAACAATAAACGCTAATCGCTATAGAATCATGAATATGAATCAACTAGGCAATAAAGCATAAGACTTGTTTCAAAATAGTAAATTTAGCATGGTTTCAAGAAGATTATACTAAGTAAAAAGGACTAACTCACTCATATTGAAAATAAAATCACAAAATTCACCTAACCATGTTTAATAGTAAACGAAACACAAAAAAAAAAAAAGAAAAAAAATATAAGAATCTAATTAAGAAGAAAAGGGCCATGGAGGTATGGCGTGCATGGAGGATTATTTGGAGAAGGCCGTGGGTTTGTTGATGAAGTGATAAGAAGATGATGATGATGGGGAAGTATAAAGAGGAGATGATGTATGATGAGGAGAAATAGGGGGCGTGAAGGTGGAGGTGTAGGCGTGGGTTTATGGTGGTGTGATGATGATGATTAAGGGTGAGGTGATGGAGAGGATGATGATGGTAGGAGATGAAGTGAGTTGTGCCGTGGGGATGTTAGTGTATATGATGGACGTAGGGTGTAAAGGGTTAGAGGATTATTGGGTGGATGATGATGGTGATGAGATGATAGGATGATGATGGGGCTTATATATGATGATGAGGAGAGGAGGGTGAGGTAGGGTTTTAGCTACTAGGGTTTTTTTTTTTTTTTTTCCCTAGATTCCTTCTCTCTCAAGTCTTCTGACTTCTCTTCAACTCTTGTAACCCTAACCCAAATAAATCATTATGGAAATAATATTTTCCGTAAATCATTATTTTGGACTGACTTGATAGCCTAGCGTGTAAAATCCGAATTTCAACGTCTTCTCTTTTTCTCTTTATTTTATTAATGCTAAACCTGAAAAATATATAAAATAAGGTAAATTAGACAAAATAATATATATAATATAATCAAAATAATTATTAAAACAATGCATGCTTTTTTGGCCAAACAAATTCTCCCACACTTAGACTTTGGACGTCCTTGTGCAAAGAAATCTTAGACTCGACTTAAACTTACCCTCTTTCTTTCTTATAAAGTCATGCATACTATGATATTCATACTAGGCTTTATCTTGCTTTAAAAGCAGTTTTATTGAAAAGTGATTAGTTTTTCCTCATTCAAGTGAATAACTACTAGACATCCAACTACCATCAAAGAGTTTATTCATCAGCCTTACAACATTTCCTTAATAAAATAACATGATCAATAATTATCCATCTCTTTTAAATATGCACACACCGATTAAGAGGTCTAAAAAAAAATTTATGATAGAAAATTGATGTACGGTATGGCTATAGAGACAATTGAACTAGGTAGAATAACTCATTGATTCTAAACTTGCCTTGTACTTTTTGCTTCTTCTTCTTCTTCTTCTTTTTTTTCCTTTTTTTCCTCAAACTCCATTTTCGCACATATTTGAGGTCCATATAGGGTCTTAGAAATTAAGCACTCCCTATCTCACACTCACCCGAATAGAGGTGCTGGAGCAAACACTTTATTTTTCATCATTATTTTTTTTTTTTTCAATGACTCACTAGTATGGGAAGCAAACTTTCCAGTGGCAGTATTGCCCCAAAAGGTAACATCCAGTAGCGCATGCCTCGAAGGGGTACTTGTCATTCCCGACTTTGACTCTCTTTTTTCTCTCATTTTGTTTTTTTTTAAAAAATAAGAAAAGTCACAATTTTAATGAGTTATTATACTAATTCAATAGTCTAGGAAATGAGCCTGGTCATTTTATTGCCTCTAAACGGCTATATAATATGATAAAATAAGATGAATAATTATGACAGTTACTCATTAAAGAGATATATGAGGATCAACTCAAACTTCTTTGAAAGCCAGCTAGCATGCTTAGAAGTCTTCACCCATGGAAGAATAAACTACAAAGTAGCTAAAAAAACAAAAAAAAAATTTAAACAAGCAAGCCTAGCATAAACTCATATCATGCATTATTTATAAGAAAAAGAAAATTTTTCTCGATTTTCTTTGTTTTTTTTTTCAAGAATAAAACCTGCAAGAATTAAATGCAGGAGGCACCCCTCCATACTTAATTCATGCATTGTCTCTAATGCATGCAAAAAGATAGAAATAATGAAAATAAAAGCAAAATTACATGAGTACTTCTCTAAAAACGTTGGGTTGCCTCCCAACCAGCACCTTTGTTTATAGTCATTGGCTCGACTTCATGAATCTCTTGGATCCTCTCCAATCGTCTTGCCACTCCTTAATCTCAAACATTACGGGCAATCTGCAAAAATTAAAACAAAAACAATAAAAGTAGTAAAATTAAATAGAAGTAACCAGCAATTTCAACGGCGCCAAAATTTGTAAAGCTTGTCGAGAGCTACAAATTTAACCACTACTTCGGTTATTAAACACTTTTTATAGCGTAGGAAAGTAGGGATCGATCCACGAAGAAAGATTGTTGTAAAAGGCTAGCTTAATCCTAAATGATTTTACTAATCCAATTTATTAAGTCTAATCTTAATAATTTGAAAATAATTAAAATCTAATGAATAAAAATCTGAAAAAACATCCAATGATGCTCCTAAATATTTTGGATTATATTCTGGAAAGAAAACAGTAAAAAGCTTTCCTAAATAATCAAGAAAAATAAAATTAGAATAGTTACTGAAATTCTAATTAAAAATCAATAACAGCAAATAATAGTTAGAAAATAAATATTAAAAATATCAAATAGTAACCTAATATATTATTCTGCAGGTATGTAAGCTTATAACTCCTCAATTGTATCCAAATAATTTCAGGAAAATCAAATCAGAAAACTACCACAGAAAATCAATGCAGAATATTAAATCTGAAATTAGAAATGGAATAATCTACAAAAATATAAATACAAAAATAATCAAGAAAATTACCCTAATTCTAGGACACAATTGTCTGGACTTAACCACACCTAATAATCGTAAATTAAAATTAAAAATCAAAATTTTTAGAATTAATACCTAAAAACCTGCACTTATCAATTTCTCAAAATAATTCTGAAAAATTATCAAATAACTTCTAAAAATTACGACATTAAATATGGGCAGACTAGGACACTATATAAACCCTAGGAACTGAATAAAAATCAAAAAAAAAACAAAATAACTATTTTTAGTCTAATTCCTAACAAATCAGTAATTAAATACTAAAACCAAATATAAATCAATCTAAAATTATAACCACTCTAAAAATCAAAATCTAAACTATCTAAAAATACCTAGAAACTCCTAAAAGACTATACTTTTGGGGGATTCGATTGAAATTATGTTGAAGCTAATAAAAGTAGAACAAACTAATCAAATTAACTCTAAGCAACAAATAATGATCAAAATTTGTCAAATTTATGAAGGATACTTAGTATAATCTCAATCCACCATGCAAATTAATATTTATCATTAACACACAAGTTAAATTCATTCATGAGTTAAACTGTAGAAGACATCCACCTAGCAGTTCTTCCCCGTTTTTCCTTAGATTCTAGTTTAATTAGGTCCAACCCTAATATAAACCCTACTAGTTTTGATAACCCTCACACCAGCGCAAGAATTTAATCAAATTAGAGCATTAAGAATTAGAAAAACATCGTTGAACACTTTATAACCAATTTACCAGCAAATCAATTTAACAAAGATCTAAAGCGGTTACCTAATTAAAAGAGATGGGTTTGAGCCATCCATGATTAATTAGGGTGATACCTAAGCATAAAAGACTATAACTTTTACATATTATAGTCTTCTAAACTATCAATCGAAATCGTATTAAACTCACTAGCATGCATTCTAATTAATTTAACACGAATATCATAAATGATAAACGCTAATCGCTATAGAATCATGAATATGAATCAACTAGGCAATAAAGCATAAGACTTGTTTCAAAATAGTAAATTTAGCATGGCTTCAAGAAGATTATACTAAGTAAAAAGGACTTACTCACTCATATTGAAAATAAAATCACAAAATTCACCCAAATACCATGTTTAATAGTAAACGAAACACAAAAAAAAAGAAAAAAAATATAAGAATCTAATTAAGAAGAAAAGGGCCGTGGAGGTATGGCGTGCATGGAGGATTATTTGGAGAAGGCCGTGGGTTTGTTGATGAAGTGATAAGAAGATGATGATGATGGGGAAGTATAAAGAGGAGATGATGTATGATGAGGAGAAATAGGGGGCGTGAAGGTGGAGGTGTAGGCGTGGGTTTATGGTGGTGTGATGATGATGATTAATGGTGAGGTGATGGAGAGGATGATGATGGTAGGAGATGAAGTGAGTTGTGCCGTGGGGATGTTAGTGTATATGATGGACGTAGGGTGTAAAGGGTTAGAGGATTATTGGGTGGATGATGATGGTGATGAGATGATAGGATGATGATGGGGCTTATATATGATGATGAGGAGAGGAGGGTGAGGTAGGGTTTTAGCTACTAGGGTTTTTTTTTTTTTTTTTCCCTAGATTCCTTCTCTCTCAAGTCTTCTGACTTCTCTTCAACTCTTGTAACCCTAACCCAAATAAATCATTATGGAAATAATATTTTCCGTAAATCATTATTTTGGACTGACTTGATAGCCTAGCGTGTAAAATCCGAATTTCAACGTCTTCTCTTTTTCTCTTTATTTTATTAATGCTAAACCTGAAAAATATATAAAATAAGGTAAATTAGACAAAATAATATATATAATATAATCAAAATAATTATTAAAACAATGCATGCTTTTTTGGCCAAACAAATTCTCCCACACTTAGACTTTGGACGTCCTTGTGCAAAGAAATCTTAGACTCGACTTAAACTTACCCTCTTTCTTTCTTATAAAGTCATGCATACTATGATATTCATACTAGGCTTTATCTTGCTTTAAAAGCAGTTTTATTGAAAAGTGATTAGTTTTTCCTCATTCAAGTGAATAACTACTAGACATCCAACTACCATCAAAGAGTTTATTCATCAGCCTTACAACATTTCCTTAATAAAATAACATGATCAATAATTATCCATCTCTTTTAAATATGCACACACCGATTAAGAGGTCTAAAAAAAAATTTATGATAGAAAATTGATGTACGGTATGGCTATAGAGACAATTGAACTAGGTAGAATAACTCATTGATTCTAAACTTGCCTTGTACTTTTTGCTTCTTCTTCTTCTTCTTCTTTTTTTTCCTTTTTTTCCTCAAACTCCATTTTCGCACATATTTGAGGTCCATATAGGGTCTTAGAAATTAAGCACTCCCTATCTCACACTCACCCGAATAGAGGTGCTGGAGCAAACACTTTATTTTTCATCATTATTTTTTTTTTTTTCAATGACTCACTAGTATGGGAAGCAAACTTTCCAGTGGCAGTATTGCCCCAAAAGGTAACATCCAGTAGCGCATGCCTCGAAGGGGTACTTGTCATTCCCGACTTTGACTCTCTTTTTTCTCTCATTTTGTTTTTTTTTAAAAAAATAAGAAAAGTCACAATTTTAATGAGTTATTATACTAATTCAATAGTCTAGGAAATGAGCCTGGTCATTTTATTGCCTCTAAACGGCTATATAATATGATAAAATAAGATGAATAATTATGACAGTTACTCATTAAAGAGATATATGAGGATCAACTCAAACTTCTTTGAAAGCCAGCTAGCATGCTTAGAAGTCTTCACCCATGGAAGAATAAACTACAAAGTAGCTAAAAAAACAAAAAAAAAATTTAAACAAGCAAGCCTAGCATAAACTCATATCATGCATTATTTATAAGAAAAAGAAAATTTTTCTCGATTTTCTTTGTTTTTTTTTTCAAGAATAAAACCTGCAAGAATTAAATGCAGGAGGCACCCCTCCATACTTAATTCATGCATTGTCTCTAATGCATGCAAAAAGATAGAAATAATGAAAATAAAAGCAAAATTACATGAGTACTTCTCTAAAAACGTTGGGTTGCCTCCCAACCAGCACCTTTGTTTATAGTCATTGGCTCGACTTCATGAATCTCTTGGATCCTCTCCAATCGTCTTGCCACTCCTTAATCTCAAACATTACGGGCAATCTGCAAAAATTAAAACAAAAACAATAAAAGTAGTAAAATTAAATAGAAGTAACCAGCAATTTCAACGGCGCCAAAATTTGTAAAGCTTGTCGAGAGCTACAAATTTAACCACTACTTCGGTTATTAAACACTTTTTATAGCATAGGAAAGTAGGGATCGATCCACGAAGAAAGATTGTTGTAAAAGGCTAGCTTAATCCTAAATGATTTTACTAATCCAATTTATTAAGTCTAATCTTAATAATTTGAAAATAATTAAAATCTAATGAATAAAAATCTGAAAAAACATCCAATGATGCTCCTAAATATTTTGGATTATATTCTGGAAAGAAAACAGTAAAAAGCTTTCCTAAATAATCAAGAAAAATAAAATTAGAATAGTTACTGAAATTCTAATTAAAAATCAATAACAGCAAATAATAGTTAGAAAATAAATATTAAAAATATCAAATAGTAACCTAATATATTATTCTACAGGTATGTAAGCTTATAACTCCTCAATTGTATCCAAATAATTTCAGGAAAATCAAATCAGAAAACTACCACAGAAAATCAATGCAGAATATTAAATCTGAAATTAGAAATGGAATAATCTACAAAAATATAAATACAAAAATAATCAAGAAAATTACCCTAATTCTAGGACACAATTGTCTGGACTTAACCACACCTAATAATCGTAAATTAAAATTAAAAATCAAAATTTTTAGAATTAATACCTAAAAACCTGCACTTATCAATTTCTCAAAATAATTCTGAAAAATTATCAAATAACTTCTAAAAATTACGACATTAAATATGGGCAGACTAGGACACTATATAAACCCTAGGAACTGAATAAAAATCAAAAAAAAAACAAAATAACTATTTTTAGTCTAATTCCTAACAAATCAGTAATTAAATACTAAAACCAAATATAAATCAATCTAAAATTATAACCACTCTAAAAATCAAAATCTAAACTATCTGAAAATACCTAGAAACTCCTAAAAGACTATACTTTTGGGGGATTCGATTGAAATTATGTTGAAGCTAATAAAAGTAGAACAAACTAATCAAATTAACTCTAAGCAACAAATAATGATCAAAATTTGTCAAATTTATGAAGGATACTTAGTATAATCTCAATCCACCATGCAAATTAATATTTATCATTAACACACAAGTTAATTTCATTCATGAGTTAAACTGTAGAAGACATCCACCAGCAGTTCTTCCCCGTTTTTCCTTAGATTCTAGTTTAATTAGGTCCAACCCTAATATAAACCCTACTAGTTTTGATAACCCTCACACCAGCGCAAGAATTTAATCAAATTAGAGCATTAAGAATTAGAAAAACATCGTTGAACACTTTATAACCAATTTACCAGCAAATCAATTTAACAAAGATCTAAAGCGGTTACCTAATTAAAAGAGATGGGTTTGAGCCATCCATGATTAATTAGTGTGATACCTAAGCATAAAAGACTATAACTTTTACATATTATAGCCTTCTAAACTATCAATCGAAATCGCATTAAACTCACTAGCATGCATTCTAATTAATTTAACACGAATATCATAAACAATAAACGCTAATCGCTATAGAATCATGAATATGAATCAACTAGGCAATAAAGCATAAGACTTGTTTCAAAATAGTAAATTTAGCATGGTTTCAAGAAGATTATACTAAGTAAAAAGGACTAACTCACTCATATTGAAAATAAAATCACAAAATTCACCTAACCATGTTTAATAGTAAACGAAACACAAAAAAAAAAAAAGAAAAAAAATATAAGAATCTAATTAAGAAGAAAAGGGCCGTGGAGGTATGGCGTGCATGGAGGATTATTTGGAGAAGGCCGTGGGTTTGTTGATGAAGTGATAAGAAGATGATGATGATGGGGAAGTATAAAGAGGAGATGATGTATGATGAGGAGAAATAGGGGGCGTGAAGGTGGAGGTGTAGGCGTGGGTTTATGGTGGTGTGATGATGATGATTAAGGGTGAGGTGATGGAGAGGATGATGATGGTAGGAGATGAAGTGAGTTGTGCCGTGGGGATGTTAGTGTATATGATGGACGTAGGGTGTAAAGGGTTAGAGGATTATTGGGTGGATGATGATGGTGATGAGATGATAGGATGATGATGGGGCTTATATATGATGATGAGGAGAGGAGGGTGAGGTAGGGTTTTAGCTACTAGGGTTTTTTTTTTTTTTTTTCCCTAGATTCCTTCTCTCTCAAGTCTTCTGACTTCTCTTCAACTCTTGTAACCCTAACCCAAATAAATCATTATGGAAATAATATTTTCCGTAAATCATTATTTTGGACTGACTTGATAGCCTAGCGTGTAAAATCCGAATTTCAACGTCTTCTCTTTTTCTCTTTATTTTATTAATGCTAAACCTGAAAAATATATAAAATAAGGTAAATTAGACAAAATAATATATATAATATAATCAAAATAATTATTAAAACAATGCATGCTTTTTTGGCCAAACAAATTCTCCCACACTTAGACTTTGGACGTCCTTGTGCAAAGAAATCTTAGACTCGACTTAAACTTACCCTCTTTCTTTCTTATAAAGTCATGCATACTATGATATTCATACTAGGCTTTATCTTGCTTTAAAAGCAGTTTTATTGAAAAGTGATTAGTTTTTCCTCATTCAAGTGAATAACTACTAGACATCCAACTACCATCAAAGAGTTTATTCATCAGCCTTACAACATTTCCTTAATAAAATAACATGATCAATAATTATCCATCTCTTTTAAATATGCACACACCGATTAAGAGGTCTAAAAAAAAATTTATGATAGAAAATTGATGTACGGTATGGCTATAGAGACAATTGAACTAGGTAGAATAACTCATTGATTCTAAACTTGCCTTGTACTTTTTGCTTCTTCTTCTTCTTCTTCTTTTTTTTCCTTTTTTTCCTCAAACTCCATTTTCGCACATATTTGAGGTCCATATAGGGTCTTAGAAATTAAGCACTCCCTATCTCACACTCACCCGAATAGAGGTGCTGGAGCAAACACTTTATTTTTCATCATTATTTTTTTTTTTTTCAATGACTCACTAGTATGGGAAGCAAACTTTCCAGTGGCAGTATTGCCCCAAAAGGTAACATCCAGTAGCGCATGCCTCGAAGGGGTACTTGTCATTCCCGACTTTGACTCTCTTTTTTCTCTCATTTTGTTTTTTTTTAAAAAATAAGAAAAGTCACAATTTTAATGAGTTATTATACTAATTCAATAGTCTAGGAAATGAGCCTGGTCATTTTATTGCCTCTAAACGGCTATATAATATGATAAAATAAGATGAATAATTATGACAGTTACTCATTAAAGAGATATATGAGGATCAACTCAAACTTCTTTGAAAGCCAGCTAGCATGCTTAGAAGTCTTCACCCATGGAAGAATAAACTACAAAGTAGCTAAAAAAACAAAAAAAAATTTTAAACAAGCAAGCCTAGCATAAACTCATATCATGCATTATTTATAAGAAAAAGAAAATTTTTCTCGATTTTCTTTGTTTTTTTTTTCAAGAATAAAACCTGCAAGAATTAAATGCAGGAGGCACCCCTCCATACTTAATTCATGCATTGTCTCTAATGCATGCAAAAAGATAGAAATAATGAAAATAAAAGCAAAATTACATGAGTACTTCTCTAAAAACGTTGGGTTGCCTCCCAACCAGCACCTTTGTTTATAGTCATTGGCTCGACTTCATGAATCTCTTGGATCCTCTCCAATCGTCTTGCCACTCCTTAATCTCAAACATTACGGGCAATCTGCAAAAATTAAAACAAAAACAATAAAAGTAGTAAAATTAAATAGAAGTAACCAGCAATTTCAACGGCGCCAAAATTTGTAAAGCTTGTCGAGAGCTACAAATTTAACCACTACTTCGGTTATTAAACACTTTTTATAGCATAGGAAAGTAGGGATCGATCCACGAAGAAAGATTGTTGTAAAAGGCTAGCTTAATCCTAAATGATTTTACTAATCCAATTTATTAAGTCTAATCTTAATAATTTGAAAATAATTAAAATCTAATGAATAAAAATCTGAAAAAACATCCAATGATGCTCCTAAATATTTTGGATTATATTCTGGAAAGAAAACAGTAAAAAGCTTTCCTAAATAATCAAGAAAAATAAAATTAGAATAGTTACTGAAATTCTAATTAAAAATCAATAACAGCAAATAATAGTTAGAAAATAAATATTAAAAATATCAAATAGTAACCTAATATATTATTCTGCAGGTATGTAAGCTTATAACTCCTCAATTGTATCCAAATAATTTCAGGAAAATCAAATCAGAAAACTACCACAGAAAATCAATGCAGAATATTAAATCTGAAATTAGAAATGGAATAATCTACAAAAATATAAATACAAAAATAATCAAGAAAATTACCCTAATTCTAGGACACAATTGTCTGGACTTAACCACACCTAATAATCGTAAATTAAAATTAAAAATCAAAATTTTTAGAATTAATACCTAAAAACCTGCACTTATCAATTTCTCAAAATAATTCTGAAAAATTATCAAATAACTTCTAAAAATTACGACATTAAATATGGGCAGACTAGGACACTATATAAACCCTAGGAACTGAATAAAAATCAAAAAAAAAACAAAATAACTATTTTTAGTCTAATTCCTAACAAATCAGTAATTAAATACTAAAACCAAATATAAATCAATCTAAAATTATAACCACTCTAAAAATCAAAATCTAAACTATCTGAAAATACCTAGAAACTCCTAAAAGACTATACTTTTGGGGGATTCGATTGAAATTATGTTGAAGCTAATAAAAGTAGAACAAACTAATCAAATTAACTCTAAGCAACAAATAATGATCAAAATTTGTCAAATTTATGAAGGATACTTAGTATAATCTCAATCCACCATGCAAATTAATATTTATCATTAACACACAAGTTAAATTCATTCATGAGTTAAACTGTAGAAGACATCCACCAACAGTTCTTCCCCGTTTTTCCTTAGATTCTAGTTTAATTAGGTCCAACCCTAATATAAACCCTACTAGTTTTGATAACCCTCACACAAGCGCAAGAATTTAATCAAATTAGAGCATTAAGAATTAGAAAAACATCGTTGAACACTTTATAACCAATTTACCAGCAAATCAATTTAACAAAGATCTAAAGCGGTTACCTAATTAAAAGAGATGGGTTTGAGCCATCCATGATTAATTAGTGTGATACCTAAGCATACAAGACTATAACTTTTACATATTATAGCCTTCTAAACTATCAATCGAAATCGCATTAAACTCACTAGCATGCATTCTAATTAATTTAACACGAATATCATAAACAATAAACGCTAATCGCTATAGAATCATGAATATGAATCAACTAGGCAATAAAGCATAAGACTTGTTTCAAAATAGTAAATTTAGCATGGTTTCAAGAAGATTATACTAAGTAAAAAGGACTAACTCACTCATATTGAAAATAAAATCACAAAATTCACCTAACCATGTTTAATAGTAAACGAAACACAAAAAAAAAAAAAGAAAAAAAATATAAGAATCTAATTAAGAAGAAAAGGGCCGTGGAGGTATGGCGTGCATGGAGGATTATTTGGAGAAGGCCGTGGGTTTGTTGATGAAGTGATAAGAAGATGATGATGATGGGGAAGTATAAAGAGGAGATGATGTATGATGAGGAGAAATAGGGGGCGTGAAGGTGGAGGTGTAGGCGTGGGTTTATGGTGGTGTGATGATGATGATTAATGGTGAGGTGATGGAGAGGATGATGATGGTAGGAGATGAAGTGAGTTGTGCCGTGGGGATGTTAGTGTATATGATGGACGTAGGGTGTAAAGGGTTAGAGGATTATTGGGTGGATGATGATGGTGATGAGATGATAGGATGATGATGGGGCTTATATATGATGATGAGGAGAGGAGGGTGAGGTAGGGTTTTAGCTACTAGGGTTTTTCCCCCCCTTAGATTCCTTCTCTCTCAAGTCTTCTGACTTCTCTTCAACTTTTGTAACCCTAGCCCAAAGAAATCATTATAGAAATAATATTTTTCGTAAATCATTATTTTGGACTGACTTGATAGCCTAGCGTGTAAAATCCGAATTTCAATGTCTTCTCTTTTCCTCTTTATTTTATTAATGCTAAACCTGAAAAATATATAAAATAAGGTAAATTAGACAAAATAATATATATAATATAATCAAAATAATTATTAAAACAATGCATGCTTTTTTGGCTTAACACTCAGTGCCAGCTCTCTTGGTGCCTAAGAAAGATAGAAGTTGGAGAATGTGTATGGACAGTAGGGCCATCAACAACATCACTGTCAAGTATATGTATCCTATTTCTAGACTTGATGACATGTTGGGTGAGGTTCATGACTCCAAATTTTTCTCCAAGATTGATTTAAGGAGTGAGTATCATCAGATCAGAATGAGGGAAGGAGATGAATGGAAAACTACCTTCAAAACCAGATAAGGTCTCTATGAATGGCTTGTCATACCATTTGGATTGTCTAATGCCCCAAGCACCTTCATGTGTCTGACGAATGAAGTGCTCAGACCCCTACATTGGTTTGTTTATAGTAGTATACTTCAATGAGATTCTTGTGTATAGCAAGACTGAGCAAGATCATGTCCAGCATTTGAGACAAGTCTTTTCTACCCTTAAATATTAGAACCTGTATGGGAAGCTTGAAAAGTATAAGTTCTTTATTCTGAGGTGTTGTTTTTCTTGGATATGTGGTCTCCTATGATGGCATATAGGTGGATGAAGCCAAAGTTGAAGCAATCCGATCTTGGTCAACTCCAAACTTATTCACGGTAGCGAGAATTTTCATAGCCTTACTCCTTTTATAGAAGATTTATCAAGAATTTTAGCTTAATCGTGGCTCCAATCACAGAATGCATAAAGAAAGGCAACTTCTCGTGGCCTTTAGCAGCTCAAAGGGCCTTTGAAACCATCAAACAGAAGCTATATGAGGCACCTATTCTAGAATTGCCTAACTTTACAGAGTTATTTAAGGTCAAATGTGATACTAGTGGGGTAGGCATTGGGGCTGTTCTGATTCAACTCAGAAAACCCATAGCCCATTTCGGTGAGAAACTCAGTGGCCCCAAGCTCAACTGTTCAACCTATGACAAAGAGTTCTATGCGATAGTAAGAGCATTGAACCACTGGGCCCACTATCTTAAGCCTAAGGCCTTTGTTATTCACTTTGATCATCAGGCCCTACAGTTTCTTAATGGCCAGTCTAAACGCAATGCCAGGCATGCTAAATGGGTTGCATTTCTATAAGCTTTCACCTTCTCTACCAAGCATAAAAAGGGCACTGAAAATGTGACAGCTGATGAACTTTCCAGAAGGTATGCTCTTATCTTAGTTTTGGGAGCAAAACTCTTGGGATTGCAAGCCATACAAGCCTACTATTCTAAAGACTCTTCATTTCAAGACTTGGTGAAGAATACTCTAGCTCAAGGACCTTATATGATGCAAGAAGGGTTTCTGTTTAAGGGAAATGAACTGCGTGTGCCAGCTTACCCTCTAAGAGAGTTGTTAGCTAGGGAGGCCCATGGAGGATCCCTTGGAGGTCACCTTGGATTGAACGAGACCCTAGACATCCTCAGTGAGTACTTATTTTGGCCTAAAATGGGAGAAGATGTTCACAAGATTGTATCTAGATGCCATCTACCATAAGGCCAAGAGCCAGCTTAATCAATAACTTTGACCCCACTTCTAGTTCCCTTAAGGCCTTGGGAAGATGTCAGCATGGATTTTATAGTGGCCTCACCAGGGACACAAAGGGGTAAAGATTTAGTAATGGTGGTTGTTGACATGTTCTCTAAAATGGCTGACTTTGTAGCCTGTCACAAAGCTAATGGTGCCTCTTAGGGTGCTAACTTATACATCAAGGAGATAATAAGGCCATGTGGAGTAACAAGGACTATTGTAAATGATAGAGACACGAAGTTTCTATCCCACTTTTAAAGGAGTCTATAGCATTTGCTGTGAACCAAGTTGCTATACAACACCACCTGCCATCCCTAAACTGATGGCCAAATTGAGGTCACAAACATGACCTTGTCTGCACTTCTTAGAATCTTGGTCTAGAAGAACTTGAAAGAGTTAGATCTCAAGCTCTCACATGCTGAATTAGCCTACAATAGAACACTTACTAGAGCTACTTGTTGTTCTCCATTTAAGGCATTATATATGATCAATCCACTTACTCCTATTGACCTTATTCTACTGCCTTTTGAGTGCAAAGTTAGCTATGATGCTGAGCAAAGATCGAAGGAAATGAAGAAGCTACACAAGCAGATTAGAGCTCACATAGAGAGGGTCAATGAGGCATATAAGGTTAAGGCCATCATGAATAGAAGAGAAGTTGAATGTTAAGCTGGTGACCTTCTTTGGCTCCATCTTACGAAGGAAAGATTCCCCAGAAGAAGAAGTAGCAATTTTATGGCTAGAGGTGATGGTCCTTTTAGAGTCTTGGCTAAGGTAGGAGCCAATGCATACAAGTTAGAACTCCCCCTGGAGACATGACCGTTTCAGCCACCTTCAATATAGGAGACTTAGGTCCCTATGTGGAGGACAAGATTGATTATTGGGATTTGAGTGAAAATCCTCTCAAAGGAGGGGAGGATAATGCAGGTCCAAACTCAATTCAAGACCATCAGCCAGAGAATGGGAGGTTAGTGTTCACTAATCACCCCAATGCAATCTTTGCAAGCAAACAAAACTCATTTTTAAGGCCAGCCAACAGCCTTAGTCATTATAGCATCAATAAGATTAGCTGAAGTTCAGTGCATTCCTTAGTTGCTCCAACAGCCATTGGTGAACTATTTTAAGTCAAGAAGCATCAGTCCCTTTTGAAAAGTAACCTAGCACATTTTTTAGCTTCTAAACCAACTACTAAATGATAAAGATTGCTTTCATTCTTCCTGGGCGTTCCAGCAGATCAAGTTCCAACAACAGTAGTTTCAAGGGGTTATTTTTAGCTCCAACTTGGCCATTCATTTTGGCTCATTTTAGGACGTGAAAATGTGTCAAAAATATTATCAAGCAAGGTCCTAAAGTGGCAGAATCAGATCATGATAGCATTAGCTTTTATCTGCCACAAACTCCCTTGAAATTCCCTTTGGACCAATGAATTTCAGGCTGTTTGTGCCTTGCTGCCAGCTAGCCTAATCTCCAGATAAGCTACTACAAATCACTTCCAAAGCCATCACGAGCAGTCTTTGAAGTTGTTTTAGCTCAACACCTCAATAATGGAGAATAGCAAGGCCATTAGGTATTAAAGATCAAGGCTTAGCTGTTGTTTTAGGCTATTTTGATTCAAACTGTTTTTGCTGTTTTAGTTCTTTACACTTTAAGTTTTAGCCATTGGTTGTGTAAGTCAGGCTAAGTATCAAAACCTAGTTTTTCATTGTAAGCACCATATTATCATTAAATGAAAACCTCAGTTGTTGGTTTAAGCAAAACTCCCTCAAATCTCTCTAAACTTTATCCAGCTTTGGTGTTGTTTAGTAGTGAGCCCTTTAGCTAATCTTCTGGTGATTAAGATTTAGGAAGGTTGGTGGTGAGCTCCTTTTAGTCTTGGTTGGTGTTTCTCAACCTTTATTCTAGGACATATCTTCCATGTTGAATTGCTAGGTTTGGTTAATTCCAAGCTTGCTTACTTAGCATGCATCATTCAGGAGGGTTTTAAAGAGTTGTGCTCGACCAACGGGATTCCCACCACTTGAACCTTCTTTACATACAGGTGTAGATGCATTTTATGTATGAAAATTCTAAGGTTTACAACTGCCTTCCCCCCTAAATTAGGCTGAAATCCCAATTGCTCTAAAATTAAATTCTTTACACATTTCATATAATCTTGACCATTCCTCTCCTTATGGATCCAATCCAAATTTTTAGTACATGTGGCTACAATAGACATCCTTAGGAAGTAAATAAACTAAGACTTGCATCAATTGGTTACCTTCATTTAAGAACAAAATTTTACACAAATTTATTAAAATTATCAACAAAAACTTGCATGGTAGCCCATAGGAGTTGAGATTTTTCCATCTTAGGAAAAGAAAATGCGAAGGGTATTCATTCCATATTCCTAAACTAGACTCCCTGTGCTTCTTAACGAAGCACGAAACACACATATTAGGCTTCGTTTGGTGGGTGAAGATCCATTCTTGAATTCTTGATGAAGGGAATCAGGATTGGACTTTATTGAGGGCAACGTAGGAGTCAATCATTGTGATGGAGTTCGGTATTTAACAACCTCTCCCTTTGAGAAGGATATCCCCTCAAATACTTAATGTCATCTCCCATATAAGGAGAAATATCACTAACATTGAATGCAGTGCTGGCGTCATGTTAATCGGTAGCTCCAACTTGCAGGTAACGTCTCCAAATTGTTCAAGCATCTTGAAGGGACCCTCTCCTCAAGCCATGAGTTTATTTTCTCTTCTAGATGGAACCTCTACTTCCTTAGGTGTAACCATGCTAAGAGACTCGGATTGAAAACCAAAGGCTTCTCTATGCTTATTTTTTTTGAGCCTTGGAAGAGGCATTGACCTTCTTTATTTGGGCTCTAATTTGCTCATGGAGCTTCTTTATTTCATGAGCACCTTCTTGTGTGTCAAAGTTAACCTCATGCTCTATTAGAAGAGGAAGAAGGTATGTAGGAGGAAGAGGATTGAGTCTATAACAAGCTTAAAAAAGTGATATGTACCATAAGTAAGAGTTTGGTTGTAAGCAAACTGAATTTTCACATATTTCACATAATCTTAGCCATTTCTCTTTGAATTCAAATCCAATGCCATTTTTCAGCACATGGGGTTGAAACAAACATCTTAAGGAAGTAACTAAACCATGATTTGCATCAACTAGGCACCTTCACATATGAACTAAAGTTTACTCAAATTTATTTAAATTATCGATAAAAACCTATACTCTAAGAGATGAGGTCTTGCTATTTAAGGGAAAGAAATGCAAAGTACTTTTAAGACCACATCTTGATGTTCACCCCTCAGGGCGGCTCCCCCACAAGTGGTTTGACTTGCTTGTTTGGTATTCGTATTTAAAACTGACTTTTAACTTTAATTAATTTTTCTTGATTACATTATGACAGAACTTGGTCTAGCTTCCTATTCAGGTCCCGGACAACACTGGTTGTCTGATTCAGAGAATTAGGTAGCAGCCTGATCTAAGAACCTAACCGGGTTCCTGGGCTAGATATTGGCCTAGTTTTATAAAATTAAAGATGCTATTTTTATCATTGGGCATTTCACAAAATTAAAGACGCTATTTTTAAGCGTCTACAGTTAGCCCCCACTTTAATTGAGCTGAGTAAGGTGAGGATCAAAGTAGATGGTATTTATGCTTACCTGTTTTGGTTGAATTCCACCTTTCGCCAATCTGGCGGACCTTTTGCCGATCTAGCGGATCTTGATATTGACCTTTCACCGATCTAGCCGACCTTTCGCCAGTCTAGCAGATCTGGATGTCAATATTGCACTAGTTTAGCAAACCTTTTGTTGGTCTAATAGGCCTTTCATCGGTATAGCAAATTATGGTGTTAACCTTTCACTGTTTTCGTGGGTGTTTCACTGGTCTAGAGGATTTGAGTGTTAACATTTTGTTGGTTTAGCTGACCTTTTTCCAGTCTAAAGGATTTAAGTTTGACCTTTTGTCGGTCTAATGGACTTTAATATTAACCTTTCACTAGTTGACCTAACTTTCAACGGTTTAGTGGATTCTGAATTTGACCTTTTGCTGGCCCAGCAGACGTTTTGTGGTCTAGTGGATTCTGAATTCGACCTTTCGTCGGTCTAGTGGATTATAAATTTAACCATTTGTTAGTCTAATTCTAAAGTTGACCTTTCATTGGTCTAGCATTTTTTGAATTTGTCTGTTTTCCTTTTTTTGAATTGATTGAATATTTTAACCCCCTTACAAGTGGATTCTTTTCCTTTCTTTGCTTGCTCCCACTTGATTCATGCTTGTTGCTATATTCTTTTTCATTTTCTAAGTATTTGATCAAGAACGCAGCTAGGTCTCCCTCTTGGTTTCTTCCTTTTGATTTCTTTCTTTATTCTCTCTATCATTACAAAATTTAATAGAAGATTTTGGCTTCATGCACTTGAGAATCTCGGCCAGGTCCACATACAGGCTTACGCCTTTGTTTTTTTTTTTTTAACTTCTTTTTCTTACTAAAGATAATGATAATGTTAGTGCATGTGAAGCTCTTTTCTCAACAGATCTCGATCGGGTCCCCATGCTTTCTATGTTCTTATTTATTTGCCCGCATGATAAATTGATAAGCTTGGATTTTTCTTATTAATTTGCATGTCTAGAATCCCAACCGGGCTCCACTTTTCTTTGGCTTTTTCTTTTTCCCTCTTGTGATGTTTAATGTAGCAAGGCATGCATATGCCTTGGTATAAAAAAAACTAGGCCGGGTCCAGCTGGCACCTTTCTCTTGCTTTCTTGCCTCTTGTTCTCTTGCTATTTGTTCTGTGCGTGTGGAGTGTGTGAATGTATTTTGCTTGAGAGAACCCGACTGGGACCCTCCCTTTCTTGACATCTTTCTCTTCTGTTGTTTCTTTGCACTTGGCCTTATGTATATGTAGTATATGCATGCACTTGTATGGGAACCCAGCTGGGTCTCCCTTTAGTTTGGCTCTCTTTTTTTTTCCCCCTCTTGTCTTTGGTTATAAATATCATGCACTTGGGGGCTTCTCTTCACACTTCTACTGAGCCTACCTCCTTCTTATTACTTGTATTTTGTATTACTTCCCATCTTCATTTCTTTGATTAAGAGTGTAGTTTGTGCTAAAATCATGAGTGTAAGAAAAGCACATTAACCTTGAAGAACTAGACAAGAAAAGCTCCCTCATGATTCTTTCATTGAGAGGGACTGGAGACCAATTTATACTTATCATGGAATATATCTCTTGGTCGATATTAGATGTCATATATCTAGCCCACTACAACAGAAAGGGGCTTTGGCAACATTTATTTTTAACTTAGGCGGCATTTGCAAATGCCATCATATTTTATAGCAGCATTTATTCATTTGTTGTTAGAGGCAATGTCGCCAAAGGTTTGCATGGCATTTTTAAACTTTGCTGTTAAAGCCTGAAATAAACGCTACCATAGGACATTGTTGTAAGAGTGTAATCGCTTCACAGTTCACTTTGTTGCCCCTGCAAATATTCATTTGTCAACTACTTATCTGTTCATAAATTTACATAAAATAACAAATTCAAGCCACAAATTTTTCCAAAATGAAATTTAATATATCATGAAAGAGTGTTTACATATGACTGCATTGTACCATATACAATCAAATATTCATAATCCAAAATATACATAGCCACCATGACATAGCATAGCAACAATAAGGAGGTTTCAATGAACCTAGCTACAAAATAAACACCACCATCTGCTATACAACTACTTTACATCCACCATGTTGTAACCTGTGTCGAAATAACTACGCGACAAGCTGAATTTGAGTGAGTCACACATTCTACGAAAAAGTTTCCTTTTGACATGATCACTTGCATATAAATTCAAACCAAGAAGGAATTCATCAGCGCCAGAATGTTTGACATCCCTATTGTCATTATCAGCAGCATAAGCAAAAGGAGAATAAGCTACTTTGTTTTGTATACTAAATACATGCCAAGAAACAAATTTATTTTGAAGGAGTAAAAGGGGATACAAAAACAGGCAATAGGTTTAGTTTTAACCATATGCATGAAATGAAAACAATTAAATCTACCAATTAGTTCTTCTACAAATTGATAAATTAGTCCAAGCAGAAAAACAAAACATCAACTCCATGGACTAAAAGATGAGAAATCCTGAAACTTGGTTTTCGTGATCATCATACCTGTTTTCTTAGTTGGTGTTTATGCATCCCGAAGTGAGCATTTTGTGCTGGGAATAGTCAAATACTACATAAGCGAGGTGCAAGGGGTTGGTTGCATTGGGCTCAGCTCCTAAAAAGAAAAAGACTGATTTATACTCCATGCACAATGGACGGGGGAAACATCGGACATTTTTGTCACATTATTAGACCCTCTTATTGCCTAGCAGGTATTACCTAGTAGGAATTTCCACTTATTGCACCTATTGGTATGTTGCATTCCAAATCAGATAACGTTTTTGATTTGAAAATTGAAAAGAACTAAAACTTGGTCAATCTGATTAAAAATACTACATGTGCCACTTACTTAACCCTTCATGGATTTTCCCAGATAATGTAATAATTAAGCATGAATTGCACCATCTCTGATATGTACATCAGATTTGTTAATAATAAAAAAAACATCCAAAAATGACATCAACCACATAGCTTAGAAGTCCCCTATTTCCTCTCCCTTTCTCTCTCTCGTTCCCCCCTCATGCATAAAACTCCATCTGGCTACGTCCCTATTAGCAAAGTAACACAACCGAATACATATCTAATTCAATTCTATTCAATTCAACTAAACTCAAGTCAAATTCTCAGGAATTTCTGAAGGGTCTTGAACCCAATTTATAAAAATTTTGAAGAAATCAAGCAGTAGTGGTACTACTGATAAATGCTTAGAGTGTACTTCATTTTGGGGTCATTTTGCTGTATTTTTAGGGAGAATTATGAACTCTATGTTATAATCTACACTCACTTTCCCGTTTTACACTTGGGTATGGTTCTTTTCTTTGTCTTGTATGCTTTTGGACCTTTTGCCCTTACTTTGATCCCGATTGAGTTTGTTTTGACCCCCCACGGATGCCCCCAAGGTACCATACCCGTGGAGAAGGAAGAAGAACAGGAGAATGTTGGGACATAGCCAACCACGGACTTTCCAAGGTGAAGGCCATGGTCCGTCGTGAGCTTAAAACTACTTGCCTCTTCGTCTTCCTCCATCTTGTGGCTGAAGACGGCAGACTTCATGCTTAAATAGGGTTTTTTTGGCTGTAGAAAGGGGAGAGCATAGAGAGCCAAGACATCTAAAACTCATTTTTATCTCACTTTTATCATTAGTTTTAGGATTTTTAAGTTTTCTTCAAAGTAAGAGACGGAATTAGAGTGAAAGATTGACACTTAGAGGCTTGGAGTTTGGGAATCCATTGAAGACCACCATAGTTGCTAAGTTTTCTTCCCCTTCTAATGTCCTTTGAAACTTTTGTTTACATGTTGATTATTTGAATTATGTGTGAGTAGTTTTTCTTAAACTAGGGACTTGTTAGCCAAAATATTGATGTTAGATCTCTAATTTCTAATATTTATGCTTTATCAAAATTAGTTTGATTGAATTCTATCTTCTGGATGAACTGTTGTGAGTAAATTTTGGCCAGATTTGCTTGCATATACTAGATAGTTGAGAGAAGTACTGCAAGGAGAAACTCACTATTAGAACAACAAGTTAGAACTTAATTTAATGACTTCTTGAAAGATAGTTGTTTGTTGAAATCCTAACAATCAAAAATCCATAACCAAGACAAAAACTAAGGATATTTAAAAGAATGTTAATTGGATTAGTTTAGAAAATTCAGTTTGTTTTGAAAGAAAAGATTAATTCTTAGTTCAATTGTGTTCCTTTGAATCATCTAGCTCTAGCCATATTTAAACCCAACGATCCAACTCTTTACTAGCTAAATAATTCCTTATATGCTTTTAATCTGATTGAATTTTTGATAGTTAAGTAGTGATAGTTGAGATAACCCGATGAGAAGTTGGTTGCTTAGCCTTTTATAATAGGTTAAATCTTAGTAGATTATAATTGTTCTCTATGGGATCGATAATAAATCTATACTACAACAACCGTGCGCTTGCGGTAGTGTTAACTTTTTGTTGCCATTACTGAGGATCAATTTGTGGATATTGAGTTTGCCTATCTAGATTGATTGAGTATTTTTGTGTTTTTATTTTTCATTGTATGTCCTTGATCTTCATTAGTGGTGTTTCGTGATGATTTTTGCAGGATTTCTCCACTTATATGTGAAGTCCCCTTGCATTTGAATTTGATCCAGAAATAGAAAGGAATTTTTGCTCTAGGAGGAAGAAGTTAAGGTTAGAGGAGCAACGAGCCAAAGATCAAAATGCCTCTTCAAAGATGGCGGGAGGAGGAGATAACCAAAGTAGGATGCTTTGGGATTTTGTCACCCCAGGGATCCAAGGCATTGGCTTTAACATTGCTGGACCCAACATGGAGGCCCACAACTTTGAACTCAAGTCGGCTCTTATTTTCAGGATGCAACAATTCCAATTTGAAGGTACCTCACTAGAAGATCCCAACTTACACCTCTCGGTATTCTTAGAGGTGTGCAACATATCAAAGTCTAACGATGTTTCTACCGATGCTATATGACTGCGATTATTTCCCTTTTCTCTTGGGGACAAGGCGAGAGCATGGCTACATTCTTTTCCTTCGAGATGCATTATAATATGGGATGACCTCATCAAAGTCTTTGTTGCAAAATTCTCTCTTCCTAGCAAGACGGCAAGTGTGAGAAACTAAATCACCACTTTCGCTCAAAGGGAGGATGAATTGCTATATCAAGCCTGAGAGCGTTTTGAGGACCTATTGAGGCTATGTCCACATCATGGCCTTCAATGGTGGATGTAGTGCAAGCCTTCTATAACGAAGTCAATCAACCGGTGATGTCGCAGTAGCGGGCAGTACACTTATGAACAAAACCGAAGACCAGGCTTACAATCTTATTGAAGAGATGGCGCTAAATAGCTACCAATGGTCCAATGGGAGTGCCAACCCAAGAAGGCTGGAGGTAAGTTAGAACTTGATGCTATCTCTATGTTTTCTGCTAAGGTAGATGCCATGTCTTAAAGGATAGAACAATTGAATGTCAATTCTATTAGTTCAAGTACCCCTTCCCCATCATGTGAAATCTGTGGGTTTATTGATCATTTGACTATGAATTATAAAGTCTGGAGTCCATTTGCTCAAGATGCAGTGACTCAGTCAACTATGTTAACAATTTCAATTCTGGATTGACCAATGGCCCATTCTTTAACACTATTAATCCTGGTTAGAGGAATCACTCCAATTTCTCCTATAGGTCTAAGGCCCCTTCTATGCCTTAAATGAATTTTAGATGACCCCCTAGATTTCCAAGACCACCTTATCCTCAACATGCACCTTAAAAATCCAATTTAGAGACTATGATGCAGAGTATGCTTTTGGTGTAGCAAAAGCAAGATGAGTATATTAAGCAATTAGCCTCTAATGTTGATGTGATTACTACTCATAATAAGATGTTAGAAGCCCAAATCGCTCAACAAGCTACCACTTCATTTACACCCCCAGGTAGACTTCCTAGTAAACCTGAGCGAAATCCACATGAACAGTGTAACTGTGTTACCTTAAAAGGTAGGGTAGAGGATTCTACGGGTATAGAGCTCAAGGAAGGTGGAGAGGTGCCTAGAGCCGAGAGTCAGGTGAAAAATGCTGAGTTTGAGACCCTACTCATTAGAGGGGCTCCTAATGTGGTGGTACCTAAAGAGTTTTCCCCTAAACTTAAAGACCCTAGTAGCTTCTCTATTCCTTGTATGGTTGGTCAGGTGATGATTGATAGGGCCTAATGCGATCTTGGTGCAAGTGTTAGTCTTATGCCTTATTCCAGTTTCCAAAAGCTTGATTTAGGAGAGTTGCAACTAACACCTATTTAATGTTAATTCGTGGATGGTGCCATGAAGTGCTCTTTAGGTATTTTATAGAATACTTCTGTAAAAATAAGTTATTTTTATCTGCTTGCTGACTTTATCGTCTTAGATATGGCTGTAGATGTGCACGCCCAGATTATTTTAGGGATACCCTTCTTGGCCACTTCTGGTTGTAAGGTTGATGTGATAGGACGTTGACTAACATTTGACGTAGAAGAATGTCATGTTGAATTTTTCTTGTTTGAAAACTAGAATATCCCCTCTCTTTCATCTGCTTCAGAGGAAGACATGGATTTTTATGAAATTGGATCATTTGATGATTGGTAGCATGTTAACCCTTTTGTGTTTGAATGTGTTACGTCTGATGGCCTCGGCCTAGCTTATGCTAGGGTGGTATTCAATGCGCTTGCACCACCTAGCATAATTAAGGACGAGCCTTATACTACTAATGGGGTTTCCATGAGCGATTATTGTGGGTTTGCTCAAGTATTATAGTCCATGCATCTTATTGATGATATAGAGTGTGATTTTGACTTAGGAGTCAAGTAGCGGCCCATCTAATAGAGAGCACTGCAAATTCATTTTGTGCATGGATCACGTTAAATGGAGTCATTTGATGGTAAAGAAGGACCTCCATACCGAGCTTTTGAGATGGTACCTTCTTGTGCAAGAGTTTGATTTTAAGGTCCATGATAAAGAAAAATCGGGGGATGTGGGGGAACTCATTGACAAGCCTGTTGTCCACCACCTTTCGCATCTTGTGCCCTCCTAGAAGAGACAGTTGAGCTCTCGACCCCAAAAGAGCGCTTCTGGGGAGACAACCTAAGTTTTTTTTCGTTTACTAGTTTTTGTTTTCTTTGATTGTATATGGTGTATAATTTTTATTTTTCTAGTGAAAGATAGAAAAAAGCAAAAAAGCAACAATTAAAAAAGAAAAAAGAAGCAAAAAAGAGAGAAAAAGACGCAAAAGCAGTAGAAAGAAGAGTGAAAAATCATCGAACAAAAATAAGAGAGTCTTAGAAGCTCTACCAGCAGGCCATAACGGACCCCTAATGGTGCCCCATCCGGTCTGTGGAGTTGCTGCCAGGAAAACTGAAGTAAGACAGAAACCAAAATCACCACGGACCCTTCGTGGTGGACCCTACAGTCTATAGTGAGGGCATCCATTCGCGATCAAGGGTTTTTTAAGCCCTTTAACCTGAGACACCCCTTTGCTTTCTTCTAGCTTTCGTCTTTCTCTCTCTAAACTCTCTCTAAAACCTCCCTAAACACCGGCCTCTAAACCTTCAATTTTTACTCATTTTTTTATCAAATTTCTTCCCTTACCTCTTATTTTCTTCATTTTTACTCCAAATCTCCTTTGAAATATCTCTTTTATTGCCCTCTTTCTCTCACTTTCTACCCATCTTCGTACCCTAAAATTCAACAACTCCACTACACTTTCCATTCTTCCAGATTCTCTCTTTTTTCTTTATATTTCTTCACATTTCACGTTAATTTTCGCAAATTTTGGATTTTTTATCATTTTCTTTTCCATTTTCACGTTAGTTAGAATTTACTGCTTCCACCTATCCATTCACCATTACTATGGCACCCAAGAAGAAGGTAAGAACCACCCAATAGGTGGGGAAATCCAATCAAGGGCCTTAACAAGCACACCGAACAACCCAAACCTCACGAAATCGAGGTAATATTCTTAACCCCTTTGGTTTAACACATCCTGAACATATTGCTGGATGCAATACTTTGAGTAGTAAGTTAGTTGTTGCTATTTATTACTAGGATGAGGATTTGTTAACGAGATTGTGTTTGTTGGATGATATACATTGGTTGTTTGCTAGTGGAGGTATGGGGTAATTTTTAGAGATTAGAGACCACACTTATCATGATCTCACCATTGAACTTTTGTGTACGTTGCATGTGGAGGTTACGAGTAGGAAGAAGGATACATTTCCTTATCTCTAAGTGGGGAGTTTTATGAACTAAACTTGAGTTTCTTTAATAGCGTATTTGATTTTCCACCAAGTATGGACTTGCCCTATTAACATGTCGCTAAAGAATTTAACCCCAATGGTTTTTGACATGAAATTTTTGGGGACTATTGGTATGATACAAGTAACTCCAAAGACACTATTATTAGAAACCCCTATATTCGAGTGGCACAAAGATTGCTTGCTTGTAGTTTGTTTACAGGAGAGGATAGTTTGGATGTGCCTGGCATATCTAAATTGTATTTCTTGTGTAGCATGCTCTAAGGTGACCGAATTGAACTCGATTCATTCATGGCTAATATTCAAACTAAGTAGCATGATGAGCTTCGTGAGATGATTGCTTCCTAAAACCAATACTTCAAAGACTTTAGGGCTTATTTAGAAACTTGGTGCGACTAGCATATTTCTCATCCCCAACCTCCTTCTTCTCCTCCTGCTCCTCCTTTTTAATTCTTATTTTTCTTCCCCATTGATTCTTATGTTCTTGTATTGAGGACAATGCTTTGTCCAAGCATCGGGGAGTTATAGATATGTGTGAATATGTGTATCTGGTGTGGATGTGTGAGTGGTTTGCATTTTAAGTGTTTATTTAGGTTTAGTTTGCATTTTTAGCTGATCATTTTGTTTTCTTTCTATTTTTAGGTTTTTTTCTTAGTTTTAGCTTTATTTTGGTATTTTTAATTTTTAGTTACATTTTAGAGTTAAAAAAAAAAGAGCATAAAAAAAAATAAAACCAATAAAATGCTCTAATGATGAGTCTTAGACTAAGTAGTTTTCTTAGGCTTATTCTCACCCTTTTTGTTATGCAAATTTATGAATAAAATAGTTGATTATAAGTTTTTGAAATGTTCTTCATGTTTTGTCCATCATGTTGACTGCGATTCGATTACTCACTGATTCTTTGCATGAATATTTGGCTCGTGTGATCTAATGAGCTAGTTAAGCTTTGGTAGTTGTTCCATAAGACTTTAAGCCTTATTTGGACTAATTTATCATTTTTGTCTCATATTCTTTTTCATGTGTGCTATTCTTAGATTTCAAATCTCTAGAACTTACTTTGACTCTCACTCAAGATCACATTTAGTATGCATGTTTAGGCAATATGATTAAGGTATTCCTTGAATTTATGACTTACATTAACTAAATAGCCACCTTTATTATGATTTATCCCTTGCTACCCCCTTTGAGCCTTGGTATCTTTTTTTTGATGCGAACCTATAATATGGACCTTGGCCAAATACATATGCTAACTTTTTAGCCAAGACTATAGAGTTTCATTAGTAATTGGGATTAGTTTGTGGATAATGGCATTGCTATTTGGTGTAGTTTGTTTGTATGCAATAATGAATGCATGTGATATTTCCCTTCGTGTCATTTGGGTTGAATTTTGTGAGTTATAAGAAAAAAGCGTTGAAATGTTCACAATTTCGCTTGCCATAATCCTTCTCTAAAACGAAAGACAAAAGAAAAAAAAGTCAATCAAAATCAAAGGGAAAAAACACAAAAAGAGAAAGAATGTAAGAAAAAGAAGCAAAATAATACAAGGATTTGGTATAGATTTCATATTACATATGCTTGAACACTTTTCAGATAATCGACCAACTTGGGGTAAATTTGTGTATTTGAGATGTATTGTTGTTTGGTGTGAGGAGTGTTTATGTGAAAAGTTGGGCAAAGATGCATTATACTCATCGTCTTTGGCTTTGAGCTCATCAAATCCTAACATATTTGTTCCCCTCTTACCTTTATCCATAGCCCCGTTACAATCCTATCAAAGTTCTAATGATTGCCTAACATGTGTTGCATTTTAATGGTGGTAAATTTGAGAGTCTTATCAAGCTTATAGTAGATTTGATTCTTTGGAATGACATTTGAGAGAATTGCATTATATTTTTAAACACATGAGTTATGAGTGTTTCATCCCTAAAGTGAGGGTCCACCGGTTCTTTTAGCTCTACCTATTGTACGTGCTAATGTGATTGTTTAAGTTAATATGAGTGATCGATTCAATGTTTGAGGAGATGGTATTTGATCTTATTTTGAAAATTTCATTCCCTCATATGTTTTTCGATGTTTTTCATCACTTTTGGGCTAGTTTCTTAGGTTGATTAGGCTATTAATATTGCTACTTATGTTTATCTGAGGAGGTTCTTCATTTTAATTTTGATTTTCATAGTTGCTTGGGGACAACCAACGGTTCAAGCATGGGGGAGTTTGATAAATACTTAGATTGCACTTCATTTTGGGATCATTTTGCTGCATTTTTAGGGAGAATTATGAACTTTATGTTATAATCTACACTCCTTTTCTCGTGTTATGCTTGGGTATGGTTCTTTTCTATGTTTTGAAGGTTTTTAGAACTTTTTGCCCTTGCTTTGACCCCAATTGAGTATGTTTGAAACCTCCAGGGACGCCCCCAAGTCACCGTGCCGGTGGAGAAGAAAGAAGAACCAGTGAATGTTGAGACAGAGCCAACCGTGGGCTGTCCGTGGTGAAGGCCATGATCTGTGGTGAGCTTGAAACTGTTTGCCTCTTTGTCTTCCTCCATCTTGTGGCTGAGGATGACCAAGTTCATGCTCAAATACGGTTTTTTCTGTTGTAGAAGGAGGAGAGCATAGAGAGCCAAGACATTTAACACTCACTTTTATCTCACTTTTATCATTAGGTTTAGGATTTTCAAGTTTTCTTTAATTAAGAGAGGGAATTGGCGTGGACGATAGGCACTTGGAGGCTTAGAATTCGGGAAGCCATTGAAGACCACCATAGTTGTTAAGTTTTCTTCTCTTTCTAATCTCTTCTTAAACTTTTGTTTAGATATTGATTATTTCAATTACGTGTTAGTAACTTTTCTTAATCTAGGGACTTGTTAGCCAAAGTATTGATGTTGGATCTCTAATTTTTAATATGTGTGCTTTATCAAAATTGGTTTGATTGAATTCTATCTTGTGGATGAACTATTGTGAGTAAATTTTGGCTGGATTTGCTCCATATACTAGAGAGTTGAGTGAAGTATTGAAAGAAGAAACTCACTATCAGAACAAGAAGTTAGAACTTAATTTAACGACGTTTTGAAAGAGAGTTGTTTGTTAAGAGAAAATCCTAGCAATCAAAAATCTATAACCAAGACTAAAACCAAGGATATTTGAAAGAATGTTAATCAGATTAGTTTAGGAAATTCAGTTTGTTCCGAAATTAAAGATTAAATTCTTAGTTCGATTGCGATCCTTTGAATCATCCAGTTCTAGAGGAAGTCCATATTTAAACCCAACGATCCAACTCTTTACAAGGCTAAATTTTTCCATAGATGCTTTTAATCTAATTGAATTTCCGATATTTAATAGTGATAGTTGAAATAACCTATTGAAAATTTAGCTGCTTAGCCTTTTATAATAGCTAATACTCAGTAGATTACACTTGGACTCTATGGGATCAATAGTAAAACTATACTGCTCTAGGAATAACAGGCTTTTCTTCATAAGAGTTCACATCGACAGGAAGGTTTGGCACCTCTATATGGCCCTTCGTCGTTTGGCCTATCCTTTATGTTCTCTTTTTACTCTTGGCCAAAAATATTGACCCAAAGGTAACATGGAACTTCAAAAATTTCCCTCCAAGCCATATAAACATGAAAAAAAATCTTAAATAGAGAAGGAAGGATATAAGAAAAGTTATACCGAGCTAGAACTACAACAACTATGGACTTACAGTAGCACCAACAACCATCGCTGGGGATGACCTTTGAGCTCAGGATCAATTAGAGCTTAAGCTCAGAGGAGTTAGAAAGAGGAAGTGGCCATAATGTGACAACCCATTGATCTATTTTTTGCAATTAAAATCTCATGGCCATAATGTGACAGTCATTGATCATGCTGCTGTTGGGATAAATCTTTTCAATGCATGAAAGCGTCAAACACGTAATTCAAGCCTGCCAAGTTGGCTAGTTGGAGCAAGAGAAATAACCCAGAAACTCCACATCAAAATTAAAAAGAGAAAAGAGAGACAGGGAGAGCGAAAGAGAGTTAATCTACAAGTTCATCCCTTCAGCCCAGCAAGGTGTTTCGAAGGAGGTAGTCTAGCTATGCATTTCGAAGGAGGTAGCTAAGCTATGTAATTAGTTGCTCAGTTTCACTTGCTCAGTTTTTCTTAAACTATAGGATAGTCAACCATTGCAACAATATTTACACAATGCAGCATACAGTTCTGACAATAATCATTCTTAGACACATGATCAATTCCAACGCAGCATACAGTTCCAATTTACACATGATTACCTTCAGACATAGTCAATACCATAATAAATCGCTCGTAACATAGCATATAATTCCAATTTACACAATTTCTCATCAGAGTGCACTCAAATTTAATTTAAAGGTATCAATTCCTTATCGATAGAAGGGGTAGGAAGAAGTGAAATCATAAAATAGTAAAATTCTAACAATGTAAAAGATAGCTAGAAGGTTCATACCTCAACATTTTCAGGCCATAAAATAGAGACAGTTACACAGCTATGTGTGCAATCTCTGACCACTTTATGTAGGGAAAAGTTTTAAATGAAGGAGAATAAAATGAGAAAACTTGGAAAGAGTCATAATCATACTTTAGTGTCTAAATATAAGAAACTTTAAACTCAAACAAACTTATATTTTCAGGCCATTTTGTGTCTCGATTGAATTAGATGGTGTGGTATCATCCGCTATGCCATTAATAAGGGCTCTTAGCCTTGCTAGCTTAGCTATAACTTCAATTTGTTGCCCTTCAAGATGTGTTACTGCATTGATAGTGATCATCATCTAGTTATTCTTCACATTAAGTTGATGAAAGGGATGCAAAAGATGGTGGACCAAGTCCTAAACCACGAACTCGACCTCTTCTTTCCTCCTCTACAACTTCCTTCATAACTTAAGAGTAAACATTACCTTCCCAAGCAACATTCCCATTTGTGACCTGTTTACCACCTGGAAGCTAATACAACAAAATAAAGAAAAAAAAAAAAATATTGCAGTTACTCTACATAACATTACCCAGAACATTGAATATACCCCTTGCAACATTCAATATACACTACCACATTCAATACACCCTACAACACCACCATATGGCATGTAATATGCCCTATAGCGCTGCCCATACAACCTAAACAGTACTACCCAGCAACATATTATACCTTATAGCACTAACCAGAATGTTGAACATTTCTACCTATACAAAATAAAAAATATCAGGGCATCAAGACATCATGTAACTTGCTTCGATTTTATTTCAGGCATTACAACATTGGTGCAGCTTGCTTGGATTTTTTATCCATTAGTGCATCATATGTAGGACATCCGATCCCTTTCATAAAATATTCAACCTCCTCCTTAATCACTTACCACATCTTGCTTGGATTTTTCATCCATTGGTATAGGTCGAGTCTTGCGATCCTTATGAGTGTCTACATATACATGAGCTCTTGAAGGCTCCACTCCATTGACAGTTTAATAAAGCGCAACACCACACAAATTAGTAAGAAATGTTATAGGACTACAAACAAGGATAAGTAATATGTAAACAAATAACCTTCTCTATAGTCACATGAGCAAACCTTTTTGATCCAGTAGTATGCACCATAACTTGGTTCGTATGACTTTTCCTATTTGTGACACTACATTTCTGAATGTATGAGGTAACATTAAAACGCAATACCAAGTTTAAGGTCATTCATAGTGGTAGTATTTACCCTAGGATTGGAAGAATTCAGCATTTACATTTCCTTTATCAAAAATACAATACATTACCAAAGAAATCCACTAATCTTTGGGTACACAATTAGGTCTATGCTCATTCATGATGGCAGTGACATTCCTACAATTTGACTCATAATGCTTAAGTTTAAGGTTAGCTTTGAAATTGCTCAATTTCCTTCCCATTGATTTTAGCATATAACTTTCCGCTAGTCGATTAGGAATGATGAACTTGAACTGCCAATGAAAATAAATTTCATGCTTTACGTGGTATAACATACAATATAAAACATTCCTTAAAAGATTATATAGTATACATTGACAACTTCAAGAAGGCCCTTTTCTCTTCTTTTAGAACTCGCTACCAGTCAGTGTATAATAAGGAACACAACATTGGATTTCTTGTTGTTGTGCCCACAAAGTAAGCAAGATCCAACCCTTCATTATTGATTGGCCGCTATCGTTTGTTCCACTCCCCTACTATTGTCTTTTCTTTAGGTTGATTCCGAATATGAGCCATCTAAGTAGGTCCTCTTTGTTTCTTAGATGTAATATCAGAAGCTTCATATATTTTACATAATACTGTAATCATAAAAAAACATTGACATATCACATAACCTTCACATACATTGTAAAACAACAGCCGTAACACCACCGTAGTCAACTTCATCTTTTATATAACAAAAATATAATCAAGAAAAGTACAACCAGGTTCAATAGCAAACTCATCACTGAAACAGACATGCTGAAGATTCGATTAAAATAAGTTTACCTTCACTTAGCTCATGATTGCTAATAGGACTGTCATTAGATGGACTAGACTAAGCACCAGATTGTGCGACCACATTTTGCTCCAGTTAAGCATTCGAAGCATTTGAAACAACATTAGAAGTTATGTCATTTTGAAAATCAACATCTACTATCTATGATCTTTTTCTTTTTCCCATAACACATATAAAGCAAAATTATTGAGATCACCTCACATATAAATTTGCAAGTGTAATATTAAAGTCCATCGAGCAATTAGTTAATTAAATTATCGAAACACTAGACAGGTATACATGCATCCCAAAAATAACTCATGAATTGCACTGTCACACTCCACAACTAAGAATCAAGCTCATCTTCTTCATCTATTTATTCCTTGTGGTCATCTCCTATATATGTTCCTTTAACCAAAGACATTGCATCAATTTCTGCCTTACTAGCTCCTTCAATGTTGATTATGCGAGACTTAGTATCCATGAAAAAGACATTTTCGTCTTCAGCATCTTCGCCAAGATCATATGCTTCCTTTGGTTTCATAGTTATAGGAACAAATCATTTAGTTTCTCGCCGATCTTGAATATATATGACTTATTGTACTTGTGAAGGGAACACAAGGGGCTCGTCATTCAATCTATGGCCAGTATGTATCAAATGAAGAAAATTCACCAATGTGTACCCTAATCCATCTCTCTTTATTCCCCTCCCTTAGGTAACATCAACCCATTCACATCTAAACAAAACAACCTTAAAATCTCCATAATAATCCAATTCAACCAACTCAATGATACGATCATAACAGGTAGCATCTCTAACCATTGGGCTTGTGTCACTAGAACTGGCATAGCTTTGAGTCTTTGCAACAACCATAACCACTATTCTGAGTACTCATATTTTTCTAATAGTCTCTTGTTCTAAAGCGATAACCATTCTTGACATCGAAAGCTTGGAATCTTTTTGCAGTGAAATTCGGACCCGAAGCTAGTGATTTGATATTATTCGTGACTCAATCATTGATTAAACCTTCTGGTCTTTTCACCAACTTCCACATCAAATAAGAGAGATGGTTAACATAGATAAATATCATAAATACAATGCAATATCATAGAAATAATGAGTAATACATACATAGTCATTTAACCAATTAGTAAACCCTTCACTATGCAACTGCTCCTTATTATGTGGTGGCAGATGTCTTCGATGTGTTATTTTTTTAATGTCCTCCATGTGCTCTCTATACATTGATACCAAAAAATGATTATGTTAATGATAAGATCCATAATATTTAATGAAGAAGTCATAATTAAAGACATAAGGCTTTTGGTATATTTCTGTGTGTATCAATCACGACATATGCCCATCTTTATATATCCAAAGGGTCATTGTTCTAATCAACCTCTAATCCTAGCTTGAAGCACAAAAAACTACAATCTACATGATTTGGAAACCAGAATCCATGTCCTACATGACTTAGGAAGGATGATAACATGAAAAATATTTACAAATATATTGTCTCTCTAACACTCCCCCTCAAGTTGGAGCATGTGGGTTGATAATGCCCAACTTGCTGAGTAAGAATTGAAATTGTTGTTTCCCCAAGTAAATATGTCTGCCAATTGATACTTGGATGGTAAATACTGTGGGAGTAGTTCTCCTGAGAGTATATGTTCTCGCAGGAAGTGACAGTCGATCTCAATATGCTTAGTTCTTTCATGGAAAACTGGATTCTTAGTAATGTGCATAGCTGCCTACCTGTCGCAGTGTAGCTGTATGGGGGCTTTCATAAACACTCCAAGTGAGGTGAGCAAAGATTTTACCCAAATCAATTTGCTAGTTACTGTCACCCTGGCACGGTTTTCTGGTTCAGCTGAGGATCTCGATACTGTTGTTTGTTTCTTTGTCTTCCATGATATGGGAGATCCCCCCAGAGTAATAAAATAACCTGTCAGTGATCGTCGAGTAAGGGGCATGCTCCCCAGTTTGAATCGCAATAAGCGTATAACTGTAGATCACAATCATTTTTTACCAACAGTCCTCTTCCTATACATCCTTTAAGATACCTTAGCACTCGCGTAGCGGCATCTATATGTGCTGCTGTAGGTTCTTGCATGAACTGAGAGAGAATAGGGACAACATAAGCTAGTTTGAGACGTGTAATAGTGAGGTAAATCAACTTGCCAATAAGTCTCCTATATTGAGCGGTGTCACGTAAAGGTTTGTTATCACTTCATGTAAGTTTATGGTTTATTTCCATGGGAAAATCAGTGGGTTTGGATCCCAAAAGTCCGCACTCATCTATGATCTCCAAAGCGTATTTCCTTTGACTTAGGAATAGCCCTTGTGAATTTCTGGTGACTTCAATCCCTAGGAAATATTTGAGAGTTCCTAGGCCCTTAATTTGAAAACAATCATTAAGATATGTCTTGAGCTTTTTACAAGCTTCATCGTCACTACCTATGAGTACGAGATCATCCACATAAATTAGAAGAGCCATAAATGTGTCACCCTTCGTGTAGGTAAACAACCAATAATCCGTATAGGATCTTATAAATCCATACTCAAGTAGTTTAGAGGACAATTTTATAAACCACTGACGTGGGGCTTGTTTCAACCCATAAAGAGATTTTTGTAACCGGCATACCTTTTTAGACTCATGTGTCCTAAAGCTTAGAGGTATGGTCATATATACCTCTTCATCCAGGTCTCCATGCAGGAATGCATTGTTTATGTCCATCAGACGTAAGGTCCAACTTTTTGCAGCTGCAACTGCTAGAAAGCACCTTACACTTGTCATTTTTGCTACAGGAGCAAAAGTCTCACCATTAATCAAATCCTTCTATTTGCTGATTCGCTCGAATCACTAAGCAAGCTTTATATCTCTCTATTCTCCCACTAAATTTGTATTTAAGTTTGTAAACCTATTTGCAATTGATGGGTTTCTTGCCTGGAGGCGGCTTTTCTATGGTCCGAGTCTTATTTGCTACAGGAGCAAAAGTCTCACCATTAATCAAATCCTTCTATTTGCTGATCCGCTCGAATCACTAAGCGAGCTTTATATCTCTCGATTCTCCCATCAAATTTGTATTTAAGTTTGAAACCCATTTGCAATTGATAGGTTTCTTGCCTGGAGGTAGCTTTTCTATGGTCCAAGTCTTATTCAATTCTAGGGCTTCAATTTCTTTAGCCATTGCTTCTCTCCACCTGGGATCTTTGACTGCCTCATGAAAATACATGGGCTCCACAGCCTTGGTTATAGTAGCAAGATATTCTTTATGTGCATCAGAAAATCGATTTTATGTAATATAATTAACTATCGAATAAGGCTTACTTGAGGAGACCGTTTGAGGTGGTTGTTCTGATGAAGAGGGGTTCTTAGAATGCACCTGTTAGATGGCTTGGCTTCCTTCTACTTCGCTTTTCTCTACCGGTGTCCCCAGGTTCTATTGTGGAGGCATGATCCAAAGCTACTGGCCCAGGTGCTGCTATGGGATATATTACTGCTGACCCAACTCGATTTGATAGTGAGCTTGGCGCTGGGCTTGGCGGCCCACTCCCCCTTTTGGTGGAGTCCCTCGGTTGACCTTCCGAAGTGTAAGGTGGGCCTGGTTCATCAGTCCTGTGAAGGTCCCTCTCACATGGACCTTCGGACTGTTGCATTCCTTGGTTGCTCGGCCCAGTTGATTCATTTTGGGTTAGCCGTGGCTGATCTTCACCCAAGGCCTTAGCAGGAATTCTTGTGCAGTGGCTTTGGATTTCCACAGCTTCTGCACAATCATTCATAGGCAATGCTTGTTGTTCCATGTGATTTTCGTCTTATGCTCCAATTTTCTTGGCAAAGGGAAAAACGTCTTCATAAAAAGTTATATCTCGATGAACAAAAATATCACCACTTTCAATATCATATGCTCTCCACCCCTTTTTGCCACAAGGATATTCAATAAGACACTTTCTACTCCTTGGACCAAACTTATCCTTTTATCTTTGTAAATTGTGTGCATAACATAGGCATCCAAAGATTTTGATATGATCATATGTAAGCTTAGCACCAAAGAGGACCTCATATGGGGTTTTCCCATGGAGGATAGTAAAAGGTGTCCCATTAATTAGATAAGCTGCAGTTAGCACACATTCTCCCTAAAATTCAATATGAAGATTTGCTTGAAAACGGAACACTTATGCTACATTCATAATATGTTGATGTTTCCTCTCAACTCGTCCATTTTGTTGAGTATCGACACAACTTGTTTGATGAATAATTCCTTGTTAACTATAGAAATTTTTCATTGGTCCTGAAGTGAACTCACGACCATTGTCACTTCTAATAATTTTTACCTTTGCATCAAATTGGGTATTGACCATATAACAAAAATTTCTAACAAGTTGAGAGGCTTCACTTTTGTCTTTTATTAAGCATACCCATACTCCTCTACTGGCATCATCAACAATGGTCAAAAAATAGTGTGCACCACAGAAGGCTTTAACATAATAGGCTGCCCAAATATCACAATGGATAAGATTAAATTTATTCGATGTTATATTGTCGCTAATTGGAAAAGATGAACCGGTTTTTTGGCACGTAAGCACACATCACACAAATCTTCTCTATGACTACCAAAATCCCTATTAATGCTACTAGAAAACTTAGATAATGGCTGGCTAGAGGGATGACCCAGTCATTTATACCAAAGCTTATCTGAAGAAGCCTTGTTAAGTTGAATTCCTACTGATGACTTGTTCTTAAAGTAGTAAACCCTTCTTTTTGGCTCACCAACTCCAATCGGGCTTCTCGAAGTAAGGTCCTGTATCACACAAAGTTTATTAGTAAATGTGACAATACAAATTAAACCTTCAATCAACTGTCCAATTGATATGAGATTGCAATTTAAATTTGGCACATAAAGTACATCTTTTAGCATAATGTTACAATTCAAATACACAAGCCCTTTTTTGGTGGCCACAGTATCCGCCCCATTAGGTAATTCGACTTCAATGGGTAGCACGTCATGCACCTCTTGTAGTGTACTTATATTTCCAGTCATGTGGCACGATGTGCCACCGTCGAGCAGTCACAAATCTTTACCTGAAAGCCTCTCGTGGCTTAACTTGGGTGTCTCTATCAAGTTCAGAATTTTCTGCACCTATTCGGGTGTAAATCCCGTGGTGGTGCTGTTGCTGTCTTTAATCTCTCCAGTGTCGCATGAGCCATCTCCTTCGACGTTCCACATCCTCAGCCTGCTATAGTATGACCTCCTCCTTTGCCGCCGCATCCACCACGTCCTTCCTGAGAACTCCACCTAGGTGGATAACCCATCAACTGGAAACATCCGGCCTCTTCATGGCCATATTTTCCACACTGTCTGCATGTTGGCTTGTCTTCTGGTTGTTGGGCTGGTCTGGTGTGACTCACGGCAAAGGGTACGACTCATGGCAAACGCTTTGACTCTATCACGGTTGGTCATTACTCCTTTGTGATCATCTTCTTGCTGCACCATATTGAAGACCCTGTCTAGAGTTGGTAAGGTGTCAAGGGCTAGAATCTGATTACGAATAGTGGAGTACGCATCATCATCTAACCCCATTAAAAATTGATGTACTTTGTCATTCTCCGGCATCTTGAGCATCTTCTCGGCAGCCTCGCACTTGCATTTGGGTGTGCGTACATAGTTCCCAAGCTCTTCCAAAGACTCATAAGTTTTGATAAGAATTCGACTGCCTCCACGTTGCCTTGTTTGCAAGACGCAATCTCGGCTTTTAACTTATGTATTATTGGTACATTGGGTAGTGAATACCGTTTCCTAATGTTTTCTCACATTTCATATGCGGAGTTGGCATAAGCTACACTTGCATTGAGTTTGGGAGCAATCACATTCATAATCCAAGAGGTTATCATAGAATTAACCATCTCCCAAGCATTAGCTACAGCCGCGTTTTCATTTCCTTCGTTCATCTCAGGCTTGGTTATCTTTCCATCAATGAAACCAAGCTTATTCTTATCTCTCAAAGCTGTTCTCACAGCTTGTTCCCAAAGATCGTAGTTTTTTCCATCAAACTTGATAGTGGTGATGAGAGCCCTAGGAGAATCAGATGAGACAGATAATAGGGTGATTGGGGTGCGATGACAAAGGTGTCAACTTTGTTCTTTATCTCATTGTCTTTGCCCATGCTGTGGATTAGGGTTAAGACTTTTGTGTTGTTGTTTTGTTTTTTTTTTCTTTTAAGGTTTCACAGGATTGCTTCGATACCATGAAGAAATCACAGTTAGAGACACAAGGCTTTTGGTATATTTCTGTGTGTATCATTCACGGCATGCGACCATCTTTATATCTACAAAGAGTCATTGTTCTAATCAATCTCTAGTCCTAGCTTGAAGCACAAGAAACCACAATCTACATGATTTGGAAATTAGAATCCATATCCTACATGACTTAGGAAGGATGATAACATGAAAAATATTTACAAATATATTATCTTTCTAACAATGATGTTATAGTTTTTGCCTTAAACTTACTTCTTTAAAGATTCAAGCTTCACGATTAAAAAGCACATAGTGATGTGCTTGCTTCCATGCATTTTCATCCATCCTAAAACCCTCAACACTCCTGTAAGGTGTCCCTTCACTTGGAAAAAGACATGATTCGTCTTCCTGAGATACACTGGAGGAATTATTTCAAGCTGATTACTAGACTCTAACCGTTTCAACTAATGTGAAACAAAATCGAGACATTCTCTAGCTATATATGCTTCTGCCATAGAACCTTCTAGGCATGCTAGATTACCAACACAAGATTTATGCTCTTTCAGATACCTATTCTTTAATTTTTAAAAAGCGCACGTTTTAGTATATTAACACAACAATTATATAAATTGATGTATATATAACATATTTTAGAACAAAGATATTGTTTGTTACCTACCAACAATAAATCACTGGTCCCATAACCCTAGCCTCATGTGTCAAATGAACAATCAAATGCACCATAATAATGAAGAAGATAGGTAGAAAGATCTTCTCCAAACAACAAAGAACTCGTGCAACTTTTGCTTCAATCAAGTTAAGCTCATGAACATGTAATGTCTTTCCACGTAACACTCGAAATATGATACTTAGTTCAATCAAAGTTGATGCGACCTTGTCATTTAGATTTCCTCTCAATGCAATAGGAAGAAGATGTTGCATAGGCACATGGTAATCATGACTTTTAAGACCACTTAATGTCTTGTGCTTTTGAACGCACTTAGAGATATTAGATGCATGCCCATTGGGAAATTTCACATTCTCCAAAGTTTTATAAAAGAAATTATTCCCCTCTTTACTCATATTAAAACATGCTGGTGGCAAATATACCCTTCAAAAATCACCACGTCGTTGAGGTCATAATTTCTTTCTTATCACCAAATATTCAATGTCACGGTAAGCTTTAAGATTGTCTTTTGATTTATGATTAATATTTAGCAAAGTGCTAATATATCGTCATAAAGATTCCTTTCTATATGTATCACATCAAGATTATGGCGCACTAGATTATGCTCCCAATAAGGAAGTTTAGAAAAATGCCTTTTTTTCCATGTATACTTAAGAACCCGAGTGGCTTAACCACTCATTTTACCAAATTGAGCTCAATATTCTTCACTTTCTCTAATATTTTTGCTCCAGGGGGTGGATTACAGTTGGCCAAATCATTGAAGCAACGTTGATGTCCCATAAGAGAAAACTTGTTACCATATTTCAATCTTATGAAGCATGTATTCATGTTGCATGCAGGACAAGCAAATTTTCCACACACATTCCAACCAGACAAATTTCCTAATACAGGAAAATCATTTATTGTTCCTCTAAGAAAATCTTGCCACTGAAAAATCTTGTCACTTGCTTGCATCATTTATGACTATCCTAATTTCCCATAATTCTATGAGCTCTTCAATAAGAGGTTGCAAGTACACATTAGTATCATAACTTCGTATTTTAGGTCTAGGAATAAGTAGTGGTAAAATAAAAATTTCTTTTTTAATGCACAATGATGGAGGCAAATTATAAGGTATTATAATGACTATCTTCTCTACCAAATAGGTTAAACCCATCACTTGTAAGCCCTAGTCTAACATTTCAAGATTCAACGCCAAAGGCAGCATCTATTGCATCGAGATGCCTCTATGCTTGAGAGTCAGCTAGATACCTTAAAATGTCATCCTTTTTGTGTTCTTTCTCATGCCATACCATGTCTTTTGCCATTTTATCTGACATGAACAATCTTTGTAACCTTGGCTTTAAGGGGAAATATCGTAACATTTTTGCAAGAATTGCCTTCTTTCTTCTTTTGACTAGACCATCTTCTTTCTCTCCATGCTGTTTCCATCCAGAAGCATGACATATAGTACACTTTGTTACACTTGTATTCTCTTCCCAAAATAACATACAATCATTAGGACATGTGTCTATTTTCTCATACTTAAGTCCTAGACGATCCACAATTTTCCGTGCTTCAACTATAGAATCAGGCAAGGTCTCACCTTCAGGGAAAGCATCTTTCAGAAGTTTTAGCAACACGTCGAATGATTTATTAGACCAAAATGACATTTTACATTATGTGAATTCAATAAAAATGACAATCTACTATATTTCTTGCATCCAGGATACAATTCCTTATCAACATCCTTCATTAGAGAATTGATCTTTTCCATTTTTGGATCATAATGTGCATTATCCTTTTCAACACCACATGGCTCCAAATTCAGCCTCCACTCTTTCATCTTGATCTATATTCACATTGTTATTACGAGAGGAAACTTCAAAGATATCACACAACATATCCATCACATTATCATCATCATCATCATCATTTACGTCATCATTATCAACTCCTTCATTTACATTAAAAGTTATCGTCACACCTAATGCACGTAATGATTCCGCATGACAATACCATGTGTCATAGTCTTCAATCATTTGGTGTTTAATTAGATGGTCAAATATTTCTTCTTTAGATTTATGAAGCAATTGACACACTTTTTGCATGGGCAAGAGACTGTGTCATCCTTGTTCCTAAAGACAAACTCCAAAAATTCATTAATTCCACCTAAGTATTTATGCCAATTATTAGTATCAATCCATTTGCGCTTTCAATGATCCATCCTCTCACTGATACCAAAATAATATATGAGCAACAATCCATACAAGAACGAAGGAAAATATATATTTAATTAATGCCAACAAATCAACGAGTATTGTATGAAACTACATCTGCATACATGCCATACAAATATAACATTTCTTTTAAAAATGATTAAAGTAGAAGCCCTAAAGTCAACAAATAACAAAACTTTCCGACGTAGCAGTTAGCACTGATGTTAGATGAAGGAAACTAAATAAATGAACAAACAAGAAGGATGGCTAAAGAAGAGGGAAATACCGTTAGAGATAATGACTAAGAGGACCTTCCTTTTGTCTTTCTTAGAGGATGATGATGATGATGTTGTTGTTACAACAAATGAAACACTATCTCAGCTCTAATACTATTACCAAAATTGCATTCTTCGTAGACCTATCACAACTAAATCCCTTCAGTATGCCTAAGAGGACCTAATTCTAAGATGACCCAATGCAGCAACATTGTGTTCTTTAGGCATGACCTGGATTGTATGAAGCTTTATTAGTGCAAACTAAAGAGAGATGCATATATGGATTATAATGCCTATCTTAGATATATTGATCTCATTAACTGTAGTTGTTGTTTGATGATGGTCAAATGAAAAGGGAAAGGAAAATTAGATAGGTAATATAGAGAATCACAAAAGCAAACGCATGAGGTTTAAAAAAACCAAATATTGCTAGAGTTTTCCCTAAGGCAAAAAGTATGGGGATTCATATATAAGAGTTACATTCATGATATGACTATTTTCTTGTTAAATTCTAAATTTAAGAAATGCTGATTGTATATGAATAACCGGTTTGTCACATAAAACAATAGTTCACATTATGAAGATTTTGATTTATGTTGCAATTGAAAATAAAAAATTGAAACATATGTAAATTCTTACACGATGGACATAGTATGCTAGCTTATCCCACCAGAACCACCCAAAATTTTGAGATATGTTGGACTTAAGTGCAAATAAAAAAAAGGGTATGCATATTAGTTCATTCTGATGTTTGATTTAAGTACATCCTGATACAAATGTAATATTTGACCAACTATATTAGTTGTTTTAATTTCTCAACAAATCAAAGGAACAAAGAGATATCATCTATACACTTTGAAATGACAAAGGAATGGTTAACCAGTAACGTTCGTCAATTTTGTAATATAAATTTCTTCCATAACTTAGTTGTAATCCCCTATTGTTATAAAGATAAAATATATTTTTGAATGCAAAATTGAAAACTCAAAATATTTGTATAACTTATTCAAGCTAGATATATAGTTTAAGGGAATTGGGCACAAAACATCAAATAAAACATTATGTGCTTATGTTCTTTTTGTTTTTTTTCAAAGGATGAGTAATAACATAACGCAACAAATATCAAAATCCAATTCAGTATATTCTATTCTGCAATAATATTAAACAATCATATAGTATCTTTAACATATATAACTCTGATAACTCTTCAGATAGTAGAATAGAATATTTCAAGCTTTCTTCATTTATATGAGCTAATATGTACAAAAACCTAGCCAAGATCACTTTTTAGATTAGGGGATATGCCTTAATAGCAGACATGGTCATTACCCAAAAATTGACACCGACCAGTTAGCTCTTTTTTTTTTGGGGGGGTAACAGGTCTTGAACATCTTCGACGGAATAAACAACATAAGAAGATTCAATCAAAGGGATATGAAAGTGTAAGAGGACCTTTTCTTTTTAGTCCATCTTTCATACATTGAAATCAAGATAATTTTCACCCCATAAGAGTAAATCTGTGCTGTATAAGTACTTTTCATTTACAAGATTGAACAAGATCTAATGTAAGAAGAATAAGTACCAACATAATAGTGTCTTCGACAAAATTAATTCTTTAAGCAACAAATAATTATTTATACTTTATATAGATGAAATCTATTTGTTGCAAATAGTTGTTAATTTACAACTGTTTAACCACACAATTGTAGAGAAAATGTTCGATATACCTACTTGTTTCACCAGCTAATTATTAAATTGAAACGAAAGAGTATGCTTTATTTGCCAGCTATAAAATTAGAGTCCTAATGATACCAAAAACATCGCACATCATCCCATTAGCAATATTAGTCCATACAAACCTTAAATCCTTCGCCCTAAAGAAATTGACGTTTTACAGAAAAACAAAAGATGAAAGTATAACACTACCACGACACCCTAGTATGGATCTCGTCTTAACAAAAATCTAAAGTGATTTAGACATAAGTAGTCTTATCTTGCTAACCAAATAGCAAGACATGAAGGAGTAGTTAGAAATCTTAAACATCTCCCCTAAATGGGAAACCCTAAGCAAATCATCCTTAATAACATCCCATTAGAGCATCTCACCAATAAAGGCATTCTAAACCCATGTACATTTCTAATAAAAAATGCAACCCTCTAACCTCTGTCCACCTAAAGGTCACTGTCAATCACATTAAATAGGAGTATAGAATTCAACTAGACTAATTTGAAGTTTGGCGAGGAAAATAAATTACGAAGGAACAGGTGCAGGGTTCTTACAAATCTGCATATAGTCCGCTACCCTTTTTCTATATGGAATCAACTCTTGGAAGTGTAGCTAGTTTTATCATCGAGTGTTATTCTATCTTTCATAGTTTTTTTTCTTCTTATTCCTCATCTCACTTTATGGACTCTAGCAAGGCTGCTGATCTCTGCTTTTTTGCAATGGTATAGCTTTGAGGTCAAAATACCAAGATCCACTGCTGGCTGCAAATGCTAGGTCCTGTAAATGCTGCAGATGGGATGATGTTGCTTTTACTATGGTTGATGGGGAAACCAATGAAAACTGGCATTGCTTTTCATTCTAGCTAAAGTCTACAATGCTATTATATGGATCAATAACCTTTGTTGTTGAAAGACATAAGCATTTGAAGGAGTCAGTTGCTGAATTATTTAAGAATTCTTCACATAGTTACTGCTAATGTTATCTTACATTGAATCTAATCTAGGACTTAAAAGGCACTGTTATTTTAAAGTATTCATATGCTGCTTCTTATGCTTCTAGTTCTTGAAGGTTTCCAGAGATATGGTTGAAAGCTCATTCCCTTCAAGTTTTATTCTTAGCCAACAACACCTTTAATGTATTTGGAGAAACAATAGAAATAGTACACTTTAAATGGGTCTGTAGCTACGAAGATAGGGAGTTAACATGTCTTATCTTTGTATCCAAACAACAAGACATGAAGGAGTAGATAGTAATCCTAAACATCACCCCTGAATGGGAAATCCTAAGCAGATTATCCTTGATAACAACCTATTAGAGCATCTCACCAAGAAAGGTGGTCTAAACCCTTGTACATTTCCCATAAAAAATACACCCCCCTAACCTTTGTCTACCTAAAGGCTGCAACATAACACGATCTCCCATATGCTACCAAGAGGCTCTAATCCATGTCCTAAAAAACAATCCAAAGGAACCATTCTTCCTTGTTGAAATAATAAATAACCAAACCAAAATGATTTAAAATGACTACCACCAAGTCCTCCATATATTAGTTTCTTTTTATGCAAAATTGTGGAAAAGTCATCTCCACTTGGTAATACATTCAAAAAGCTTTAACACCAACAAGAAGACCAATAACCAACGAGAAGACCAATAGCCAACAATAAGTCACACCTTTATAAAACAAACCCAATGTGCGCATCTTACAACACACCAACTGATTAATCTTGCAACATTATACCAAATTAGATTCCCACCTAAAAACCAACTACCCAAGTAATGCAGCTGTAAACACTTTTCTGTCCCAATAAAGCAAAGTAATCTACAAATCTTAGATAGAGATATACTAAAATAGGCTTGAGTTTCTCTATAAGCTTATAATCAATTCCACCCACCAAAAATCTCCTCCTATCACTTCACATAGCAAGGTAAAGCGGAAGCAAGATATAGATTAACCTAGCATACAATGGAAGATAATTATAATTAGCTCAAATTAAGATGGAACATAACTACAATTAGCCAGACTGAGATAGATAGACAACCGATGAGACACACAGAGTGAGAGAGAGGGGGCAAAAGAGAGAGAGAGAGAGAGAGAGAGAGAGAGAGAGAGAGAGAGAGAGAGAGAGAGATGACCTAGATGGCATATCTAGTGAGCAATTTCGACACTATACTCGACCTCTTCACCAGAGAAATAGCTAGAGCTAGCAATTATGTGCAAGAATTTGAAAACCCTAGAGATATGTGACGTGGTCTAAGAAGGAGAGAAGGTTGTGCCTGACCTGAATAGCACATACAGTGATCAATTCGGCACTGTACTTGGCCTCTTTGTGTTACAGACCAAATAAGAAAACTCATCTCAAAAGACTAGCTTATTAGGTGAGAGAGCCCATTTGATTTATAAACCCCTCATCAGTTGCCCATACAACCGATGTGGGACAAGTCCCATACCTTGCAATTGGTCCAATTCGTAACATTCGACCCTCCTTGAGGGCCAACGTCATCGTTGGTCATGGCTGGCTTTCCCAGGTCACCACTCCGTGGGCCATCACTCCGAGTTTTCATTGGTCACGGCCGCGTTGGTCACGGCTGGCTCTTTCCCAGGCCACCACTCCATGGGCCACCACTCCGAGTCCTTGTTGGTTACAGCCATGTTGGTCACGGCTGGCTCCCCCAGGCCACCACTCTATGGGTCACCACTCCGAGTTAGCTCTGATACTAATTGTTATAGACCAAACAGGAGAACTCATCCCAAAAGACTAGCCTATTAGGTGAGAGAGCTCATTTAATCTATAAACCTCTCATCAGTTGCTCATACAACCGATGTGGGACAAGTCCCAAATCTTGCAATTGGTCCAATCCATAACACTTTGCTGAAGAAAGAGCAGGAGCAATGGTGCAAGAATAGTAAACCTTAAGAGTTCTAGCGAGTGGTCTGAGAAGGAGACTGAAGACTGAACTGAAGATTGAAGACAAAACCCAACAATTGAGCACTTAATTTCCTTTCATTTTCCAAAGTCCCAGATTTTTTTAAAAATTTTCAGCCGGCAAATTGCGTAGGCTAGACGCCTGTAGTGTAATAGGCTATTGCGGCATTTGTATAAAATAAAATTCTACCAAAGCCCACCAATTTTAAACTTACTACTAATTTGGGTAGTGCTTGCAGTAAATTGCTGCGAAATAAATGCCAAAAAACCCTAATCTGTTGTAGTGACCAGGTTGCTTTAAAAGCAGTAAGCACGCTTATTTCCTTTTCTGTATTTACATTTTTATTAGAATCACGATCTTAATACTGTTGTTTGTCTTTCTTTTTAGGAAGTTCTTGTTGGTGGTGCAAGTGCCCCTAGGAGATTTACGATAGAGTTCAATTTGTGTTAAATAATGCTACTTTTGATGTGTTCCACTTTGCTCCAAAAGGGAGTAATAGATATAATTGATTCATGTGTTACTCGAGCAATGGTCGAGAGATTTTGGGATACCACTAATATTTTTCATCTCCTTTTTAGAGTTAATCTCAATCAATCAATGTGTTTATAACAAACAAATCCAATACCCTAAGAAATCCCTCCACCAGGCAGGGTGTAAGGGGGTCTAATGTAACAATTTTATCCTTGAGTTGCAAAATTATAGAGAGATTTGTTCTGATTAACCTTAAATTTAAAAATCATAGACTAAGTACTACTCCACACAAATGGAGCAAAGGAAGTATAAAGAGATTTTGCTTTAGTTCGTGCAATCCAAGCTGGCAAAAATAGTCTAAACATTTCTTTTTCAGCTATATATATTTCAAACAGGTGTTTGTAAGATTGAAGCCTAAAAATGAGAACCTAAAAGATGAACAGACTCCTCACTAATTCTTTACACACAATAACCCAAAGTTTTGATCTCCAAGAGAATAACAATAAAATTTTTCTGGATTTTTTTAATATAGAAGAAAAATTAAGAACATTAAAAATAACATTCTAAGATAAAGATTTATACCACTTGGCCAGCAATCCATCAACTTTATGCCATACAGGATATTAATTTTCCACTAAGCATACGGATTAAATGCGAGACCTTAATTACCATTCAAACACACTAAGCAGTTGAAACAAAGAGTGGAGATTTAGGAGATAGAAAAGGCATCAAGCCAATCTGTTTTATTTCTAAATCAACAAGCCTACTGCTTACAATGGAATACTTGGATTTTTTATAGCTAGAAAACTAGACAAACCCTGCCCTAAGTTGCAAAACTGATCCATTGGGAACAAAGCATCTATTAAGCTATAATGGCCATACATATAGGAATTAGGCACTAACTTAAAACAAAGGAATGCTTATCATAATTGAGATAATCTATTATGAAAAAGGAAGCTTATAAGTGATCCAAGCTGCATTTCATATAGCCAAATAAAGAGTGAGAAATCCATAGAGGTAAGCCTAGTGGATGTTGAGGATAAATCCTCCCAAGAACGAACCAAGAGAAAGAAAGAATCCCCAGGCAAACAAACTCCTCTAATTAAAATTAGATCAACACTTGAGATAGGGAGCCAAGAGATAAATCAAAGAGGCTATATCTAGGCTAAAGATTGAACCACTATCTAAATTAAATCAACCCACCCTCTAAAACCTTAGCACCAAGGATTAGATTAAAAGGATGGACTCAAATCGCCACCCTACTTAGAGAGAGAAAGATTTTGAGATTTTGAGAAAAGTACCAAGCTTTAACCTCTCATATTATTCATCAAGTCTGAATTTTTATATAGGTAATTGGATCTATCAATACTCAATTAGAGGGAAAATTAGTTGTATATTAGTGAGGCAAGTGGGCCAATATGAGACTTACAAAATATCCTAGAAAAATAAATCAAAATGCTTAAGATAATTACAATTAAGATGAACTATATTTTTTCTAGGATTTTTCCTCCATCTTCTAGAGAACCTTGAGAAGGCTGTACTTCTCTGATGGGTGGTGTCGCCATTGGTGATTCTTCCTTTGTATGCGAAGAATCATCCCATGCTGATTAATCTCTAAAATGATAGCTATAACCTCCTCAATTAAGCCCATAATTAAAACCGAGCATTTTTCAGTCCAAGACCAACTCTTGCTTGATTTTTAGTCCATAACTTTCTCAATACTTAGAGTTTGAGTGCGATTCAAGCTTTGTTAGAAAATAGACATCTAGGGCTTTCTATCCATGTATAATTTGCAAAAATCAGGGCCCATTTGCTTGGTGAACACTGAGCTAGAAATAAGGTTAAGTGTTCTATCCAGAAACTGAAAATAAGCTAATGAGGTGATTTTGGGAGGAATAGAGTAGCTAACCTCCTTATTTAGAGCTACTAATTTGCCAAAACACCATTTTCCCATCTTATTTGTGATCTTAAATGCCCCAAATTAATAATAACCTTGGAGTTTCAAGATTTGTGTCCTACTTTCAAAGGTCATTGTTGTTCTTATTTGGGCCATGATTTTGGCTTGGAGGAAATTCTGATCTTTGTGGTTTGGTCCGCATCAATAAGCATACTCCTAAAGAAGTTAAATATGCTTTGTTTTAGAAAAAGATAACAAGTGCTAAAAAATCTTCTTTACCTTCGAAATTGATCATTTAATAGAGTAAGCTTGACCTTTGACTAGCATCGACCAAGAGTTAAGATCAACCAGTTTGAGTTTGATCAAAAACGTGATTATGGCATTATTTTGAGCCTTTTGCTTGGTGGGAGCTTTAGATGAAGGGGTCCGATATGTATCAAGCTTGCAATGTGTGTGTTGTGATTAGGCTTGCTAATATTTGTAAGACTAGTGGAGCCTTGAGCTTGCTAGGTATTTTGTTCATTAGTGTGGTGGCATCCTCTAGTGATTTTACGAAGACCTAATACAACTTCGTGCTTACTAAGGTATCAGTACTAAATGTGTCAGGTGGTAAGTTCGATCCTGCCATAAAGTGAACTATATTTCTGTTCTTGAATTATGGAATGTGTTTTATAGATAATTATGATTTCTAAATTAAAAAGAAGTGCTATAATATTAATTCCATATGAAATAATAAGTACATAAATCTAATCATAGTAATTAGTTTAGTAAGGACACATGTGATTTGTATATGTGCAGATGATTTTTCTTGAGTTAACTGGTTTTACTTTCGTTTGGATTCAAGTTAAGGACGAAAGCCCTATTGGACATGATTGAAATGGAACAACTATGGTTGATTTATTAATAAATATACACTAAAGCTTATATAGGGACTTAGTCCATGGGCGTACTGGATATGGCATGGGTATAATTAACAAAGGATACATGACCAAATCTGTGCCTTTCCTATTAAGAAAATTATGCTTTGGGTAACAATATGCTCACATGAGATTATTTGGAACATGCTTTTATGATCCTTAATTGTGATTCATGAGTTATTTTATATGCCATGCTGCTAATGGTAAAAGTGAAAGATAAAAAGGGCAGGTGCCGAATTTGCTTGCTAGGGCTCCAGGAGCTTATGATCTTACCATTTTTCATATATCAACAGTTAGTCAGAACAAATTAAGAAGAATATATATGAAGTACTTTTGGCTAGCTAGGATATAAAGCATGCTTTAGTTATATCATGTTTTTGTTAATTATCTGCATGGTTTGTAAGATCTGAACAATTGTATGTTGTTCAAATTTGTATGACTGTTATATAATGTAACATATATGCATGTCTTAGATAGCCTTCTAGATGTCTGATTTGGACATCTATGAAAGTGATTTAACCGTCTGCTTTAAGTTAGGAGGTGTTACGATGATATTATATTTGGAGCCATTGACTATGATTTGTGCAAGGGGGTGTCAAATCTTATAAGCAAAAGTTTTGAAAAGAGCTTTTTAGGGGAATTGAACTTCTTCCTAGTATTGTAAATAAAGCAATGTCAACAAGACATCTTCATTAATCAACCAAATTACATCATAGTGCTGCTCAAAGGTTTAACATTTCAAGCTGTACGACTGCCAAGACTCCCATTTCAACAACATGCGGTGTTGAGAAAGATCAGGGTCTAGAAATAGTCCACGAAAAGATGCAGTCATGGGTAATTGGATCCGTGCTATATCTAATGACTAAGAAACTAGATATTATGTTCAGTGTCTCTCATTTTGCAAGATTTTAGTTAATGACCCAAGGGATCACACCTCAATGTCATCTAGAGAATACTTTGAAATCTATCAGACACTTTGTTTCTCGATCTTTAGTATTGAAGAAGAGGCAAGCCTGTAGGATAGTTTGATGCTAATTATGCTGGATGCACAGTGGATATAAAAGAGCACCTTAGGGTCTTGCCAATTTCTTGGTCAATACCATATTATGGTATTGCATGAAACTAAACTCAATGGCCATGTTAACAGCAAAAGCAGAGTATATTACAGCATGTGCTTGCCGTGCCCAACTCTTGTGGATCACTCAATAACTTAGAGACCTTGGAATAAACTACAAGGATGTACCCCTCAGGTGTGACAACATGAGTACCATTAACATAAGCAAGAATCCTGTCTGGCACTCAAGAAGGCATCACTTCATTGGAGACCATATAGAGAAAGCTAATATGAGTCTTGAATTTAGGCCGATAGAGGGGTGCTTAACTTACATCTTCACAAAGCCTCTAAATGAAGAATAATTTAGTTTTCTCAAAGAGAGCTTTGTCAGAACATGAGGCTTGAATTGAGAGCAGGCCCTTTCTTAGTCACTAATAAGTTTTCTAAGTAAACTGTAGGGAAAAAATCCAAGCAGAAAGATACTTAGTGATAAATTGGAGACTCTAATATGAATACATTCTGACCAAGGTTAGAGACACAAACATTTTTGATTCTATAAAAACTAGTAAAGTATAGCATTTTGGGTGTTATGCCATAGTTCTAGTCAATAAATGACTGGAATTCCTAGCAAACTTTAACTTTTTTTTGAGGCGAAAAATTTGAAGTTCAATTCTTTAGATTTAAAACTTTCATAGTTACATTTAATGAAATGAATTTTGAATTAAAAAGGTAAATTGGCACTTATAACCATTAGATTGTTAGTAGTTGCCCATCCATTAATCTATCATGGCAATTATCATAATCGACCCTCGTTATATCTACCTTATCTTTTATCTCTTCATCAAACTAAACTTCCCCTTTTACTATGCAAAAAACTTCTCCTAACCCTAACCATAGCTTTCTTATCTCTATCTCTTTATCACTCTTTGACCTCTTCTTACACTCAAGCCATGCATTTCTCTATAATGGTTAAGAAGCAAAGCACATTCAAAAGGCTTTGGGGAATCTCCAACTTTATTTCAATGAGAGCAAGAAGAAAAAATGCACATCGAGCAACTCCTCACAATGGCTAAGAAGCAGAGCACTTCTAAAGGGCCAGCTAGTATGGAAGCCTTTAACCCCATTTCGAAGAAAATAATAGTGGCAAAGGCACATGTGTATATCTGCTCAAGAATGTAGATCTAATAGAAGGAAAGTCAAGAACTCTATTTGGATCTCATACAAGGATGATGAAGGTGACAAAAAGGTGCATATGCTTACATTCCTACAAAATACCCTCCCATTTGATTCACCCAATTTAGATAGGAAAATGTCCCTCTTTGAAGGGTCATTATCTCGAAGCTTATAATAGTGTGGGCAGCAGGTTCTTCAAGGATAGTAGGTTTCATTTGTGGTCTAAATTGGAGTTCTTGGGTTATAAGGCAATATTCCTATCCGAAGGTGAAGTTTATGTTGATTGTATCATGTTGTTTTATGTGAACATCAAAAAGGAATTTTTTAAGGATAAGGCTTATTATACGTCTATGGTCAAAGGGAGAAAGGTTGAGTTCACTACTGATGAATTGAGAGAATGGCTGGGGATATATGTTAACAAAAGCTCAAGCTTATGTACTCTCTCTAAGTCCTAAGTCCTCGCAAAATTCCTTGAGAAATATGGCCAAATCAAAAAGAAGGAACATGACATTTTCTACACCAACTTTAATTCATAGGCAGGGATGCTTGAATATAGTTGTGAGAACCTTGCTTTGTGACAAATTCTTTGCGAAAACCCAATGACTAAGTTCTAACCCTCCTATATGAAATCCTTGAGCCATATGATGTCAATCTCCCTAGTATGATCCTCTCATATATGGGAAGGATACTAGTAGACAGTAGTTAAAGGAACGCCCCTTCACTTTACTATGACTTGGTCACCCTATTCTTTAAATGTTTCAATGTCCCTCTGCGTGAGGAGGAATGTGTCAAGGAGCCTATCAGATCATAAATGAATCCACTCTAACAAACTTGAAGTATAAATGGATTGATGATAAGTTGGTTTATTCTAATGATTTGATAATAAAAAAGAACAGCATTGGGTCCTTGGGTAAGAATATCTAGGGGCTCGACGAACAATGAAGTGTTTCTATAGAGGAAATATAATAATCAACGGACTAGAACCATAAACCTTGACAAGCACTATTAGGAACTTTACTTTAAACCATTAGAAAAGTCATCGTATAGTCCCATATCTACTCAAGCACACCTACTAACCTTATTGCTTCAAGGCCTGCTAAGTCGAACTCCACTCCTACACTTGCCTCCTCCAAGAAATGACATTGTTGCTTTTCTCTTTGTCTCTCCCTGCCTCTGTGTCTGTGTCTGTGTCTGTCTGTCTGTCTGTCTGTCTGTCTCTCTCTCTCTCTCTCTCTCTCTCTCTCTCTCTCTCTCTCTGTGAAACTTCTCTTCTCTATTCTATAAAATCCTTCAATTCAAACCTCTAGCTCTGGCATGCAATAATCCTATCAAATAGCTAGCTTTAGTTAGTTGTTTGATTGTCATAGTGTTTTCGCCTTAAGCCCTTTGAAATGTTTGAAAGCATCCTACATAAATCATATGCTTCTTGAATGACAAATTTTTAGTTTTCTGCTAGTTATTAGGCCTACATATCCTAGAGAATATTTTGGTTAGCATTTTACCCTTAGGGACCTTTGGAACCATCATAGGAAATGCAATAGGTACTATGTTTTTATGTTACTAAATGAAAATTACTTTATTTTATGGAAAATGTCTATCAAAATTTCACCTAAAATAAGTTCCTTCCTATGACAATTTGCTAAAATTCAAAGAAGGAGAAGCAAATATTCTATCAAAATAGAATAGGAAGATTCACTATAGAAATCAAGGGCATCTACTCAAAGTGAGCTCTAAAGGATAAAGACCCTGACTACTTTGCATTCTCTTAGTCTACTGTATTGTGTTGCATACATTTTGATAAGACTGACCATTTGCATGTCATCTAAAAGTGCAAGATTATTAGGACCCCCTACAGTCCACTTATAAGTCAAAGTTTGTGAAGGAAACCAAGTTTACTTAAGCCAATCAGTTTAGCAATCAACAGAACTACATAGTGGTTTTGATAAAAAGCTAAAAGAAAAATATTAAATGCTAGTAATACCCCAGTTAGAGTCTCCTTAAGCAGATATGAACTCAAAGAGACTAACCAAACAATTAGAGTCTTGCCTTCATTAGAGTCCCTTATATGCAAGCTCATTAGAGAATCTTGCTTAAGTTAATCTAATCAAAACATGGCCATCATATACAATGCTTGGAATATGTATTATCAAAGCAAGTTATTCATATTAAGGGTGTGTTTGGTGGGGGTGAAAATCATTTTCCTGGAAAATGATTTTCTCATTTTATAGTGTTTAGTAAAACAAGGAGGGAAAATTCATTTTCAGGGGAAAATCATTTTCCCCAGAATGAAGGAAAATATTTTCATTGTGAATAGAATGTAAATTGATTTTACATTTCTAAGGCTCTCACACGGTCTCACACTCTTTCTCTATTCCGTGTCTATTTCCTCAATATATGGTTCGAAGATTAAGAAAATTATTTTTAACTTTTTTGTTTATTATTTGTTAATCAAACTCATTATCCAGAAAGTTCATTTTTTCTTTTACTAAACAACTGAAAATATGACCTGAAAATCATTTTACACGAAAAATCATTTTCTAGGAAAATGGTTTTCAACCCTGCTAAACACACCATAATTTTTATGGCGCACTTTAGTCCTCATTGAATATCATATAATGCATTATTCTTAAACAAAAACATTCTCTGACATATTGTTATCAATAAGGATCTCTACGTGGACATCATTGATTAAGAAAAAAATAATATTCATTAAGGAAAAGGGTGTAAATAAGCCAAAAGTATTTTACCAGTAGTATTTCATTAATTATTATGATTATTCACTTAATTATAGCTAATTTTAGGAGTAGTATTTGATTAAGGAAAAGGGTGCAAATTAGCCAAAAGTAGGTAAACAAATTGAAATTCAAAACTATCTTGCACTGAGTAGTTATCAACATTAAGCATTAAACGCTATGAGTGCGTTCTCCATCAAACTCTCTGTTACGCAAGCAAAGAAAGATGATTAATAAATGGATTAAGAACCAACAACAATATCATTGGTCATCTTCATGGGAGAGAAGCTAACATGATTATTCATTTTGAGGAAAGGATGGTTAAGTACAAGGCCAAGAGATTTACCAAATAGGGAAACAATCGAACTCCCTAAAGTATTTGTCAAAGTCTTCTGCACACATGTCCACAATTGAAGATCTAGTGCTGAGATTTAAAAAAGCATACAATATCTATATTATTACCATCTAAGAATCAAGAGTTGTAAGGAAGATCTACAAATAGAAGAACCATATGAAGATTGAGTGTTACAACACTTGAGCGAAGCAAAGTAATCAGTGTGACACAAGCTTATAACCAATATAGTTATTCTGCTTTTAATTCTTTGTACTACTGGCCTAGCAAAAGTGAGAGAGAGCCACCACTTTTATCTTATGAGTGTTATCTTCCTTGGAGCTTGTAAACTCTCAGAGTTAGGCATAACGGAGTGCCTTGAAATCTCAGTCTATTGGGAAGGAGCCTAGGGCTCTTGCTATGTGGTGTACGAGCTATTACAAAGTGCTTTGTGAAAAGTTTCTTAGCAATATGGACAAATGAGGCTTTTGTTGGCCGTTTTACTTCTGGTAGTTAAGGAACTCTAGAAGTTGGACTTGTCAAAGTGGCTTGATAAAATTAATTATATACAAGCAGTAAGAGGGCTCTTGCTGAATTGTCTGGAGAAGATAGTGGATTGATTGACTCCTTAGGTCAAGGAAGGACCTTAGGTGGGGACATATCCCAAGGTTAAATTAGGTTAACCTTATGAAAAATCTTGTCTTTGGTCTTTTTATCAATGCTTATTTTACTATGATTTCTATTTACTCCTTGTCAGTTAAAGTCTCTTTCCAATCCATTCTTGATTGGTCAAATTTATAGTTATATTCCAATTAACACTTACTTTCAATCATAACAAAGAAACTTTTAAAGTACTAAAGTTGTACGTTGTCAACTTATTCATCCCCCTTAGGTGACTTACCTTGTCTAGATGGATAGATATTAGTGACATTATGAAATATGATTTTGATGAAAACAATTAGAAGTATACTATAATGGCTAATATTTTGTTGATAGCCATTGTAATTAACTTTTTGCAGCAAATTAAAGGTTTATTGGGCTAAGTTTGTTTGGAATACACCAAATCTCTAAGAACCTAGTACTCATGGAGATTATTATACATCATAGGTTACAGGTGCTAAAGATACTAGGGATACACAAACCCAATATGTCTACTGGATGCCTTGTTTGTAATCTTTAAGAGGAATCTCAGGAGTATATCTTATTTGACGGACCATTTATCCAAGAGTTTAGGGGCATAAATTTGTTGACTTTATACCAAAGAGCCTGAAAATAATAAAAAGATTGTTGCTGAATCTCAATAAAAAAAAATGCAAGCAAGTGAAATGCACTTCTTTATGACATAAAATATGGACTCACAGAAGTGCAATGATGTTCAACATAATCAATACTAATATGGATCATGATATAGACAATGTTATTAAAACCATCAAGGAGACTATGATAACTAGATTTGGTTTCTTAGTAAAAGTTGGAAAAAAGATTCAACGGATGCATGAAATTACTACGATGATAATAGCGGGTTTATCATCCATGCAATTTTGTACTGAAATTTTGTACATACCCCTGTTTTCTTGGGGTTTGTTAGTGGTAATGAAATATCTGATTTTTTACCCTTAAGGAAGTTAATGCCTTATAGCAACTGTCAAGCAAATGTCTTATGGTTTATGTTGGGTTAAATAGACCAAAAAATGCACAATGTCTAACTTTAATGTGATTCAACGAATATGTATTGTTCCCACGAATATGATAGTTCTAATTTTGACCATTTTGTGATGTTTCACTATTAACAACAATTAACCCAATAAGCAAGGCTCATCAATTGATTCACAATTAATCAAACACTAATTGAACCAAATCACGTGATACAAGAATGGAAAAGGAGCGTAATAATAATAATGGAGCTCATTAGCACAAGTTAATGAAAGCTAATCAAAACTATACTTGCTTTTCGCACCACAGAAGCCATAGCCATGGCAAAATTGCTGATTTTGTCATTTTGTGCATTTACTAGTATAAAAGCTCATTGACTAAAAGCAAAAACAAGTGAGAGACCCATATGTCAAAAGGTACCAACACCTAAAAGCAAGGATTTTTGCTACAGAACTAAATCAACAGGAAGGAAATAAAAAGTAAATCAAATTAAATAAATAAGAATTACAAAAATGACAAAGATGGTTCAATGGACAATTGAAAAACATAGTACTTCAAGTGACTACTTAACTTAGATGAGAGCTCTTAACTCAGAGCATGAAATAACTAAAAGACAAAGATGAACTGAAGTGCAGCTAAAGCTAAAATTAACTTAATCTAATAACCAAAGTTTTTGGTGGAACTAAATGAGAAAAGAAAATAAACTATTAAAAACCCAATAATTCTTATCACTCTATACTCTCAGTCAGCAATGAAAGACAACATAGAGATACAGCATTTAAAATAAGGGAAGAAAGCACGAAGATAAAGGGAGAACTAGACTATAATCTAATGCTCTCTAGCTCCCCTATCCATTTAACTATGCATACATTTCTTAACCACATGCATTCTCTAACTCCTATAAAATCTACACATGTTGATTCTTTGTTATCCACTTGCTGGTGCTATGTATTTGAGCAAACTTGAGTCTCACCATCTTACTTGAGGTCAACTTAGAGTAAATTAGGGGATGATTTATTAGGTATTCTGGCCAGAGAGAGGAGTGATTTACTTCAAGCCACTAATGGATTGTGGCTAATAATGATGAAGGATGGTGGGTGGTGAAAATGATGGTGGCGAAGGGAGCTTAATGGTGATGATGAAATTAGAAAGAGGTAGAGAAGGTCATGCGAGTTGGGGGTTCGTGTACTGAAGGATATTTTACCTTTTTTAACCTTGTGTTTATTAGTCGGAATGAGTAGAAAGGAAAGAGAGAAGCCTTGAGCTTCTTCACATCCTTTAACTTTTCTAGGTAATTTGGACTGATCATTTTATTATATAAAACACACATAAAAACCTAACTCACTTCGTAGGGATCACAACTTGCATTTGACATATATAACAAGCATTTTAAACCCCTAGATTCCCCCTAATAAATGAGTAAGCTACTATGAGGGTTTGCAGAAAATATACTTATAAAATCTTGATGATAAATAAGAAAAGAGAAAAGAAAAAAAATACATAAAATCTTTTTCAGTTTTCTCAATATGTGGGCAAATATACCCTTATAGCCTAGATATTAGTCTACATATAAATAAGTTATACACATCATGATTCATAATCCCCATTGATGATGTTTACACACTAACTTCCATCTATTTAATAAATGATTAGAAAACCGAACAAGTAGAGCTTCACCTTAGGAAATATGTGAACACCTTGCCTCATGTGTTTATTTTATTTGCAGATCTCTCAATTATTCTTCTAAAGAATCATCTATAGTAGGCTTGATTATACTTTAAATTCTCTATCACTCTTTAATAAAAACACAAATGTAATCAAGCAATTTTTCAAGGGGCTATAGTGGGGCTTCGGTTAAAGGTGAAAAGGGAAAATATTTTGAAAATAAGGATCTAGAGAGCCAATAATCTTACGGAGCACAGAACACAAATCTCTAACAAAAGCTTGAACTTCACATGTGCTTCTCACTTTTGTAAGAATGTACACAAACCAGCAAAGAACCTTTTGAATGAGTATGGAAAAATAAAGCATTAGAAACTTATTATGTCAAACATTTAGTCCTCATCTCTCTCTCTTTCTCTCTCTGTCTTTCTCTATCTCTCTCTCTCTCTCTATCTATCTCTCTAATGAATGAATCAATGTCTGCATGGCAAGGGAATAATGAAACAAGAACTCAAGTCTATAAAGCCTTTAAACATTACCCTTGAAACCATTTGAGAGTTTCATCTAGTTATACATTACCCTCTTCAAACTGAGAACCTAATAAGAGCACTGCACTTATGTAGCTTATGGAATTACCCATCTTAAGAAAAAATATTGCTCCAGTAGACCTCGCTTACGTATACAAAATGTGTTTTGGCAATGAGAAGTAGATGGGATCGCAATAACAGAGTAGGTAAAGGCTTAAAGCTCAACAATAGGGTTAACTTGCATCACAAGGTGGCTGTTTAGCTAATGTTGCTAGAAAAACAAATGAATGCCCTAATCATTGTACATATGCACATGCCATGTGTAGTTTCTAGATAGACAATGCAATTTTCAAAAGAACGTACCATGGAAGAGTCAGATAGACAATGCAATGTCGGGGTTTAGGCTGGAGCCTAGAATGATACGCTTCGGAATAAGGTTTATAATACCCATCCTACTTAATTATACAACCTAATAGTTATGTTATAAGAGGTCAAAATGGTAAAATTAGTTCCCGCTTTAAAGGATTAGACAAAACAAAAAAAGTCCTTTTTGCACTATTAAAAAATCCTCCTATTTTCATTTTTTAAATTTATTTGCAATGCACTTACATCTTCACTTGAGTTATGTAAGGCCCATATTACAGGCAGAAGTATAAGCAAGAAAATAAAAAATCAAAGTTAAAGGAAACAGAATAAAAGTGAAAGATACAAAATAAGGTTTTGTAGAAATGAACAATGCACCAAGTTGAAGGATAGATGCATGCAAGCAAATGCCCTCATACTTGATCTCTATATTGTGATTCGTGGAGCCCTAGACACTCCAATCTTTTATGCCTAGCAGCTGGCTCTAGAAATGGCTTTATACTTTGTTCGTTCACCTTAAAATGTGTACCTTACATAGGGTCCTATATCTCTGGAAAATTATAACACTACAACAATCCGTTTAAATAGAGGCCAAAAAATAAAACAGTCTCTAATTAAATTTGGAGACCGAATTCAGAGACTAAAAATACTGGTATCAAATTGAAATCAATTCAAAGACCGAAATCAACATGCGGTCTCCACTTGAGACCAACATAATTTTCGATCTCAGAATTTGGAGACCAAATGTGATTTTGGGTTCAATTAGAGACCATTAAAAAAATTTCGGTCTCAGATTTAGATACAAAACTCCAAAATTAGTTTTCAGTAGAGACCGAAGTAATTTTTGGTCTCAGATTTAGAGACCAAACTCCTGGCATGGACTCCATTAGAGACCAAAATAAATTTCGGTGTCGGATTTTTTAGACCAAACTTCTAGAAGGGGTTTCACTTAGAGACCAAAATTCGCGGTCTCTAACTAAATTTGGAGACCGATTCCAGAGACCGAAAATGCTGGTATCAAATTGAAATTAATTCAGAGATCGAAATCAATATGCGGTCTCCACTTGAGACCAACACAACTTTCGGTCTCAGATTTTGGAGACCAAATGTGATTTTGGGCTCAATTAGAGACCATCAAAAAAAATTCGGTCTCAGATTTAGATACAACACTCCAAAATTAGTTTTCAGTAGAGAGCGAAGTGATTTTTGGTCTCAGATTTAGAGACCAAACTCCTCGTACAGTCTCCATTAGAGACCAAAATAAATTTCGGTGTCAGATTTTTTAGACCAAATTTCTAAGAGAGGTTTCACTAAGAGACCAAAATTCCCCGTCCCTGATTAATTTTGGAGATTGATTTCAGAGATCGGCCTGGCTTTGGAGGCCGAAATGAAGACTAGATTCTAACTGAGACCGGCTTTGGAGACCGCACTATCCAGACTCAAATGGAGACTTCTATTAAAGACCAGTAGTACATGTTGGTTTCACTTAGAGACCAAAAAAGCTTCCGGTTTCTAAGTTCGGTCTCCAACTATTAGTTTTCTTTTAATTATGCTCTCATCTCTCTGCTTCGACGCCGGTCTCCAATTTCTCCTCATTTCTCCGCTAGCTTTTCGATCTCCATTTCAAATGCTCTCCAAAATCGCGCCCTCTCCTCTCTGCTTCGACGCCGGTGAGGTTGACAGCACACTAGCACCGATTAAGTGACCTCTGCCGTCTCGAGTGCCAATCGTCGCCTCTCTAGCATCACTGACACCCTAATTGTTGTGGTCTTCAATGGTGTGTAACAAATTAGGGTTTGCGAATTTCGAGAAGGTGGTGATTTCCAACGACAGAAGCCCCTGATTCTGCAGTTGTGTGAGGCGAGTTCTCTAATTCTTTACAATTGGGTGCCTGACTGAATGTAATTTTCCTTCACCTTCAATTCAGTCATGCTGCCCACTATAATTGGCTTCTGCCTAAATTCTCAATCCTGTCCTCCGTAGATGACTTGGTTGCATTCAGCTATAACCACTTTAATTAGTCTTGTTGAGAAGTTTGGATTCTTTGATCCCAAGACAATCCCTCTGGTTTTTTTGTTAGCTGTACATCTTGAGTTTCCTTGAGAACTTTGATGGTGTTATTGTTTGGCACTGGTCATCAATAGTGGATCGGAGTTTGGTGATTGATTCTTATTGCATAGTACACTGAGGATTGGAGGTATAGTTTTATTGTATTTTGAGAGTAGTATAGGGAGATATACTGGCATTTTATATTTTAGGTAGCTATATCAGTTATATATACAATGTATGGAGTGTGGGTGTATGGTGTTTCAATTCTTATGTCACAAGTTTAGTTTGGGAGCTATTCCTCATATTTTAGGGTTTTTAGGTATCAATAGGAGTGTGAGAACCTTGTCTAGCACGGTTTGTTGGAGTTTATTTAATTTACTTGGATCACCGTACCTATTTTATAGGTATTTTACTTGAATTCTTTATTGATCTCTTCATTAACTAACTAATTATTCAAAAAGGCTTGAGCATTGATAAACCTATGAATACGATGAATAAATGGGTGTGATTGATTGCTGCACATGATTTTGAGTAGTTTTAATGTTTAGTTTCCTTCATTAGACGCTAGCACATACATTTTGGAAGCTCATATATACTGTAAGAGTTACTTGGAGGTTATGGCTTATCTCTTACAAATTGTACATAGAACGTGATGTAACATGAGAATATAGATCTTTTATCTTGATCCAAGAGGAATTTGGATCGGATAAGTGATACCCTAATTAGAGAGAGAGTAGACCACTAACTAGGACAAGCATATCTATGCATGAGTTTCTGAGACATTGACATGTGCCTATGGCATTGCACAGTGCACACCCTAACCCCAGTTAGGGGAGGTTGTGTTAGAGAGGAAATATAGACTTTCAAGCGTACAACATTATTTCGTAACATATCTTTTCTTCATATAGTGGATTTGTCAGTTCTATTGCTTTTTCTGTAATTGTTGAGGGGGTTCTTGGGGAAAAAAGGTAAAAAATTTATTCTATTCCTTTTATAATTGTGCATTGTGCATATATATGTATCTACATATGTAATATAATTATCTCTATATGTATGTATATGTGGTCAGTTTTCACAGAATAATGTTTCCATCCCCCCCCCCCAAATAAAAACTACAAAATAGTAAATAATTAGCAGTTTTAACCGAACATGGCTCTTTCTCCAATCTTGAACATTGTTTGTTTGATGAAAACAAGTTACCTTCAAAGTGACACACATGCATATCCAAAGCATTAAATTACAACATTATTGCACATACTTTCATGATCCTGAACCTTGATTAAATAAACAACCAATATGTGTAATCTTTTTAAATCAAAGGGTACAAATAATATTTCAGCTTTTATAAAAAATGAAGGTTAATGATCGCCAAGAAAGTTGAGCAATAGGCAAAGTGGTGGTCCTTTGGAAAAATTAGCTAAAGCACTACAAAAAGTGAGAATAAATAGCTAGTAATGAATGTAAATGGAATATAATTAACTAAAGCACTACAGAAAGTGGTGGTCCTTTGTGGCATGTGATCTAATTCATCAAAGCAAGTGATCTTAATATACCAGTATGTTACTAAACGAAAACAGTACCAACTATTTGCGCAATTTTCGATTATAAAAAGGAGCATAGAACGATTGAAAAAATAAAAGAATGAAGCGTGCTAGAAGCCAATTAAGAACATCAATTGGCAAAACAAATGATTTGAGGTACAATCCCCTGCTGAAGTGTCAATGAAATCTTACCAAGTAGTTAACAATTGTCTGTGAATAATAACGATATGCACAAGTCAAGATATATACCAAAACTCATGCCATCTAAGAACAGCAGAGCAAATTAGTCTATTACAAACCATATATCCTATGAGATATAGACAAGAGACAAAGTGTTGGCATTGTTACTCCATTTGAGTCTTACCTTCAAATAGGGGGTTTGGTGGGCATCTTATTCAATATTACAGAAGAAACATAGTTTATATTATATGAGTATCCCTTTTTGTAATATCAAAATTAGTACAAATTCACAATAATCGAATTGAATAAAATCTAATTATGATAGTTAGTGCAATTGAATTCAGATACATAGTAATTATTCTTACTAGTTACCTCTGTCTGTTGTTTATTTAATTTATCGAGCAAGGACTGCATTAGATATATGTAATTGCATTCATTACATGGTGCCGAATAGTATTAACATGATTGGCTAGTAATATGTATAGTTCCTTATGAGATAATGGATCCAAGTCGGGAGTGGATGTATAATAGAATAGAGGGAAAGTATCTAAGTAAGGTATTCATCAGAAAGCGGATGAGTTTATTAAGTTTGCTTGTGCGCAAGAAGAGTTTCAGAGGTGCCAAAAACTGAAGTGCCCCTGCGTGAAGTGCCGCAATGTGCCATACCTTAATGTAGACACGATCAAGTTACATTTGTACCAGTAAAGGTTTCGTCCAAACTATTACAGGTGGGTGCATCATGGTGAAACATTCCTTGAAGATGATGGAGCTGCAACTTCCTCATCTAATGCACAAGTAATACCCAACCCTATGAGGGATATGGTGATGGATGCCTACGCACCTACGTCAGCCGCGTTTATTACAAGAGCTGCCATACAATGAGGAGTATGAACCAATTCCAGAGGCAAAAAGATTTCTTGAACTCCTCAAGCCAGTAGAGAGACCATTGTACGAGAGATGTGAAATGTCACTACTGAAAGCTGTTGCATGGCTTACCAATCTAAAATGTGAATATAATCTGGCCTATCGAGCGGTTTATGGTATTGCATCCTTTATAAAGGAGATATGCCCAAATAACAATGACATAGTGGGTAATTACTATGAGATTAAGAAGTTGCTTGCAGGTCTTGAACTTCCACGTCGTAAAATAGATGTTTGCCCTAATGGTTGCATGTTATTTTGAAAGGAGGCAGATGGCTTGGATAGATGCTCTTTTTGTGATGAAGGAAGATACTTGAAGGCGAGCAAAGAAGGAAGGCAAATCTCGAGGAAGCAACTAATATATTTCCCCATTGGACCTCAACTACAGCGTCTTTATGCAACAAAGAAAACTGCTGAGAGTATGAGATGGCACCATAAGCACAAGCGCCCTCCTGGGGTCATGGCACATCCATCGGATAGCGAGGCATGCAAACATCTAGATGCTTCCTATCCTTCGTTTGCTATTAAACCATGTAATGTATGGCTAGGCTTGTGCACTGATGGCTTCTCACCATTTGGTCATTATGGTCAAATATATTCATGCTGGCCAGTGATTGTGACCCCTTGTAATTACCCCCATGGATGTGCAAGTAAAGATAGTTCATGTTCATTGCTCTCCTCATTCCTGGTCCAAAGAATCCAGAAGGAAATCTGGACATATATATGTAACCTCTTATTGAAGAACTTGTACAGCTGTGGAATGAAGGAATATTGACATATGATGTGTCCCTGAGGTAGAATTTCTTAATGAACGTTATCATTCTTTGGACTGTGAGTGACTTCCCTGCATATGGCATCCTCTCTGACTGAATGACTGCTGGAAGATTAGCGTGTCCCTATTGTATGGAATACACAAAAGCATTCAGGCTAGCCTATGAGAACAAGCAATCCTGGTTTGACTGTCATCGCTAATTTCTCCCAATGGATCATAGATTTCGGCATAATAAATCTGCATTTTACAAAAACAAGGAGGACCATTCTGAACCTCCTCCTATGTTGACTGGGGAGCAGGTTTGGAGTCGTGTGTCTTCGCTCCCAATGGCAGCAGATCACAAGGGAAAAGTGGATGGCTATGGACAGTCTTACAATTGGATAAGACATAACATATTTTGGGAACTCTCTTACTGGAGCAAGCTATTAATTTGGCACAACCTTGACGTCATGCACATTGAGAAAAATGTTTTCGAGCAAATAATTAACATGGTGATGAACGTAAAGGATAAAACAAAAGAGGACCTCAACGCGAGGAAGGACATGCTTACTCATTGTAAATGTAGGAGACTTAACGTCCACGTTGTTGACGCTGGTGAAGGAAGCGGGCGAGAAGTTATGCCACAAGCTCCTTATGTTTTACAGAAGGAGCACAGAAAGGTGGTGTGTGAATAGATGCGAAAACTGAAATTCCCAGATGGTTGCGCCTCAAACTTGAGTAGATGTGTGAACGTGAGAAATGCTTCACTATATAACCTGAAAAGCCATGATTGTCATGTTTTTATGTAGTGTTTATTGCCTTTGGCTTTTAGAGATCTCTTACCCACCAATATCTGGAATGTGCTAACTGAGCTTAGCCAGTTCTTTTGAGATCTGTGTTCCTCTAAGTTACATGTTGATGACATAGTCGGTTTGGAAAATAATATTGCAGAAATATTATGCAAGTCGGAACGAGTTTTTCCCCCTGCAGTCTTCAATGTAATGGAGCAACTACTTGTCCACTTACCTACTGAACTGAAACTTAGAGGCCCGGTTCAATATCGATGGATGTATGACTATAAAACGTATGATATGATTCATGTAAATCATGACTCAAGTTGACATTTTAATTTATTGGATTACAATTTTCTTCATCATTTAAAGGGGAAAGTAGGCCATAAAGCACGTGTTTAGCCTTCAATTTGCTATGCGTACGTAATGCAAGAGATAACAAACTTCATTATAAACTATTTCGATGATAGCACTGATGTTAGGGCACAGGATTTACCTAGAAATGTGATGAACATTGACTAGGACAAATCTGATGCCAATTTTTCAGACATTTTCTCCTGCAACATTGGATATGCCCCGAATGAGGGCAGTGTGCGGATCTTGGATCATTTGGATCATCGATTGGCACATGCATATGTGCTATTGAATTGTGGGTTGGTAGGAGAATATGAACGGTAAGTTCCTGTATTACATGTGGAGGAAAACGTATATACATTAAACACGACTACATGGTGTTCTTCTTACATTGTATAGGATCTTTGAGGTCGAGATGGTCCAATAGAACCCTCATGTTCGGGTCGAGGATGTGTGGGTAAAGTTTGAGGAAAGATTTCCAGAATGGTTCAAAGCATATGTACGTATTTCTACAATGTGTTTTCCTTACATTGAGGAAGTATTTCTATAGTTTTACGATAATGACAACATATTTGGCCATTTGTGGTTATGACAGCCATATAGGTCTTGCACTCCGACGTCAACAACGATATCCTTAAAGCACTTGCATATGGCCCTAAAGGGTATGTTCATCGTTGGGATCATTATTACATCAATAGCTTCAACTTCCATACATATGAATATGGGAAAAGCAAGTCAACAATGAATTATGGCGTGTGCATGAAAGGAACAGATGAAAAGGAATATTATGGCATTCTCAAGGATGTAATTGAGTTGCACTAGGTTGGGGATATTCGTCCACATAAGACGATCTTGTTTAAGTGTGATTGGTATGACTGCATTCATGGTGTTGTTGTCTATGATATATACAAATTGGTTGATGTCAATCACATAAAGAATATCCCAAGTATGATCCATTTGTCCTTGCAAGTCAAGTCACCCAAGTTTTCTTTATGCCTTATCTTATGAAAGACAATAGTAAAAAGGATTGGTGGGCAGTGTTGAAAATGAAACCAAGGTCAATAATAGATGCCCCCGAAGAGGATACACCATTCTAAATAGATGAAAATGACAACCCACCGAATTTAGGAGATATTGACATAGACGATGGTGTTGATATCGTTCAAGAAGAGAAAAATGACACAGATGACAATGTGAATGAGGAGGTTGGCGCCATCGATGGTGGATATGGAGAGGATTGGCACAAGGGGTTACTAGAAGAAGACGATGATAACATTTATGAGGATGATGACGACTACTTCACCGGTTAAATGTTTATATAGTGCATGTTGATAACTAATTTATGCGCAGCTTGTGTTTTTATGTGTTAGAACTTGTGCTGAGTATTTTAAATGTATGTAAACTTCTGTTGCTGTTTTTCCCTGTATTTTTTATGCTATTTGAATAACATGTTTTCATAACAGAGTGCATATCGCTTGATGCTCAAATGTATTCATGCATTTTGTCACCTTTATAGCATGATATCCAACATTGCTAAGTGTATCATATTTAGTGTCGTGTGGCATACAATCTTCTAATTTAAATGCATGCACTCATCTAACTGATCTACCTAACGTTGCGTAGGAGTAGGTAAGGATGCACGGTTCGAGCAGATCCATTGCCCAGTACGACTCTCAAGAGAGGTAACCTCCGAAGATTCCATTGGGGGGCCCTAGCACGCTATTGACAAGGGTACGACTTGTGCCTAACATCGACATGTGGTACGTGTCATTCACTTTCAAATTCCATGAACACGAGGTATACTACATTTTCATCAAGTTTGTGGGGAATACTCTATCATAGGTTTGGTCATTGAGATGTCGCACGAGCCATATCTAAGACCATTCGAACTTACTACAAGGATGCCTTCACGTGTTGGAGAGACACCCCTCAGAATCATAAGCGGTTTTGGTGGAATTGTTTTAAGGTAAAGGTTTTAAGCTTTACAATATGGTATGTTAGTTGGTATACTATCATTGATTTAGGTACATCATACCAACATTGATTTAAGTTGTATAAGTATTAATAGATAAATTGATTTGGGTACCTTATAAGCCTTAACGGCAATCATATCACTTAAATTCATAGAACTTGTATGCGACATAAACATTTAACCTGTTTTCTTAATTTTTAAGATATAAACTCCAATGCTCCGGATGTGTGATCCGTTGAGATGTATACTTGATGTATTCCGCGCATGTGGCCCGTTGAAGGTGCGAATGTCTTTTGTACTTTTCTTTGTTGCAAGGATGTAATGTATGGCTTTAAGCCTGGGATATGATCAATTTTGCGATGGAACTCTGTCCGTTTCTTTCCAAAAATATATATATACACACAGACCCCCTGCACACAGAGATATATATACATACACACACAAAACCCCCACACAGATATATATATATATATATATATATATATATATATATATATATATATATATATTATATATATATATATATATATATATATATATATATATATATATATATATGAATCTCATCATCACCATCTATGACGCTATTATTAGAAGGTTAGGACTTGCTTACACCTTTAACTATATGTGTACCTAAGTGTACACTTTAGGGTATTATATCATTACATAGGAAAGCTTGATGTATACTTAGTGGTGTGTGAATGTAAACCCCAATGATCCGAATGTGGGATCCGTTGAGATGTATATTTGGTGTACTCCGGGCATGTGGCCCGTTGAGCGTGCGAATGTCTTTTGTACTTGTATTTATTGCACGGAAGTAATGTATGGCTTAAAGCCTGGGATATGGTCCATTTTTAAGCAAAACTCTGTCCGTTTCTTTCCAGAAAGATAACTGAAGAATGTCTTTTGTACTAATTTAAGTGGGAATTAAAGGCATGAAAACTACTGGAGAATCAATGAATGAGGAAGCTAAGAGATGAGAGAGAGGGGCAGAAGGTGAATGTTGATTTGAGGGATAAATAAAAGTTCTGGAAATTAAGCAAAATGGGGTTTAATAAGGGCTGATGGTAGCTACGGAGTTCTTATTTGAGGTGAGAATGATTTATTTATTTAGTTATTCTTAATTATAATCACCAATCTGTACATTACATTAAATATATATGTCTTTGAAGCAAACTTTTAGCCAATAAGTGTCTTATCTTTTTTTTGTGTGTATTTCTATTATAGAAAGGTGTATGTATGTAACGGGAATTAGAAATGACATATTACATGATAATCTGTGTGTTTTATCATTATTATGTTTCAAACATGACCACTTATTATGAGTTTTGTTGCAAATTAACATAACCACTTATGTGCACGCATTACGTATACCTACTAACACATTGCAGTTAATTTTTTTTCTTTTCTTTGGAATTTAATGTGCAGGAACAATTCACATGGGATCCCGAGCATGAGGCACTAGTCAGAAGAGAATGGCAACAAAAGGTGCATGTGAGGGTGAAAGATATAGTGAATAAGGCCGGGAAGGATCCTCCACAGACGATCATTCCTTGGATGACGGATGATCTTCGCGCATCATTGAAGAACAAGAGGGAAATTGATGAGGAATTCAAGAAGCGATCTGAGCGGAACAGGAAGAACAAGATAGAGGGGTCGAAAGCTAAGATTGGGCACAACCAGGGGTCAATATCAGCAACAATGTAGGCCGAGAGACCGGTATGAAAATATACACTACATCACTCGAATACGTGGTTTTTAACTTTGCAATATTGCTAATGTGGAGAGCTATATGTGTATATGATAGACGAAGCAATTGGGAAGAAGACATTCGACTGCTGAGTTGTTTGCTGCCACTCATTCAAAGGATGATGAGAATGGTCAGCAGATTTGGTGTGATGCTCACGCACAGAGAGTTTATGTAAGCACTATAGCAATACTTTGGCTTACAGTTAGACGATCGAAATCTGTACACAAGCTTCTTGTTTGACTTTTTCTATTCATTTTGATAATGCAGGAAAAATATGAGCAACTGAAAGTAGGGACTGATGTGCAAGTCGGTTTAGTAACAGATGATCACCTGTTCAATGTCATTGTAGCTCACTGACAATTAAAATCCATCAGTGCATAGTGCATCTATAGTCTGCAATTGGCAAGTATGGTTTAGTCTCATGAGGAACTAGCTTTCAAGGACCAAGCTAACTCAAGTACTCAAGGGAGGCTACAAGCATTTAATCATGGGAACAAGTAATTTAAACCAATCACCCATCAAGTAATCAAAAGTGCTCAATTGGAAACATTTCGATGCGTAATAAATTAGAAGTAAAGTCATTTCGTAGCAATGCCTTTATCATGTCAATTTTTTAGGATTTGAGTAATGTCAAATCCTTGAATTATGGAGTTACAGACTTATTAAATTTCCATTATACAAAAGTTTTGTTTCCGTAGTATTTATTTATCTTTATCTAGAATTGTCTAATAGATTGAATAATGAAGTTTTAGGGGTTTTGTCTCGCGGAATGATTTAGATAAGAAAATTCTCCATTAAATGGTTGTTCATTGTGAGAATGAGGGTGCTATCCACCTCAGCATTTGGAGGGAAGATTAACAAGTAGATGAGTATATTATTTTATGTATGATTATCCCACTAAGGGGTCAAGTAGAATAACTGTATCATGACCAATTGAAAAGTTTTCATTAATTAGCTAAAAAGAATGGATTAATAAAAACTAACTATTGTTTTTATAACTACAGAAACACACCGGTTAAAAGCCGATGCTAAGCACTGGGGTCAAGCAATTACTGCCATGTCTATTGAAGAATACATTAGTATTACTTGTTTTGCAGATGTCCTCCGATTCAATGATAAAATTTTTTTTGGGGCATTCTAGCTTTAGTCATTATGAGCAAAGGCAGCTAATCACCTATTTCTACGCTTTATTCAAATTGCTTTTATTTACATGCATTTCAAAGCTTGGTCCATAGGTGATGATTGCATTTCATAGTCAACATTCGAGCAAGTTATAACCCTCTGTTCCTTCTCTTTCTTTTTTGGCTTCTTTTCTCTCTTATTTCCTCCCCCCCAAAGAATTTTAAGTTATGAATTCTGTTATGGAAAAACTATTACGAGACCCTATACTTCTAATTTATTTGAGAATTATGGGTTGAAATGCAAATTCAAAACGCAAAGGGTAAATTATATGATAAAACAATAGTATTTCCCTTGAACATGCATATTTTTTAAAAGAGCAAATGAATGCCTAGTGAGGACATATATGTCAAATTTTTCATACGCAATAATTTACAATGTTAGGCAATTGCAAATCATTAATCAATTGAAGTGTTTGGGAATAAGAGGCCTCATAATAGTTTTCCCATTTATTATCCCATTCGTAGTTCATTTAAGTTTTTGTTGTCCACATGAGATGCAAAGACTGATCTCATTTAAATTCTTTTATGTTTTTATTGCAAATACTCATTCATGACGAATAGCATAAGAACTGAAATGAAGAAAACAAAGTCATCAAGATAAAGTCCTCATTTTATTTTTTCCTCCCAAATTTAGGGATATATATTTTAAGGAAGTTATCTTGAATTGTTTGATATTTTAGGAATCATGAAAAAAGGATCGTAGCTAAGATTTCATAAGATACTATGTGAATGTACCTCATGCAATGATATATATTTATGTTATTTTCTTTCAGGTATATATTTGTTTTATTTGTTTCTACTGGTTATCCATTAATTTATTTCATATATTTGCTATATAATTTTTAATTGTAAGTGTTAGAAATATTATAGCATGTACACAAACAATATAGCACGAAGCGTAACTGTATACCCTGTAGGATTGTGAGTTGCCGCAAATGACTCGTAATTGGCGCCAAAATATTTTGTAAAAATTATACCTGTCACAAATATCACTTTTTTTTGGGTATCAAATAGTCGTTTTATGGCAAGATAAGAGTTCCTACATGTTAGAAGTCATTGTGGCAAATTAATATTGATGGCAAGTAAAAATTTACCACAACAACTATATAAATTGTGGCAATTTGAATTTGCCAGAAAATTTTTTTATAATGGAACTTTCCTCGCAACCTTGTGGCAGTTTAACTTGTTGCCACATAGTAGTTTTTGTAGCAAAATCTGAACATATTGTGGCAAATTCTGTCGCCACTGAAACAAGATTTTGTTATAATGAAGTTTGAATAATAATTAGCATTAATGTGCAGAAAACTATGCTAAAATCCTAATTAGGGTGGGACAAAACTATCCCAAAACAATTGCAAAAGTCATGCATTTAAAGTTGCCACTGAGTACTAGTGACTAGACATGACAAAACCGATCCGGGACCCGAAACCCGAACCGAATGATCCGAACTCATACCCGACCCGACATCCAAAATAAACTCATCTGAAATTGGACCCAAAACCCGTATTTACCCAAATCGAATCATATCCAGAATGAAATTTTCTACAAAGTTGTTTATTTTTGCATGGCAAGCGTATTGGACCAAAAATTAGTTGACCCAAAATCGACCAGAACCAAAATTCACCCAACCCAAACTGAACGGACCCGAAATGTCACTTAACCCAAAACATGACTCGGCCCAAATTAAACTCGACCCATACCCGAACAGAATGACCCATTTGGTAGGTCTACTATTGACATGGACATGCCAGATGACACGAGTGCTTGTCTCGCATGAACATGTTAGGTCTCCTAAAAATTGATCAGACATGCTCTTGAGAAACATGTCAGGGTACCATAGTGGAAATGGACATGCTCCTTTGCATGGTCCTATGTCAGGATCTTCGAATTTTCTTATAATCTTGCACTGGGCTCTAGCATGACCGCTAATGTCGGTTCAACTTTCAGCCGTAATTTTGAAAATTCTGTATGGTCGCGTAGTTTGGCTTGGCTAGCCGTGTCATGTAACCCTAGATTTCCGCTATTGTAGCATTTACCGCCTCCTTTTGTCATCTTCTTTGCCCAAGCCTCCCCTTAGTCCATTATGTTATCCAACCATGCTTAAATCTCTCAAAGTTCGGGTAATCACCTTAGAATAAGCAGATTACCAGATTAAGAGGATTAAGAATGCAATGGGATAAAAATGACTAAATCCTCACTAAATATAATTCGATAGATGTGTGAATGAGAGGAAAAATCAAGTAAAATAGATGTTTATCATCCACATAGCAGACACTCTATGTCTATAGGAAAATGAGAAAGCTTAACATAGACAACCACAAAAGGTTACATATCGAAAACTGATCTTAAAAGCTGACCCATATGCCTATAAAGCATCAATGAGTTTATCCGGCCAACCTTTTATAATTCCTACTCGTACTCTTTTCTAGGATCTATTTGATGTATATATTAAAAAGCTCTATCAGGTTACTAGTTAGAGATAATAGGTAATGGTCACATGATCAATGATTGACTCCTAACAATGCATCAAAAGAGATATTATCAAAATGAGTATCCTGATCACTAATAGCAGCCCTAGGCATGTCGTACCTGGTGAAAACATTTTTTCATAAGGAACGTAACAAGACCTCCAAGCCTTAAATATCCTGGTTGGCATACACTAGCCATACAAATGGGCATCCATAAACGAAGTTAGTCAATGCGCTGAAGGAACTTGACAGTGTTCTTATTCCCACTAAAATGCCCCTATAAGATTGGTTGTGACCAAAAGCAAGGGAACTTATAATCTCACTATTATGGGTACAACTTACAAGGATTTTATCCGAACAATACTTAAACAATTAGGGGTTTTCCTAACAGAAAAATATCACCAAAGAAAAGAATTAATCGTTATCAAGTTTACTCCAACCATGTGGTGTCTCTCTAGTCACTAAGTAATTAATAATGTCAGGTTGTCATGGTTCAGATTCAATCATAAGCAGTTGTTCATAAGGGAAGCACCTAGAAATAACATGCTTACTCAATTTTTCTACAATGATTCTGGATAGGTGATTAACATAAAGGTTCTTAGGTCTTTGTTTGTTCTTAATCTCATATTCGAACTCCTATAAGAGCAAAATCAATCTAAGCAGTCTGGGTTTTGCATCATTCTTAGAGAAGAGATGCTTTAGTGCGGCATAGTCCGCATAGACAATCATATGAGAGCTAATCTACTAGAGTTGGAACTTTTCCAAAGCAAACACAACTAAAAATATTTTTCAGTCACATTGTAGTTCAACTTGGCCTTATTCAAAGTGTGACTTGAATAATATATGATATAACCTTCCCTATCTACTTGTTGTCCTTGGAAAACCCCTAAATCATAGTCAGAAGTATCACCTATCAATTAAAAATGGCTCTCACAAATAGGATGGTGTAGAATAGTGGAGGAAGTTAGGGGATCCTTTAACCCAGTAAATGCCTTCTAGCAGTCCTCAGAGAGAAGTGAAAAAGGACATCTTTCATTGAAAGGTTCATCAAGTGCTCAACAGTTTTACTAAAGTTCTAAATACATCATCTATAAAAACCTACATACCCTAAAATTTACTGATATCTTGGACACAAGTGAGAAGGAGAAGATTGGCACTCAATTCAATTTTACCTTTGTTAACTTCGATCACATCGTGTTAAACAACATGCCCTAAAACAATGCGTTCTTTACAATCAAATGACATTGTTCTTACTCCAGAGTTCTTTTTTTTTTTTTTTTTTTTGGGCCCTCGTACATCTTTATAAACTAGTCAAGCAGTCATCAAATGAGGAGATAGACAAAGAGAATTGGACCACAAACACCTTAATGGATTGCTAAATCATAGTAGAAAATGTGGAAATCATTTAGCATTAAGTAGTGGTAAGAGCATTAGGAAGACCAAATGGAAAGGAAAAATACCAGAGAGACATATGAATGTTGTCTTGTGTTAATTCTCAACTACTATCAAAATTGGTATAGGCAAAACACCTATCCCAAAAGCTATAGTAACTATAACTAGCTAATTTCTCAAACATTTGGTCCATCAAAGATAAAGGGAAGTGGCCTTTGCTAGTGGCGATATTAAAATTCCTATAGTTAAAACAAAAACACTCAAATGTCAGTTAATTCTTGTTATTCCTAATACAGTAACATTGCTTTTCTTAAGAAAAACGTGAACTAGGAATTAGAAATCCAATAGATTATACCATGATCTTACTGCTTAATTGCTTTTTTTTCCCCACAAGGTCTTACAAGCTAGGGTTGAGATGTCTTTGATGAGATCTATATAGTTTAACATGATCCTTGAGATGAATTCTGTGTTGCACAATGGAGGGGCTAAAACCTTTTGTGTCACTTAAGCTCCACCCTGTGCCGTCTTCATTTTCATTAAGCACTTTCAGCAAGTTGCCTTCTTAGCCCTCACTTAGCTTAGATGCAACAATCATAATTACATGAAAGGTCTTGTTAGGACCTAAAATCACATACTTAAAAGAACCAAGCAAAGATTTCAACTATAATACAAGAGCAGCCAGTATTATAGGAGTAGAAAAGTTAGACGAATCTAGAGAAAAAGTATCAATATCATTATAAGGAATCATTTTTAGGCAACCATCAGAACATGAGTCATCAGAAGCAAAACATCTAACTGATTAACGCTATGATTCTCATCATAAAAAACAATATGTTTCTTTTTGATAGGTTAAAATATTCAAACCAATAATGATACATTTAAATGACAACTTCATCATACCATTCTTACAATTAATGAGAGCATTTGATGTAGATAGAAATAATGACAAGGATTTTGGCTTTGGGGCTATCAACAATCTCAATTTGCTAAATCACAAAGTCCATAGGAAACTTACTCCCCCACTTTATTCATGACATCCTTAACTATTTCGCAAGGAGTTTTAGTTGAGTAAACAACCAGCTGAAGGAACGTCCATATGGGTTTTCATTATTACAATCCCAACCTCTCACACACCAAGTATGGAAGCAAATTGACGCTCGATCCAAATCTAACAATGCTGAATCAGTTTGGGCAAGAGATTATGGAAATAGAGATGTCGAATAGGTACATTTACAAGGTCTTCTAGACCAAATTAAACATCCCGATCTACGTTTAAGTTATTGTATCGACTCTTTTCACATTATCAAGGCTAGTTGGGTGTATGGAGGATAGGCCAACATTCAGGTTGGGCTCTATCCGACTAGGAAATGCCCCTTTCTCCTTATTACTAGTGATTAGTTATGAAAACTAGTTTGTCTTTATCCCCATTACCTTGTCTACACTATTTAATGACCTCTCTAGATTTTTAAATCTTTTATCAATCTCATTGAAGCAAGGAGGCCTTTGTATCTAAGCAATGGGATGAAAAGGTTGCCCAGACCCCCTACGTAGCCTTGGTAAAAAGGTGGTTAGATAATTGTGTTTCTAATAAAAGTTTGGCCTTGACTCTTGGAAAAGTTCAGATGGTTCTGCTACCATGGATTGTACGTTAGGGGAACAGGAGCATTTCTTGGCCTTTGGTAGGATATGTTTACTTACTCAATTTTCATTGATAATTACTGAGCATAATAGGGGTAGATAGTCAGTGTATGATATAAGGATTGATAGTGAAAATATGTAATAGAAGTACTTTGAAAGTCTTAGGCCTGCTATATAGCTAACCATTTCAATTGGTTCTCTAAAGTTATTAATTTGAACTCTACAACTTAAGTTTAAACTACATATAAAATCCCCTACCACTAAATTCTAGAAGTCAGACTAAATCTCTTATGGTTATTCACTATATTTTTTTGCAGCTAAGTCCACCAAGAATTCTAAAGCTATAGTAGGCTTCTCAGGCAGAATCTACCCTGGCACATAGACTCTAGCATGGTCCTAATCTATTAGTCTAAACCCTTATAAATAATTTGACAAAGATGCGAGCAGTCAAAACCATCGCCACATGTTCTTAAATATTTCTATGTAACTCTAACTAATAAATTGATTTGAATAATTTCCTAATTTAATGGTTTTGGCATTTCCAAAATGTTTTTGCAAGAACATTTAACAAAATCATCCCATCTAGAAATATAGTTAGCAGGTGAACTACACATCCATTTATTCGCATAGAGTTTATATGTATCTGCCTTTCCCACATAGCAAGGATTTAGCCTGAAATTCTCAAAGTCATCATCCATTTAAGAAGCAAGATCACCCACATTGATTGTAGTAGTCATATTCATGTCACTAGGTAGGTAAAATTTCAAGGCATTATCCTAAAATCTTTTATGCACCTTCAGTGGACTATCTCTTTGAGCCATGAATTTATTTTTCCTTCTTGACAGAAACTTCCCCTTCCATAAGTGCAACCATACTAAGTTGACTAGATTGAAAAGTAAAGGCCTCTTATGTTTGTCAGCTATAGCCTTATATAAGAGGGATTGATCTTCTCTATTTCAGCTCTAATTTCCTCATAGAGCCTTTACATTTCTTCACCTCTCTCATAGGCTTCAAAGATGACCCTATGCTTAATAGAAATAAGAATAGGATCCATAGGAGTGATAGAATTGATTACATAACAAGCTTCAAAGGAAAAGTGAGACATAGAATAAGTATGAGTTCGATTGTAACGAAATTTAGCATGTGAGAGCTTTAGATCCCATTCTTTGAGGTTTTTGCTTGGAAAACCTCTAAGAACGGTAGATACAATTTGGTTGATGACCTCTATTTTACCATCAGCTTTAGGATAGCTTGTGGTACTAAATACGAGTTAGGTTCCAAATAGTTTCTACATGTAGCTCCAAAAAAAAGATAGAGACTTGGTGTCATAATAGGAGACAATGCTTTTTAGCACTCATGATGCTTGATAAGTTCCTTGAAGTATGGATAAGCAATGTGAGTAGCGTCATCACTCGTCACATGAAATAAAGCGAGCCATCTTAGAGAGCCCGTTAACTAGGTGTCATCACTCTTTTCACATGAAATACAGTGAGCCATCTTAAAGAGCTTGTCCACCACGACTATAATAGAATAATGTCCTTTTTTGTCCTTGGTAAACACAAAATGAAGTCCATGTTTAGATCTTTGTAGATGCCATTTGGAGTTAGAACTAGAGTGTTTAACCCTTTATAGAAAGTTATCTTATCTCCACGATATGTAGCACACTTGAAGACAACATTATGAGCATCACTTGTCATACTCAGATAATAAGAAGTGCTCTTTTAGGATCTCAATACTTTTGTTTGTTGAAATGACCTCTCGACACACCATCATAAGCTTCCCTCACAAGTGGCTCCCTTAGAAAACCCCTTAGTACATATAGCTTGAAGAGAAATTACTTGTAATATGTCTAACTGAAAATAAATGTAATTGAGAGATGAGGAAAAGATAGAGAAAGAGATGTTTAATTTTTGTAGTGTTGCATTGATCTCTTGATGCTTCCCTGATATGCAATTCCCTTACAAATCTTCTTCTTCTTCTTTTTCAAACTCTCTTTAGGGTGGAAAAACTAATCTAGGATAATGGATTGGATGCGAAGAAAGCCAGTAAAATCAAGCTTTCATCACTGGAACAAGGCTGCTAATGTACAAAATGCCTGGAACACAAACAATTGTGAAGATAGCTGGCTGACTTAGGGTGCAGGGCTTACCACAAGTGGGAGGCCCACTATGGCCAAGCCATGGTGGCCACTAACTTGGTCTTTCTCTCTAACGCCTTCAGCTGCTTCTTCCTAGAACTTCCAGGACTTGGTGCTGACTACAGTGTATCCGTTTTGGGCATTGTTGGAGCTCTTTTGCTACCTTCTTTGATCAACAAGACCTGAAAATCATTATTCTACTCCCTTGCTTTGGGTTCACTAGGTCAAAATCTTTAAGAACTACTCAAATAAGCGAAGCCCAAGTGTAATAGTAGAAATATGGGCGTAAATCATACAATTAAGCTTATTCATCTTCTAAAATGGCTTAACAAAAAGAAACACAAGTTAGATACATTTGTAATGCCAATAATTTATTCACTCATGCTTTTTTTCCTTTCTTTACCTCTTTTCTTTCCCTTATTTTCTTCATGATTGTTTGTTCTTTTTTATAAATGAAACTAGAATTTTGCTACTGAAAGGCACAAGATTACGAATTGTCAACTCAAAGCTAATGAATACATATACAACTCTAACAAGAGAGGAACAAATCAAAATACACAATGTCATCAACTCCTTAAGAAACTAGCATTCCAAAGTCACCTTAAACTCAATTACACAAAAACTACCTACGACATAGACGAATTGAAGTAAAGCTTCATGGACTTGGCAAACAGGATAAGCACGTAACACAAGGTAAATAATTTGGCTATGTGGCTAAAACATTCAAAGTAAGAATGCCTCTATCAAGCCATCAATCATGCACATTAGAATATAGTTTTGAATAAGAATATAAGCAAGTTCTAGAGATGCAACTTGAGAGAGTCACACATATGAAAGAACATGAGGCTAAATATGGTGCAAGTAGTGCAAATAAGGCTCAAAAATTCTTAAGGGATATCTACTAAAATTTCAATTAGCTCATAAAATGGATCTCATATACTAACATTAGTGCCAATGACTCTAGGGGATAATATAGTTTTCAGTGAAGACAAAGGCCAAACCAAGAGGCATTCACAAATCCTTCAAAAATTTTCACACTGAAGGGTATTCCACATCAAAAGTCACTCAGGCTTATGAAAGCTATTTTGCCTAGATAATTATTATTAGAGGTTATGTCAAAAAAATCTACGTAAACCCTATATGTAAACCTAAATTGCAACTAAATACAATACGCTAGCGCAAACGAAAGGAAACCAAAACTACATGCTCTTCTTAGTATGCAAGATAAAAAAAACAAAATAGAAAATATGAAACTGCCTATCTCCTATGCTTAGACAAAGCATTATTCAAAGGAAATAAATGAGGAGAAGGGAAAGGGAAACAAAAGGAAACGAGCTCACCAGGTTAGGTGTTGGGTGTACCTAAACTAAGGCCTTCTAATAACCAAGGCACATGGAAGATCAACCACTCCATTATATCTTCAGGACTTTGCCCTCCACATCAGATGCCGTCAATGCACATCGAAGCTTGTCGAATGCCACAACATGGGATTTACAAGCATGAAAGCAAGAGATAATTAAGATAATCATAGTAAAGAAATTCAAAGCTCTCTTTAACAAACGAAATGCCATAGACAAATCAAGAGAGAAATCCATGAAGGTATTCCGAATTGATTTTTCTAGGCTCATCCACTAGGTCCATGCAATATGGGTCACGGGAGGCATCATACCCGTTAAAGTATCGTAGGGAAATAAAAGTATCAACATTCCTGTCCAGCACATCAAACATATTATCCTCATAGCCCAAATCAATGTTCGCATAACAAATTATAAGGTCATCAATAGGCACATCAAGATAATACTCAGGGGAAGGAGAAGGTTGTGAACACATAGGGGAAACATGGGCATGATCAAGTAGACTGGGGAGAACAATATCACAACCAACACTAGGAAGGTTGTTATGCACAAACGCATCATGTGAGCCCTCTAAAGGGGTTTCAACTATATCATAAACCTCATCTAAAGTATCTTTTAACTCAAAACATGTATCAACAACACAAAACCTAGCAACTACCTAAAGACTCATCTTCCTCAAGTGCCGTGCACTGATATAAAGGAAACAATGAATCAAGTAAGGTAAGGACAATGTTAGTATTATCATTGGGTGATGCAAAGTTAGGTTATACATAGCACGCCTAATAAGCACATGATTAATATCATGGTCAAAAGAATTACACATGTCATGCCCAAAAGGGGTACAATAAGATCTAGAATAGAATGCACAAGAATTAGGAAAAAATATATAGAAACACAACTAGCCTTCTCAAATTCAAATGAATCCCAGACAATCTACTCATGCAAATATCATGGCTTATCAACACTTTTACCATGAAAACCCTAGTACTCTAAAAGAGCACATGTTTTACTATTCACACTTCCATCAATAATGCCTAAAAGTTCCCATTTACTCACACAATAACCACATTATGCAAGAAAAACATGTGAACGTTGAAAATACCTCCAAACTAATTCATGGTCGAATTGCAAGAAATGGAAAATTTTCATTTGTTTTTTTGGATTTTGCAATTTCTATTTTTTTCTTCAAGGAAAAACAAAATACATCAGGAAAACCCAATATTTGACACTAGTTCCCGGCAATGGCACCAAAATTTTGATAGGGTTGCAAGCATACGGTGGCATTGTATCAAATTAAGGTCATCTGCCACAAGAACTAGGTTCATCTACAGGGTTCAATTCCCTCAGGATAGGCTAAGCAATGCTAATAATTCGAGAATTCTAACCTAAGTAAAATATGAAAAAAATCGATGGAATATAAAAATCTAGGAATTGATTTTTAAAATGATCCACTTCAAGTTATTGCAAACCCATTTTACCAAGTTGATTTCTTTAAAGAGCTGGAATCTAATGTACCACTACTCTCTTTCAAGTTATAACGAAATACCTAGAATCAACCAAGCCCCTACTTTCATGATTTTTAATCAATCTAGACTCATTAAGATGTAGATTATTAATTAAACTCTCTCGAATGGTGAATCTCTCTCAAGAATCCACACAATCAAGTCTAGTCCTAGCTTTCTGGTATCAAACTTAACCTTTCAGTCCTTCATTCAATATCTAAGACAAGTAAGCAATTGGAAAAATTACCCACTTAGAACACAAACAACTGGGATGGATTAAATACATAGTTAACAAGGCTTTAGGGGATTTAACAATCACAAACAAGCAAAAATCATTCAAAGGCAATGAAATCCCTAAATTGAAGAAACCTACTCAAATATGATATAGAAATCTAATTACAAATAGAAAATAAATCTAATTCAGAGATGAGGAAAAGAAAGAGAAAGAGGTGCTTAGTTTATGTGGTAATGCGTTGATCTTTTAATGCTGGCGTAATCCGCGGTTTCCTTGCAAATGTTTTTCTTCTTCTTCCTCAAACTATCTTTAGGGTGGAAAAATGAATCGCTGTTCTTCTTCTTCCTCAAACTCTCTTTAGGGTGGAAAAACGAATCGCTGGAATCAAGGCTGCTAATGTGCAAAACATTTAGCTCATGACCAGCCGTAAAGAAAACTAGCTAACTCAGAAAGCGGGACTAACCACGGGTAGTCCATGGGGGACTCCACAAGCCAAGGGCCCCACCATGCCTAGGCTACGGTGGCCACTATCTCAGTCGTTATCTCTTACTCCTTCTGCTACTTCTTCCTCTAGACCATGGTAATGACCACAGTATGTTAGTGTTGGGTATTTTTGGGCCTCTTTTGCTACCTTCTTTGACCAAGAAGGTCCTAAAGTCATGATTCTGTTGCCACGTGCTGGGCTCACAAGGTCAAAATTTGTAGGGATTACTCAAATAAGAAAACCCAAGTATAATAGTAGAAATTGGGGCATAAATCATAAAATTAAGCTTATTAAACCCCTAAAATGACTCATATATGCTTAAATAATCCAGGTAAATATAACATTCATTAGCTACCTTTATGAGTACTTTACTGACCATTTTGTTATGTAAAGCACAAATAAAATACTCCAGAAGCAAAATCTAATGCAATAAAAATATATGATTAAAATGTATTAAAATTTAACTCAATAAATATGCTGATACTGACATTTTTCTCTTCCTCAAGTAAGCTAAAACTAAGCTCATTATAGAAATAAGATAAGAAAATAAGACCCTCAACTTACTTTTGTATGAATTTGGCATATGCAATAAGCCCTTTAAACCCCTAGGTTCTCAGTAGTGTATGAGTAAAGTTTCTGAAAGGTTTGCAAAACATATATACCTATAAAATCTTGAAAATAAAAATAAAAGAGGAAAAAATGCATAAAATCTTTCCAGGTTTTCTAATATGGACATAAATATACTAGGGAATGAAATGTGAATAATCCAATTCACCACATTGCCCTTATAGCCTAGATATTTATCTATATTTAAACAAAAACATACATATCAAGATTCTAAGTCTCTACTTATGAAATCCATTCATTGTGTTCAGTAAGTGATTAGTACCTCATGTGTTTTGTTTTTATTAGTGGTCCTCTTAGTTACTCTTTTGATAGAATAATCTATCATAGGCATGATTATACTCTAGATTATCCAACATTTTTTGGCAAATTATAAAATGCAATCAAGAGGTCTTCGTAAGGGTTATAATTCTGTTGAGGTTAAGGTGCAAACGGAAAATATTTAGGAAATGAGGAGTTAGAAAGCTAAGGATATTCTGCGTTACGGAACATAGTTCTCCAACAAAACATGAACTTTACATACACTTTAAGCATATATGCCAAACCTATAAACACCATTGGAATGAGTTGGAAATATATACCATTAGAAGCTCATCATGCCTCACATATATTTCTCTTCTCTATCTTTCTGTCTCTTTCTATTCTGTCTTTGTCTCTCTCTCTCTCTCTCTCTCCATTTTTTTTTTTGGATGAAAGAATGAATAGGTTAATGGCATGAGAATAATGGAATAATAACTCAAATCTACAAAGCTTTTAAAACTTAATCCTTAAATCGATATGGGAGTTGATCTAGTTATAAAATTGATATCGATCCCCTCTTTAAACCAACAAACCAATGAGAGCAGCATGTTTGTGTAACATGAGAAACCGTGCATCTCAAGAAAAAAATGTTGCTCTACTAGACCTAGCTTTAGTATAGGAAACTTATTTTTGAAAAGGATGCAGTAAATGAGGTTGTGACAATAGAAAAGGTGAAGGCTCAAAAGGAGTAAAAGGGTTAACACATATCACAAGGTTGCCTCTTGGCTAACGTAGCTTAAAAAGTAAAGAACACCTCTATCATTGTGCATATCTACATGCCATGTGCAATTTTGAGGAGAGACAAAGCAAGTTCTTAAACATATGCATCATAGGAGAGTTATAGAAGAAATAAAACAAAAGGAAAAAAATTATGATTAGTCCATGGCTCAAAGCCTCGTGGGTTCATCTACCGAGGTCAACATGACTTACTGTCGGGTTGGCACTGTAACTTGCAATGACACGCTTTGGATTAATTTTTGTAATGCACATCCTACTTATATTCAACCTTATAGCTAAGTTATAAGAGTTCATGATCAGTAGTATTAGTGCACACTCCCTAAGATCACACTAAACAAAACCTTTTTGATGTCTTTTGAAGAATATCTTTTTTCTCTTTTTTTGTTGCAACCCCTACACTTAGACAATACAAGGTCCTTATTCCATACCCAAAAAAAGAAAATTAGAAAGAAAAGAAAAGAATACAAAAATAATGTTTTATACAAAGGAACATTAGCACCAAGTTGAATGCTAGGTGCATCCGAGCGAATCTCCTCATCATTAATCAATATACTATGGTTCATAGAGCATCAAACACTCTATTTCTTTTACCTTAATAGGTATATTTAGCAATGTTTCTAGCCTTTGTCCATTAACCTTGAAATGTGTACCTCTCATAGGTCATGTATCTTTATAACACCATGTTGGAAAATATGCTAAACAACACAAAGGCTAGTCCAACGAGATAATAACATCATCAAAAAAAAGGTGTAGTTTAAAGTCATAAAGTAATAACTTCTAGCTTGGGAATAACTCTTTCTTATTGATTTGTTTATCTGTCATAAAATAATTTTGTTGTCCTTTTATACATGCTAGAAATTCCTGTTAGCATCAGCTCTAATCTCTTCCAACCTACTCAGCTATAACTACCATTCTTCCTTAGCTACCTCTAAGTTAAGGTTAAAAGTCTTTATAGCCTACATAGCTTGATGCTGTAGCCATTATAGAAGATGGTATGAGCTACCCTAAAAGGCGATCTACCTAATGGGGTGTTAAAATTATCTTATAAACACATACATAACTGATTTGTCTACCTAATCTTTACAACTCCTACTCATAGTCTTCTATGGGATTTGATTGATCTGCCTATTAGAAACCTCAATGCAACCACTTGTCTGTGGATAATAGGCAATTGCCGAATGATGTATGATTAAGTAGTTTTTCAACAACACATCAAAAGAACTATACTCGAAGTAAGTATCTGGTCACTAACAATAACCCTAAGCATGCCATACCTGAAGATATTTTCCCTAAGGAACTTGAAACAACTCTAGCCTTAGTTGCGCCGGTTGGAATAGGCTCCATGTACTTAGAGACATAGTCTACAATGAGAAGAATATACTTGTTCACAAAAGATGACAGAAGTGGTCCTATAAAATCAATCCCCCAAACATCCTTGACCTCAACAATAATTATAGGGTTAAAGGGAATCTCATATATCTTACTTATTTATGACTAAGATATCTCTTGGAGTACAAGTGGCCATCCTTAAACATTGCAGGCTAATACAAATAACACTGAAGGACCTTCATGGACTTTTTCTTCCCACTAAAAAGTTCTCTACAAGCTTGGCGTTTAATCCCAAAACTGTACATTTTAATTCCTTAACACATTGACTATGCTCATAATAATTATTTTGTAATTTTTATTTGTGTTTTATTCATTTTATAAAAAATCAAAGAAAATGAAAAATATTGCTAAAAATTGAAGAAACTAAGCTGATAAGTGTATTGTAACTTAGCCCAAACTTTAGACTAATAAAAAAATTAAAAAGGACAACAAGAAACGCTAAGACATGCCCAACCTCCATCTTAATATATATAAAAACCCTCTAATAGGCCATCATCACCGATTGACAACATCATCATCGTCAGATGGTCATCACCATTGTTATCTCACTCCCATCGCCATCCTTGTACAACGCCAACACTAGATCTACCATCCATCTCAAAGATAATGCAGTAACATTACCCATCATTGAATGAATAGGATTGAAAGTGAGACGATATAAAAGCAACAACGTCGACTAAATTGAAAAAGACACTTAACCTACGGAATTCCTCGCATATAGACAATTAATTTAACCATCCCTTACCTATTATGTCATCAATTTTCATGCACATTTTATGGCTAGGCACTCATTAAAAAGTTGTAAGAAAATTATACCACCATCTCTTGATTGCTATGTAAATGTTTAGCTTCTTTTTAGGCAAGGGAATAGGAATTTTATGTGTAGTTGGTGCCCCTAATAAAAGACAAACTCCTTTTATCTCTTATCCACTGTCAATGTATGTCTAGGATGATGCATAACTATAATTAGAGAGGTAAAGAGGCGAAGTTAAATTTCTTCAAAAACCTAGTAGTAGCTAGAAGTAGAGGTGAAAGGTTTGCTTCAATCATTGTTTGAGGTAGGAAACTTGGTATCTAGGATGAGTGTTCTTTGCACAATTGAAACTAAGGTCGGCAACTAATCCCTTTGCATTGGGAAATAGATTAAGTAATTTATTTAGTATATGTAATTGCTCATTCATTATAAGCATGAAACTTAGAAAATTTGATTTTGTTTTTTTTTTTTTTTGGTTGCAAAGTTAGGACTTGTGTTTGTGATGCAAAGCAATTCCCAAGCTTGGGCCTACTCTCACTAGTTAGGGTCATGAATGAAGTTGGCCCAACATTGATCCTAGGTCAAGAACTAGGTCCCCCCTAAGTTAATATTGACTTGGGGCTCTTAAGAAGGTCCAAGTAGGGATATGAAAGGTTGTTGGGTTAATAGTAGCCCTAAATAAGGAGTTAGCCACTTAATCCTTCTAAAACCACCTTATTAGCTCATTTTCAGTTTTTAGGCAGAATACTTTGCTTTATTTCTAGCTCAAAGTTAACTATGCAAATGGGTTCCAATTCCTAAAAAGTATACATGTATGGAAAGCCTAGAATGTCTATTGTCTAACAAGTCTTCAATTGTACTCAAACTCCAAGTATTGAGGAAGTTATGGGCTAAATACCAAGCAAGGGTTGGTCTAGGACTGGAAAACACATGGTTCTGATTATGTGCATTGAGGAGGTTACGGCTGTAGTTTTAAAGATTAATCAGCATAAACGATTCTTTACACACAAGGAAAGAGTTGACAAGTGGTGGCCTCTGATTTGGAGGAGTAGAGCCTACTCAAGGCTTTCTAGAAGGCAAAGGATGAATCCTAGAAAATATAGCTCATAGTCATTATAACTATCTTAAGCATCTTGATTTATTTGCCTAGGATATTTTGTAAGCCTCCTATTGGACCACTTACCCTGCTAATGTACAACTGATTCCCCCTCTAATTAGGTATTTATGGACGTAATTACCTCCATGAAAAATCAGATTAGATTAATGATATAAGAGCTTAAAGCTTGGTTTTCCTCAAAATCTCAAATTCTGTATCTCTCTTAAAAAAGGAGGGCGGTGATTTAAGTCTTCCTTTATTCTAATCATTGGTGCTAAGGCTTTAGAGGGTTAGAAGGTGGGTTGATTTATCTACTTCCTACCTATTACAAGTGTTAAATCTAGTCCATTAGCGGCTTTCTTATTTGGGAATTCTCTCTCTTTCTTGGTTCTTCTTTGGAGAGAATTGGTCTTCAACATCCATTGGACTCACCTAAATGCATTTCATTCCTTTATTTGGATGAATGGAATTCAACAACATCAATTGCTATCAGAGCACAATGGTCCTATCTCTTGGTGAGTATCCATCTCAACCATCCTTGTGTTGGAATTGCTTAAAGTTTTCCTCTTTCTATACTATTTTGTGATTAGTTCTTCCTCTCTAAATCTCTTATCTAGTACTGAAAGAACCCTAATCATAGCCCAAACACAAGCCCTAACTTGAACACATCCCTAAAACTTCACAAAAGGTGAAAAACACGAAATCAGAAATTTGGCACTGCCACCCTGTGCCACCTGGCACACCCGTGTCAAAATCCCTCACTTTAAAAATTTGAACCAAAGATTTGGCATGGCCACCCTGTCCTGCCTAGCATGACTGTGCGCCTTTCCTACACTCTTAAATCCTATTCCAAAGATCTGGCACGACCCCCGTGCTATAGAGCACGATTGTGCCCTCTCTCTTTTCATTGTTTTCCTGCCTGTGCTCCTTCTGTACGTCCGTGCCTCCCTAATTTTCCCCTCCTTTCACCTCTCTATCAACCATGACTAGTGAGGGCAATCCTTCTTACTCCTTGAACATTCCTCTTAAGCAAACCCATGAGATAGGTACGACCCTTATAGAGCTTCAAGAATTAATGAGAAAGCTCACTTAACAGGTTGCACAAGTAAGAAAATCCACTCCACGAAACCCTTATTGACGAGGCTACGTTGCTCGTCCAATTGACATCGAATACTCTTCCTCCCATAAAGACTTTGATGATGAGAAAGGAAGACCAAGAATATAAAGGCATCTTAGGGATGAACTTCGCAATCTCAAAGTTGAGGCTCCAGAATTTGATGACAATTTTAACCCGGAGAGCTATCTTGATTGGGTTCAAGCCCTTGAGAGGATCTTTGAACTCAAAGATTACTATGATGAGAAGGCGTTGAAGTTGGTCATTCTTAAGATGAAGGGGTATGCTTTATTATAGTATGAATATTTAAAGAAGAGCAGGGTTAGAAAAACCAAATCCAAAATTAAGACTTGGTCTAAGCTTAAGAAGCACATAGACAAGAGATTTCTACATTCTTCATACAAACAAGAACTCTACCTCAAGATCACCTCTCTCAAGTAAGAGAATCTAAAGGTAGAAGAATACATTAGGGAGTTCAAACAACTCCAAAAGCGGCTTAGATGAAGAACCTGAACTCCAGATTGCTAGATTCATTAAGGGGTTATCTACTAACATTGCTAGCAAGGTGGAATTACAACCTTACTTATCCTTTGATGATGTATGCCATTTAGCTATCAAAGTTAAGAAGTAACTTAAAGGAAGTAAGTCCTTTTACACCCCTTTTACTAAAAGCCCTTCCCATTACATTGAAGTTATACCCTGCCTCCTCAAGTCAAAGCTCTTAATAAAGGTAAGGGAATTGCTAGTGAGCCTCCTAAGAGGTTAGAAGGAAAGAAATGTTTTAAATGTCATTGTTTAGGGCAATTTCAAGTCGATTGTCCCAATAGAAAAGCCCTTACCATTAAGCAGGTAGAAGAGATTCAAACCATTGACGAAGAACTAAGTAAAGAATAGGATGCAAATGATGGTTCTACCTTGGTCACCCCTGATGTTGCAGAAATATTATTGATTAAGAAGTCCCTATATGCCACAAGGTTTCCCTATGAAGATAGCCAAAGGGGAAAAATCTTTAACTCAAGGTGTACCATTAGAGGCAAGGTTTATAATTTAATCATAGATGATGGAAGTTGCACAAATGTGCCTCTAACACACTCATTGACAAGCTTCAAATTGCCACCAAGGAGCATCCTACTCTATATACTCCTTAATTGTTAGGACTAAGTAATGAGGCAACTGCTTTGAGGAAAGCTCTTATTTCATTCTCAGTTGGTCCCTATTGTGGTGAAGTATTATGTGACATGCGTCCTATGGATGTATGACACTTGTTACTTGGTAGACCTTGATTGTTTTGATGACCATATGGTCTATGATGGACATGCTAACACCTATACACTCAACCATAATGAAAAAAGTCTCACATTGGATCCTGTACCTCCACTTGAACTTGACAATGCTAAATCGGGGAAGGAAAGTAAGAAAAGTCCCAACAAGAGTGAAACACAAGAAGAGTGTGCCACTAGTTAAAGCAAACCTCGAATTGCCTTACTAATGGTGAAACCAAACACAAGTGAGGAAGTGAAACCTTTACCCCTTGTGGCTCACCAAGAGCTTGATGATGAAGCCCTAAAAACACCCATCCCCAAGGTTCTATTGCCCATCAAAATGATGTGGAAAGAAAGCCCTTTTGCAAGTGATCAAGCCACAAAGGATACCTCTTAGGAGTATGATGATTTTGAAATATCTTGTAATGAGTCTTGAATCACACTCAAACTTTAAGTATTGAGGAAGTTATGGGCTAAATACCAAGAAAGGATCAGTCCAGGACTGGAAAAATATATGGTTCTGATTATGGGCTTAATCGAGGAACTTATGGTTGTAATTTTAGAGATTAATAAACGTGGAATTCTTCACATACAAAGCAAGAGTCGACAAGTGGCGGCACCTTATTTGGAGAAGTAAAGCCTACTAAAGGCTCTCTAGAAGATGGATGATGAATCTTGGAAAATAAAGCTTATAGTAATTATAATTATCTTAAGTATCTTAATTTATTTTCCTAGGATAGTTTATAAGCCTCCTATTAGACCACTTGCCCTACTAATGTAAAGCTAATTTCCTATCTTTTTGGGTATTTATGGACTTAATTACTTCAATGAAAAATTATATTTAATGAATGATATGAGAGCTTGAAGCTTGGTTTTCCCTAACATCTCAAATTCTTTATTTCTCTTAGGGGAATGGTGATTTGAGTCTTCCCTTTAATCTAATCCTTGGTGCTCACGCTTTACAGGGTTAGTGGGTTGGTTGATTTATCTACTTGGTACCTATTACAAGCGTTAAATCTACTCCATTAGAGGCGTTCTTATTTGGGAATTCTCTCTCTCTTTTTGGGTTCTTCTTTGGAGATAATTGGTCTTCAACATCCGTTGGGATCACCTACATGCATTTCATTCCTTTATTTGGACAAATAGAATTCACCATGTATAAGTTTGGGACTGGGATCTGCTATTGAGGCTTGAACTTGAAAAGTCAAGGACTCAACTTGAGAAATTTAAGCTTTAATTTATTAGAAATTTTGAGAATTTTGCTAAGTGCTTTTATATTTGCTTTTTGGTAGGTGATGGTTGACTAGCTTTGGTGAAAGTGTTTGTTGATACTCTATTTATCCCCACCCCCTGTGTGTTGTACATGGGAATAGTGTTTAATGTTAGGCATTGTTATAAGGGATGGAGACAAGATGTGTGGCAGAGGGACATTGATGAGTATGTCCTCATAGAACTAACTAAGGATGCTAGGAAATTTCTTATAAAACTCTTTGTGGAAGGTTCACGATATTTTGCCTCTTATTCATGTCCCCGTAATAACCCTTGATGGATACGGTTGATAGATGGACTGTGAAAAAGGATATTATGTTTATATTTTGAAGAAAAATACTTCGACCAAACATAACTTGATCGTGGAGGAACTGGATGGTCAGAATATTGATGATATAGTCAATAGTGAACAACCCATGATGTACAATCTGAACCAAATGCTAATGAAGTAGCATACGATGGGAAAACTTTATGGGTGAAAGATTATCTCCAGTTTAGATGACTGAAGCTTTGGTGTTAATGAAGATGGTAACCAAAACGAAGATGATCAATTAGTTGAGGGCCATGAGGAAGCATTTTGGTATCAAATAATGGAAACAATAGTTATTCCTCACTAAAGATGTAAGATGAGGTAATTCACCTCATAATGGACCTATAAAAGTGGTTGTCTTTCCCAAAACTACCTCCCATTTGCAACTTGATCAACATATTCCGCATAGCACCAGAAATAGCTTAATTTTGATTGAAGTCCCAACCTCCTAACGTCATAACCTAACTCATCTGGCTTACAGCAAGACCTGCCCCCTTCAAAGATCTTTTTTCTCTTATTCGCAACCACAAGGGAACTGATCTGGCTGCCATTAGGACAAGGATTAGGTAATGGTTGAAAATGTGACTTAGAGAGCACTAAATGCACTAAGAGTGATGACTTTAATGATTATGATGATAGTGATGACTTGAAGTATGAGGATTCTAATGAGGATAATAATGCTTCATTTATTGATGACAATCATATTTTTGATGATATCAGTGATGAGGCGTGTGATCTGAAAGATAAATTGTATGAGTGTGGACACCAGTGGGTACTAGATATGGTGATTCATTTGAAATTACATAGTAGAATATGTTTGAAGACAAGAGTGTATTTGTTGATGTCATAATAGATACTAAGTTAGCAGAGGATGAAATATTTATTATATTAAGAATGACCTGGCTGGATACACAATAGTTTGCAGTGATGAGTAGTGTTCTTCCAAGATAGATGCATCATCTTCTTGATGACACCACATTCCAAGTTGAAGTGTTGAAAGGTAGTCATCATTATGGTAAGCTTCAAAACACCCAAATTACATCTACTCCTTATATTACTAGACATTCACATGATGATGTTAAAACAAAATCCAAATATAAAGTTGAAGGGCGTGACAAATATTAATGGGAAGATACGACTTTCCTTGATAATAATGTATCTTAAAGAAGGCTAAGGAAAAAAATTCTTAATTTGGTTGATGGTAAGCATGATGAGGGATGTGAATTGCTAGCAAGATACACCGAGATGATTGAGGCATATAACCTATGCAACTTGTGCTACATAAAGTGGAATAAATAAGAGTGTGGAAAGCCATTATCCTTCAATTTAGTGCATGTAAACAATGGTTTTAAGTTGTTTATAGGAAGTTCATTGGGGTGAATGGTTATCCTCTCAAGGGTCCATTGAAAGACACTCTATTCTTGACACATGGAGTTGATGGGGATAATTACTGCTTTCAACTTGCCTATGCCATAGTTGGCCAATAGTCCAACTATAAGTAATTTTATTTCTTGAATTGTCTTAGATGATCAAAGATGATGCCTAAGGAGAGTTGACATTCATTACAGATAGGGGTAAGATAACTTTTCATACTTGCAAGCTTGCACTCACATCTATGTTATATGTACTGATTTCATTTTCACATGAATGTTTAACCTAACGAAGGGTGTCATTTGTGCTACTGCGCATGTATTGCCAACTTCAAAGAGGAGAATTTGTGTTATTGTACTTTTTGAGATATTTTTAAAAAATTGTGCCCTAGTCCTATGCTGAAGATCTTAATAAAAAGAGCAACCAGTGCTTAAATACCTTTGCGCTGAACAAGATGATGAATTCTACGAGAAAGGAGGACCCTACAGCTCATAATGGTAACTAGATAAGCTAAAAAAACACTAGTGCTGGAGCTTATTCGACACAAAGATAACAATAGGTGACAACACATCTAACACTGTGAAGCTTTTTCAACTCTACCCTTGATTTTCTTGTCCACAGATAGGCATGCATTTGTAGTATATAAAGAGATAATAGTACATAGTGCAATGATATAGTTGATAAGAAAAAAGAATGTGCTAATTAGAAGGACAAGTGGTGCCAACAGTGAAGGTACAACTTATGGAGTTTAAAAAAGATAGCTGGCGTATAATGCTCGGCTTTTGTGATGCCGACTTCTTTAACTGTGTTTAAGAGAGGAGAAAGTTCACTCTTATTAAACTGGAGAGAACTTATGATTTAGGTTTTTGAAAAATCACAAGCATTCTGTGTAAACATATTGTGATATGTAATTAGTTTGTCAATGAAGATCCAAAGGATTATGTGGATGAGTGCTACACAATTTCTAAGTTTAAAGAAGCCTATTGTTTTCCTGTCCACCCTATCAAACATCATGTGTTTTAGCCAGTTATGGACAACCATCCCTCTATTAGCCCCTCCACTAGTTAGGGGGGTGAAAGGAGACATAAGGATAGGAAAAGAGGCAAAAGGCCAGAAAAAAAAAAAAAAAAAAGATGTACCACCATGAGATGTAAGTTTTGCAAATGGTATGCCACAATAGAAGCAGTTGTCCCCCCAAAAGCAAGTGAGGGGATAAATCTTGCAAGACTAGAAGACTGGGGCCCAAGTTTAAGCTTATAGCCCTTAACAAAAACCTAATTGGAAGACAAAGAAAAATCAAATGAGGAAGAAAATGTTAAGCAAAAGTACATCCGTTGCTATCAAGTAAGCAACCAAGGTCAAGCTCACAACGTCAAACAAACCCCTTTGATGCTCACTTGACAATTTCAACTTATGTGCCTATAGCTACATCGGCTAGAGAATTAAGCAATTAGCTTGTAAGAAGAGTGTTGACCCCAACTGCAGTAACCACCATGGTAAGGGCAAGCTACCTCAAGCTTACAACCTTATCCTTGTACATCAACTTCATCTTCCAAGTAGAACTAGAGCAGAAGGCAATGGAAGAGCAAGAGATTTAGTTTTTTTAAAAAAATTCCATCAAATTATGGAAGTCTACTAGGTTTTTTGGGGTTATGGATGCCTATTAGACAAACTAGTCAATGAGATGTGTTTCTCCTTTTATTTACTTTTATGTATGATATATGTTGGGTTTTAAGGACCAAAGGTGATGGTAATCTTTTTAATACATTTGCTTTTATTAATTTTGTTTTTGGTTTTTTTTTTAAAACAAGTTAAGCATATTACATGTGATTCTTTAATTGTATATGCCTCATTTGGTAGACAATATTGTATGTACCTTTCTTGACATATGACAAAGCAAATGTAATAAAAAGATGCCCAATGGATTAAAGCAACAAACACTTATTTTTTTTGAAATTATCATTTTGTTAATGTTTAGCCTATAAAATTTAGAGGCCAAGTAAATACAAATGCACATAGAGCGAATGCAAATGGAAACAGACCAAATGCAAATGAATGTAAAGCAAATGTAATAAAGCAAATGAAAATAAGATCCCAACACATTTAAAAATAAGTACAGTACTTAATTATTCAATTGCATTTCACAGAATCACAGCCATTGTGTACTTTAAGTAAGATGTTTCTATTTAGAGAAAAAAGAAATAATGATGTAAAAGTTAAGAAACTAACAATAGCGGTTACAACAACAGGAAAGATGCTAAAACTAAATATTATGAACATCTTACTTGTACCATAGTTTATATCCATCGCGCCTTTCATCTCCATCCTTATTTTATCCCATATCAGTTATCGTTGTTAGCAGAATTCAAGATATCTATAACCTCAAGTACAAGGTTTATCATTGAGTACTTGGGGTATAGTCCACAGAGAGTTCGGTTCCATGTACAGGGGTTAGATCAAGTGTTTCAATCTAGGCTAATGAAAAGGGAGTGAAAGACGTGCTAAGTAAAGCTAATAAACACAAAAGAAGAGGCTTGGGATCATGATCTGGTCAACCGATGAACCAAGTAGTTAAGGCCGGCCCTAACCTACTAAACCTATACTGGTGATGATAGATGGTTGATTGCACCATCAGAGGCCACACAAGCCCTCTCCTAAGGTCATGGGCTAGTCTAATTAGTCTTAACATAAAAGAAGGAGAAGAGTTCGAACAATTATACTAGGTCGGGTGATGATTGAACCCAAATTATGCCTTTCTAAGATGGTGTTATGGAGGCTTGAGAAGTATCAACCACTCCTCCTTATCTTTCAAGACACAGATCTCCAACTAAGACATCATTAATGCTCTCAAGATTCATTATATGCTACTGCATACATCTCAGAGTGATGAAAGAGAATGTGAATAACAGAGTTACAAAGGTAGTCAGCGTCCTCTTACACTTATCAAATGCCATAGAAAAATCGAAAGAATGATTGAAGAAAGTGGTCCACTCAAGTTTCCTAGGCATATCCTATAGGTATGCACAATAAGGATTGAGGGAGTGATTAAACCTCTAATATTACCCAGGGACTCATGAAATGCATTAAAATGGGAGGAGTTGGTCGGAAGTGAGGGGGATGGAATGGGCGTCAAGTCAATGGACTCAATGCAAATCAGGTTTATATGCATAAAGCTACTAGCGACATCAACCATCACAGAGTCACCATATAACGTCGTAAAAGGAGTCGCAATCAAGGTAGGTTCTTCTGACCAAGCAAGCAAATCGTTCTCAGCAACACTTGCATCAACCCTAGAAGACTCACGTATCTCTAACCCTGTGCACTGAGCTAAAAGGAGGGAAGAAGCAAGTAAGGTCAAGGGACCTATAATAGTGTCTCTAGGTGTGATGGGTGAGGATAGAGCAACAAATGGTGAAGAAGTCAAGAGAGGATTAAATGTTTTGTCTTGGCCAGTCAAAAGGTGTATCAATAGTAGAATCGACGTCTATGGAAAGGTCAGAGTCATAACCATCATAGAGACTTGCCCTAGGTCTAGGGGAAGGTAGACTAGGGTTGGCCTCATGCCTTAGGCAACACTCCTGCTTCTGACTAATAAAATACATATGTTGCCCATTTAACGTCTCTATCATGGCATTTAGTTTAGCATAACAAACATAAAAAATATCACAATAGGGACAAGAATTTACGTTATGATCAAAAAACAACAAGTGGGTAAGAAAACTAGTGATGATATGGATCCTTAAGTTGATCTACACATGGAGATTGATCATGTAAACTATAAGGAACTCAGAAGGGCACACAAAAGACTTACTAGCTCCCTTGCATTGCCATTGGTGTGGAGCTAAAGATTCAAACAAGTTATATGTTGCATCAACATTTAAAGGGCATATACCACTATAACACATGGACTCAAGGGTGGTCCGGGACTAGTGTATTATCTCCTCAGGCACAACATTGTATATTTTCCATTTTTCATATTGAAATTCACACATTGAGCATGATAATCATTCAATCTAGATAGGTATTACCAAAAAGGTTCATGCTCAAATTGAGATAAATAAAAAATAACTATTTTGATTTTTTTATTTTTAAATTTTTTTAGATTATTCAAAATTTTTAAAGGCGTAGCCTCGAATGCTCAAGCAAACATTGATATTGAAAAATGCCAACCCTACGGTAATGGTGCCAAAAAATTGCTAGGCAGAATTGAGGTTTTAATATTTATAACCTCAAGTGCAGGGTTTATCATCGAGTACTTGGGGTATCATCCACAAAGAGTTGAGTTTCAAGTATCAAGGTTAGGTTAAATGTTTCAATCTAGGCTAAATGAAAAACGAATGAAAGACAAGCTAAATAAAGCTAATAAACTCAAAAGAAGAGGTTTTCAATCATGATTTGGTCAATCGATGAACCCAGTAGTCAAGGTGAGCCCTTACCTACCAAACGTATAATGACAACCAGAGATGGTCGATTGTATCATCAAAGACCAGCTAAGCCTTCTCTCAAGAGTAATGGGCTAGTCTAATTAGTCTAACCACCTATGTTCACGGATTTAGCCTAATTAGACTATGCGATTAGTAACCCTCGAGCCTAGCTAGGATCAAGACTATTTTCATATTCAAATCTCGCCTATTCTCTCTCCCACACTAGCTAGTTAACCTCACTTTTTAGCATAAATCAACTGCCCAAAAGTATCGATGAAAACTCTTTCAAGCATTTCATCAGACGCTTGGTGGGCATGAGAGAAAACTCTAAGTTGTGAGCATAAATTAGGTGCGGTAAGGCCTAATCCAGGACTTATTAGCCATCAAAGGGAGAATCACAATCAAAACCAAGAAAAACTAGCTACTAATCATCATAAAAGAACAACTAAACCTAACTACAACTAAACTAATAAACACGCAAATAAACATGGACTAGGGAGGAGAGAAATGAAACTAATCGAAACTAACAAGCTGATTAAATATGGATTAACAATAAAAACTAAACATTTCAGTAAACAAAATGAAGCAGAAGAACTGAGCTAACAAAATCTAAGCAAGCACCAAAAGTATGAAATTGAGCGAGAAAGGGAATAGAAAACTTAGTATTGAATTGCTTGCTGCAAGCTTGAATCAAAATCTACCCAAATAAATCCTAATCCACCTAGTTTATTTCCCCCAATGCTTTTTAGTGACTAACTCTGAACTAAATGTAGCTCTAAAAACCTCTTCAAAAGCCCCCTAATGGCTCTCTTGAAGCTGTGTTAAATAATATTTGAATCGATAAAGGAGGCACGGGGGTTGGAGTGGCAACGAGCGACCAAGGCAAGAAAAGGCTGAGAAGAGCTGGGGTGTGGCCATGGGCACAGTTAGGGCTGGCAAAAAAACCCGTACCCATCTAAAGCGCAAAAAATCCACCCCAATGGGTATGGGTATGGGTGGTAAAAATAGAAAAAAATGGGTATGGGACGGGTATTGTTAAAATGGGTGTGGGTATGGGTATAGGTCGTACCCATCCCATACTCGCCCCATCCCCATTTTATCAATACCCTCTCCATACCCGTGTCATACACGGCCCATATAAAACTCATACCCGTTTGTTTAAAGTTCTAATGTGTCACTTATGCTTGAACATTTTGCTAGTTGCTTTGACTTGTGTAGTATTCAAGACTTCAGCGAAACATTTTGTTTAAAACTGTAATTCTCAAGTGCTAATTTATTGCTTGGACTAGCAAACTTTTTAGTTGTATTTGATGTGATATGATATGTTGTTGGAAGCTTGGTGTTAATGTGGCATATTGGCTATTTGATGTTGAATATGGGTACAAAATGAGCTAAATTTTTTTTATCTATATGTACCCGAATAAAACCCGCATACCCACTATGCGCAGTGGGTATGGGTATGGGTATAATTTTACAATACCCGATGGGTATAGGTATGGGCATGGGTATTAATTTTGAAAATAGGTGTAGGTGAGGGTATGGCTAAACCCGCCCCATCCTCACCCCATTGCCACCCCTAGGCACACCTGGTTGTCACCACCACCATGGCCATGGCCATCGCCATGGGCACGACTAGGTATAGCCATTCGCTGACTTTCTGGTCTTAACTTTCTTGATTGTTGTAGGGTTGGTCGTTGGCGGGGGCCTTGGCCATTGGTGGCTGTGGTGGCCCTCCTTCACTTTTACTCTTTCGTTTCTTGTTCCCCCTTTGCTCCTTTCACGGTAGTTGTTTAGTTGAACTTATTACCTATGAAAGTAAATAAAATAAATAAAAATCTTAGAAAATTACATTATTATATGAGCCAAAAACTAGGTGAATGAGGGTCCAGAAGGCGTAATATATGGACTGAACAATCATTCTTATCATCTACTCCTTCAAATCGATTATAACAGCATCTTAACAGCATATAACCCCAAATTTCCCTTGCCCTAGTCTAACATTTTCAACTGGGCTTGACTGTGAGCTCCTGATTGCGTTTATGTTGCTTGACCTATAACATATAACCCCTACAAATTAAGCATACATAGTATGATCTTCCATATTTCTACTCCACATTTTACTCCACCTTAGTAAGCCTTTTATATCTAGGGCAATTAAGCATGCCTTTTATAGCACGTCCCCATGGGTCAAAGATCCTTTCATGGAAAATTATAGATTTGCCTATGATATTTAAAATCAAATGAAGTCATTTTGATTTACTAATGGCAATTTGAAAGAAAATTGGGCAGTTTGGAAATAAGTTTACCTTTCACTGCCATAGAATTCAAATGCCACTAATAGAATTGGACAGCTAGAGATTCAAGGATAAAGAATTTTGGGAGTCAAGGACTGAGAAAGTTACAACTAAAGTGAGGTGGAGAAAAATATGAAATGAAACCAAAGCAAAATATACTTTTAGAACCTGATTATTAATATCTTTTACAGAATTATGGATATTACTTTTTTTTGATAAATCAACAGATTTACTAGAATAAGTACATTTAAATTAATTTTAGCAAAGCTCAAGGATGTATAGAAATTTACATGTACGTAGGTCAGGGTGGTAAAACTGATTGATCATATGTGCGGGACTTCTTAGTTATTTTGCCATAGGTGAGGGGTGGTAGATGTCAACTTCTTAAGTTAACTCAGCTTTAGGTAGTTTTTAGGGTAGATTTTAGGCTTTAGGTTGAGGTTTTTATTTCTCTTTGAATTTTATATATGTTCTTTAGTCGTCAATTCCCTGTAACTAATGTTCAATTTGCTAAATTAGGAGCAAATACAAGGATTTTTGCTCGTAAATGCTCAAATATTGATTCAACTTTGAAGTTCTCCCTTTTCCCTTATTTTTTGCTTCTGTTCTTATTCTTATTCTTGATTCAAATTTCTTGGGTTTTATTCCATATTTTAATCAATCTACCTTTCTCTTCTTTCGTCATTTCTAATTTGTTTAGTAGAGTAAGAAGAAAACTGGGTCATTTAATGTTACTAAGTATACTTCTTCATTACTTAATCTTATGCTCTGTATTTATCTCTGAATATAAGTTTTGCCCCTTATCTTCTAAGTTCGGGTATAAGGAAGCCAACATTAATGGAGGCTAACTTAACTTCATAGTGACCAGGCACACTATCCTCTATTTCTCGAACCTTTTTTACTGTTCTCCTATTATCTGTTTATTATGTTTCTCTCTCATCTCCTACGTTCATCTTCAATTTGTTGGCCTTTGGTGCTCTAGATTTCCTCCATTGATGATGTAACGCCCCCAAAATACTAATGACATGATTTACGGAAAACTGCAATGGAAGACTTAATGATAGAAGGCACTACCATTGTCCTGATAAGGACAAGGCTTACTGAAACCATTTAGTCTTACAACTCAGCTTCACAATCACAATATCTATTAAACTGAAGCATTCTAAGATCAAAGTCCATAATAGTTCAACTTCAATACAATCGACATAAGCATACCATGTGCTAAATCACACTCCACCCTACCATGGGCAGAGCTACAATGGGGCAAGGGGGTCAATTGACCCCCAGCTTTTTGGGGAAAAAAATTAAATGTGGGATATTTTTGTGGATAAATAAAATAGATATATATTAATTAGTTCATATAGATTTTGCAAATGTGTGGCTAGCAAGATGGTCGGCTACTCTTTACTTGTTTTAGGGGGTCACGGGTTCGACTCTCATCACTCTCCTTCTACGGTGCCTTGTATTTTTTTTTGTTTTGAGTTTTGCCCATTCATTTTTCCTAATTTCTGCCTCTATACTCTCTAGTCTTGCTTTGCTTTTCTCCTCCTCCTCTCTCTCTGCCCAGCCTACCGCCTACGAACTCTCTCTCTCACACTCTCTGCAGTCTGCCCAGCCCAGTTGCCCACCGGCCGCCAGGCCTGCCACTAGTGCCGCCACTTGTGCCGGTAGCCATCTCCACTTCTCCTCAGTTCTCCTCCTAACTCTTAAGTCCCAAACCCAATTTGAGGTAACTCCTAAAAGTTCTCAATTTTTGTTTTTAATTTTATTATTTTGTAAATGATTATGTTTATTTTACTGATTTTAGTTAGATTTATGTTAAATAATTGATTAACTTAGTGAATTACTCATTATTCGTGAATTAAAAAATGAGAATTTTAACCTAATTGTCTTTTTGGTTGTTCTTGATTGAAGATCTAAAGTTGGACTAATTTTATTTGTAATTGCTTCCTTGTTTATGTTTAGTTTACGAATTTTTATTGAATTTGTGTTGAATAAGTGGTTAATTTAGAGATTTACTCATCAATTAAAAAATTAGGTTTTGCCTTTCTTGATTGAGAATTTAGAAATTAGAATTAGGGTAATTTGTTGGTTGTTGTTTGTTTATTTGTGTTAAATTTATTGACTTTAGGCAAATTTGTGTATTATTAATCTCGTCTCCTTGCTTTGAATCCTGGCTCTAGGTCGATCCCAACATTCATGCTATGCTGAATCCACTGTGAGCATCTGATGACTCCCAAAAGTGCTTACTAAATGGAGGAACATATGATACTTCATCACCTAAAATGAAAAACATGAAAACAATTTGAAAATCTAAGCTAAAACTTAGTACATGCATTCCTGTATTGTAAAGTGAGCGTAGAAACATTGTTGATGGGTACCCGCCTTTACAATTTATTTAGTTCGCAATAACAATGAAAATAAAAGTAATATAAAACTGAATTGCTCATTATTATCTAGATGTGATGCCCTTGCATTGACATGATCTATACATAGGTGTACACCAGCCAATCCGATCAAGACTTGACCTGAAGCCGCGCGGGTAAATGATAGGTTGACGCCCTATAGATGATAACTAACGGGGTCATAAGTTAAATGGAAAATTACTGCATAAACTAATTCGTTGATAAACTCATAAAGTGTTGCAACTTGGTAAACATGCTTTGCTTTCTGAAGATATAGGCAATGGACGTACCTTGAGTCTTCAAAAATGTCATCTAACTTGATAAATGTCGTTTGTTTCATAAATATCGTATGACTTTATAAATATGTTCTAAGTTGATAACACTTATGCATAACGGGGAGCGACAACTAGGCATTGACTCTGTTTCATAAATGTCATTGTAGATATGTGTAGTTAGTAAATGATCCTCACTCACATAATTAAGTAAGTAAAAGTATATGTAACAGAAATTAAGTCATTAAATGGTATACATAACATAGGTATTTTGATAAAACTTCAAAACTGAATTAATGAAAGTAATTAAGTCCGATATGAAGTAAATGAAAGTAAAATAGACCACAATGAGATAAATAAGATTACAAAGGAAAAGGCCTAGACGGTGATAAATGGAAGAGTGGTTTTGGCCTTTTCTAAAATAGATTGCTGATACGGATCTAAAGCTCGCTGACGTATAACTTGGTTCAAGATAACAGCAAGTACACTAGATTAGCTTGATAAATACCTTTTATACATTCTGAATTGAGTAAGTAATAGAGGTTTGAGCCCAAGAGAGATATATCTTGGTTCAAAATAGCATAAATTGCAATAACTTGGTTTGATAAATATGGTTTCTAAGTCAAAAAATTTCCGCACTTTCCATATTTCATTCACAAATCCATTCAATACAGTTTTTCACCCCAAATAGATTATTGAAAACCATAGGAGCTATTAAACTCATTAAACATAGTATTTTCCTTTATAAAGTCCATAACTCATAAATATACTCCCATAATACTTTCTTGTCTTCCTTTCTCTCCATAATTGAGCTAATGCCCTATTAAATACATAATTGGGTTCCCCCCTTAAATGACCTTGTTTAGCCCAAAATACACAAAACAAGTGCATGATCAATTTCACTCAATCTTTATTATTGCTCTTTGCACAATTACTCAAAATGCATCCAAAAATCATGAAACTCTAAATGCTTAACCAAAGTTCATGAAATCTTATAGAAAATTCGAAAATAATATGGACAATCTACAATAAAAGTTTCAGAATTTTTCTCCAAGTATACGCTGCACAGAAATAGCAATAACAGCCCAATTTACGCTAAAGTAGGTCAGTTCATTTTCAAAATTCATAACTTTTACCCTTGACCTCAAATGGAGACCTAAAACCCAACTATGGAAAGATTAATAAGTCCCAAAAACTTTCATTTATAACACAAAATATGATTCCCACAATAGAATTTCCAAAATGGGGCTAGAACACAAGTGTGTGAGTTTTAGTCTAACCTGCGCAGTCCTGGTAAAACGACCATAACTTTTTCCACATAGGCCGGATTAAGGCAATTAAAAAGGAATTTGAAAGCTAACACACTAACCTATTTACCCACCAAAGATTATAAGTTTTAGTGGGTCGATCATTACCAGTTTAATCTCAAAACCACCCCTGTTTTCTGCCATTTTTAGCCCTCACGGTTTTTGCTTTCTCCTCTTTTTTCACGTAAATCCTCACTTGAAATCATTCCAAATCACCAAAAACATCAACATAATCATCAATAAGACTAAAGATTATAAAATCATATACAAAACAATACAAATTCATCACTTGACTTATGCTAACTTGATTATAACAAAACCCTAACCTTAACATGCTTCAAGCTCAACCCCACCATGATCAATATCCCGAAAATCAATAACATTTGCATGATAACATCTAGTTGGATCTCAAGAGCATGAATCATAAGTAAAATAAGAATAAAACCAAAAATATATCAAGATCAGGTTAGGGTTTACTCACTTTGATGCTTGAGAAAAAGGTATATGTAGTGTTGGATGTTTGTGGGAGTATGGGGGGTGGCTAGGGTGGATGTTGGTGGCTACCTGATGGCCAAGGGATAGCGGCAAGTGGCTGATGTGCTGGCTGGTAGCAACCACTAGAGAACGCAGCCTAGTAGAGAGGGAGAAGAAGAGAGAGAAAGGGTCTTAAAACTTTGAGATTTACTTGGATGAAATGACTCGAAAATCACTTGGTTGAGGTTTAATCTAGCAAAAGTAAGCTTAATCCAATAATAATTACACATATGTAATGATGATTTATCAAATAAATGGGAGTAATGCTTGTTAGGCTAAAATCGGGCCTAAATGAGTTTTGGTCCGAAAATTCACCTGACGTGATTGAAATTGTTCGTAGCTGGAAGTTATTTTTTTTATGAGGTTATAAATAATAATAATAATAATAATAATAATAATAATAATAATAATAATAATAATAATAATAATAATGAATTCTTAAATTTTAATTATCGAGGCCTACTATCGATTCACATGAAATTTTATGATAATTGAGACCCGAAGTGCAAGTGGGATCCAAAATTATAATTTGCTAAATAAATAAATTGGGCGCATTTGAATTAATAAATATGATTTGGTTAAATAAATAACTATGAAAATAAAGATGATTTATATAAATATGGGTTAGGGTCGGGATATTACAGCCTTTCCCATAAAGAGTTTTGCCCTCAAAACTTATGTGTTTTGTGAAAATATGCATTGATATGACAAATAAACGTGGATATTTGCCCAAACTACTTTTTGCCCCATCTGAAACTGTGATTGTTTCCTACTTTTGTTGACATAACTCTTTTGTCGGCCTCATCTCACCTTAACATGTCCTTCAATTTCTTTCGTAATACTTGCTTGGATTACCTCTATTCGTGTACCTAATGCTTCTTTTAGCTCGCTCCAATTAGACCCGACATTACTTAAGATTATACTCTTATCAAAATATCCTCATTCAGTATTCCCCAGGCATCACCTGTTCTCCCCTCATCCGACTAATCGAAGGTCTGCTCCAATTCCACATTGGACAATAGAATGAATATCGCCAAGAATGAAAATGAGGGAATTGGTAGTAAGGCGAGTCATTAAGTCTAAAAGAAATAAACAAAGAAATTAGAAAAGATTGATAAAAGGGGGGATTAGCATGAGATGGTTGAAATAAAATGACCAGAATGTTAAAATATAATGCTAAATGGATCATGGTTTATAAATATGGATCATAAAGGATCCAATAGATAGTCAACCAAGCGAAAGATGGCTCGATCACACTCGGGTTTAATAAAAGCAAGATGGCAAGATGGTAACCTTCTGGCCTCAATTGTCAGGTTAAGTGCACTAGATAGATGGAAAAGCCAATGTGCAATAAGTAGATAAATAGATTGGATAAGTAAAATGCAATAGATATATAAATAAATTGAACAAGTTAAATTGGGAATGTACCTTTGCTCAGATAAAGTCAATTTGAGCATAGCAATAAGATGGAATGGAGAATGCTGAAATTTATTAATGAGGACGTAAAATATAAGTGTGAGAATTGAATTTAAAAGCAAGGAGAATAATTATATTATCAATTCAGAGCAAGTTATACGAGCGTATCATTATAAATAAATGAAATATCGGGTATTGAGAGATTAAACAGCATTGGATAAAATCAAATTGAAAAGATGAAACAAGCAGACAATTATAGGAACTACTACAAAAGAGCATTCTTGTAAATAATAAGCTGTCATTGGCATAGTTTAGATAACAATTGAAGTCATTTAAACAAATGGCCTGGATAAAGAGATGTTATAGACCAAGTGAGTGCCAATAGCAAAGAAATAATGCCACTGAACAATCCAAGGTGACTAGGACCGAAGTAAGTCAATGACTGAAAGTAATGGGAGCATTGTTGGTGTAAGGGTTTAGTGACAAGAGCAGCCTCTTTTTATGCATGACAACTAAATCTTACTCATACCACCCACATAGTGCCAAGTAGCACACTGCAAGCTACTGAACTACCGTCACAGGATTCTCCATAGTAATTCCATCTCATACTGATTCAACCCAAAGATATACCAAGTTGCAAATGGCATTTCCGTAATAGGTTTTAAACATCACTATACTTAATATCATGTATGTTAATAAACCTCAACGAAACTCTCAAATTCTGGAGCAAAAAGAATAGAGTTCCACCTAAAAACTGGTTAAAACCCAGGCTTAAAGCCTTACAACAGGTAGTTAACATGAAAAATCACAATTCAATAGCTTAACTGCCACTCGCAGGAGTTTAATAACTCAACAGGCCATGTGCTCGGAGTGCATAATTACAAAACTTAAATAAATGATAGAATTGAAGCATGCATTACACTCCCAAGTAAACGAAAGCATGCATCACTATCAGAGTGCCGTAGCAAAAGCATGGTGGGCCCATAACCCACAGGTCCTAGGATCGAAACCTAACTCTAATACCAAATCTGTAACGCCCTCAAAATGCTAATGATATAATTTACAGAAAACTACAGTGGAAGACTTATGATAGAAGGCGCTCTAATACCGAAGTTCATACTCACAATATCTATTAAACTGTAACACTCTAATATATAAGTCCCTAATAGTTTAACTTCAACACCATTGAATTAAGCATACCATGTGCTAACTCGCACTCCACACCACACAAGTATATTAAATATAGACCCAACTAGACCCTGACGTTGATCCCAACATTCATGCTATGTTGAATCCATTGTGAGCATCTGATGACTTCCAAAAGAGCTTGCTAAATGGAGAAACATATGATACTTCATCACCTAAAATAGAAAACATGAAAACAATTTGAAAATGTGAGGTAAAACTCAGTACATGCGTTTCTGTATTGTAAAATGAGCGTAGAAATACTGTTGATGGGTCCCTTTGCACTTCATTCAGTTTGTAATAATAACAAAAATGAAAGTAATATAAAACTGAATTGCTCGTTGTTATTTGGATGTGAACCCCTTGCATGGATATGATCTATACATAAGTGTACACCTGCTAATCCGATCAAGGTTTGGCCTGAAGCCGCGTAGGTAAAGGATGGGCTGACACCCTATAGATGATAATTGATGGGGTCACCAGTTAAATGGCAAATCACTGTATAAACTAATTCATTGATAAACTCATTAAGAGTTGTAACTTGGTAAATATGTTATGCTTTCTGAAGATACACGCAATGGACGTACCTTGAGTCTTTAAAAATATTATCTGACTTGATAAATGTGATCTATTTTATAAATGTCATCTGACTTGATAAATGTGATCTATTTTATAAATGTCATCTGACTTGATAAATATGTTCTGAGTTGATAATATTTATACATAACAAAGAACGATAACTAGACCTCTACTTTGCTTCAGAATTATAGATACGTGTAGTCAGTAAATGATTCTTACTCACATAATTGAGTAAGTAAAAATACGTGTAATGGAAATTGTGTAATTAAATGGTATATATGACTTGGGTATTTCAATATAACTTCAAAACTGAATTAATGAAAGTAATTAAATCCGATATGAAGTAAATAGAACACAATGAGATAAATGATATTACAAAGGAAAAGGCCTTAATGGTGACAACTGGAAGAGTGGTTTTGGCCTGTTCTGAAATAGGTTACTGATACGGATTTAAAGCTCGCTGATGTATAGCTTGGTTCAAGATAACAGCGAGCACACTAGATTGGCTAGGTAAATGCATTTGATACGTTCTGAATTGAGTAAGTAATAAAGGTTTGAGGCCAAGAGAGATATATCTTGGTTCAAAATAGCATAAACTGCAATAACTTGATTTGATAAATATGGTTTCTGAGTCAAACATTTTCCCCACCTCCCATATTTCATTCATAAGTCCATTCAATAAAGTTTTTCACCCCAAATAGATTATTGAAAACCATAGAAGCTATTAAACTCATTAAACTTGGTATTTTCCTCTGTAAAGTCCATAACTTATAAATATACTCTCACAATACATTCTTGTCTTCCTTTCTCTCCATAATTGAGCTAAATGCCCTATTAAACACCATTAACATTTGTTTTCCCCCTTAATTGACCTTACTTGGCCTAAAATAATCAATCTCACTCAATCATTATTATTACTCTTTACACAATTACTCAAAATGCTTCTAAGACTCACCAAACTCCAAATACTCAACCCAAATTTATGAAATCGTATAGGAAATTTAAAAATAATATGAACAATCTACAATAAAATTTTTAGAATTTTCCTCCAAGTATACGCTGCACAGAAATGGCAATAACAGCACAATTTATACCGAAGTAGGTCAGTTCACTTCAAAATTTCATAACTTTCCCCCTTGACCTCAAATGCAGGCCTAAAACCCAAATATGAAAAGATTAAGAAGTCCCAAAAAACTTTCATTTGCAAGACAAAATATGATTCCCACAATAGGGTTCCCAAAATGTGGCTAGAACACAAGTGTGTCACTTTTAGTCTAACTTGTACAGTTCTCGTAAAATGACCATACCTTTGTCCACAGAATTTCGATTAAGGCAATTCAAAAGGAATTTGAAAGCTAACACACTGGCCTATCTACCTACCAAAAACTATAATTTTTCAGTGGGTCGATCATTACCAGTTTAATCTCAAAGTCACCCCTATTTTCTGTCATTTCTAGTGCTCAGTATTTTTGCTTTCTCCTCTTTTTTTCACATAAATCCTCACAAAAATCATTCCAATTCACCAAAAGCATCATCATAATCATCAATAAGACTAAAGAATATAAAATCATACACAAAACAATACAAATCCATCACTTGACTTAAGCTAACTTGATCATGACAAAGCCCTAACCTTAACATGCTTCAAGCTCAACCCCACCATGATCAATATCCCAAAAATCAATAAAATTTGCATGATAACATCTACTTTGGTCTCAAGAGCATGAACCATAACTACAGCTAACTTTATCATGACAAAACCCTAACCTTAACATGCTTCAAGCTCAACCCACCATGATCAATATCCCGAAAATCAATAAAATTTGCATGATAACATCTACTTTGGTCTGAAGAGCATGAATCATAACTAAAACAATGATAAAACCAAAAATACATTAAGATCAAGTTAGGATTTACTGACTTTGATGCTTTAAAAAAAGGTATATGTGGTGTTGGATGTTTGTGGGAGTATGGGGTTGGCTAGGGTGGCTGTGGGTGGCTGCCTGGTGGGCAAGGGAAGGTGGCAAGTGGCTGATGTGGTGGCTGGTAGCAAGCACTAGAGAAGGCAGCCCAGTCAAGAGGGAAAAGAAGAGAGAGAAAGAGTCTTGAAACTTTGAGATTTACTTGGATGAAATGACTCCAAAATCACTTGGTTAAGATTTAATCTAGCAAAAGTAAGCTTAATCCAATAATAACTAGACATATGTAATGGTGATTTGTCAAATAAATGGGAGCAATGCTTATCGGGCTGAAATCGGGCCTAAATGAGTTTTGGTCCGAAAACTCACCTTATGCGATTGAACTTGTTCATAGCTTGAAGTTGTTTTTTTTTTTTTTTGGATGAGGTTATAAATATAAATATAATAATAATAATAATAATAATAATAATAGTAATAATAATAATAATAATAATAATAATAATAAATTCTTAAATTATAATTATTGAGGCCTACTATCGATTCACCTGAAATTTTACGATAATTGAAACCCAAAGTGAAAAGTGGGATCCAAAATTGTTGTTTGCTAAATAAATAAATTGGATGCATTTGAGTTAATAAACATGATTTGGTTAAATAAATAACCATAAAAATAAAGATGGTTTAAATAAATATGGGTTAGGGTCCAGATATTGCAGATGAAGGTGGACATTGGAATATGTCATGTTTTCATTTTTTTTCTATTTCTGTTTCTTTATTTTTGTTTCGATATATTTAGCTTTAATGGCACAATATAAGTAGAATAGATATAGGATTATTTTTATTGATTGTAATTTTTTTAGTTTATAAGGTGTTTGATTTCGTTTGTTCTTTGTTACTCCCTATTATCACTACATCTAATTGGTTTTATATTCGTAGAATGTGTGCTTTATTTAATAGATTTGTTTCTTTTCTTCTGTTTCTATGCTTCCAAACTTTAAAAAAAGGTCAAAGTGGATCTTTTTATTTTGGTAAGGTTTTTTATGCTAGTAAGTGACAAGAAGAGGAATAACTGTTTTGTTTGTTTGTATTTATGAAATCCATTTTCTATAATTAGATGTGATATCCTCTATTTATTTTGGTAATTTTGGATAATACAGACATGAAGCATATTTGTCAGAGCACATTTTGGTCATTTTAGCATTTTGTTTAACTCATTATAGTTTAGATTATAATGTTAGATTAGTTTAATGTTTGTGGCAAATTTCATTCCCCTTCTGACCGTATTCACTAGAGCGCATTACATTGTATCTTTGCGCTTATGACTAGAGTTTTAGATCGAAAAATCACTCAAGAAGTCTTTGGTGCCATTGCTAGAGATGACGGTATGAGATTAGATCACATTTTTCTTTTATTTGGTACTTTCTTATTTAATTGTAGATATCATGATTTTTACTTTTCTTTTTTTGGTTTATTGCTAGCTACTTAGTCTGTTATGTTTTTTTGCCTTCTCTTCCAAAAAAATCTTAAGATTAGAAAAACCAGAAATGGAAAAGAAAAATTCAAAATTTGAAAATTTAAATGTGGATTTTGTTATTTTGAAATTCTAAAAAGATTTAACATGCTTGTTTCCTTTTTTATTCAATTTGACCATCAACCATTTTGGAGTTATTTTTCTACATTAAATGAGTTTCATGCTCAATATATGGGTCAAACAAAAAATGGGATGCATGTAAAATTTTTGTTGAGGGGATAACCTATGTAATTCGAGCCATTTTGGATTGCATGTGATAGAGATATCTTCTCCAAAACTTTTGATGAAGCATGAGATTTGATTATGAGTTTGGGTTGGAGACAATAAGAAGACATTTTTAAAGCGGTCTTTAGCTAAACTACTCCCATCCCTTATGTGCTACATGCTAGACCTTTGGTTGAGGGCCAACTTAGAGATATTTCTTGTAAGCTATTTTACACGCAATCTGCTTCTATTTCATGTGATTATTGTCATTGCTTTGATAATCATATTAATTCTTATGTTATTACTTACAAGTAGATTCAAAAGATCAGATGACAGGTTGGAACATTAATAGTCAACGAAGCATCTTATTTACCCTCTCATAATAGCGAGTGCTACTTGCATGATTTACTTGAGACTACTGACCTTTGTTAGGCTCTTCTACACCTGAGGTCGGGCACATCATAATACTTATGTTGATGCACATCTAGCTGAGCTTGAGGAAGTAAGTGTCCTTTCATCTCATTGGGTAGTTGTACCCTCCTTAAAGTTTAGCATAGTTAGTGACACCCCTGAGGGTTATCTAACTATCCATGATATGCGTTTTTTAGGCTCCCATAGGAGAGCTTAAGGAGTGAGAGTGATTTGGAGCTGACGCTAGCCGTGGTGATGAGTTTCACGTTACTGAGGAGTAGTGTGTTGTGGTGACTCCCTTTAATGAGCCTTCTATTAAGGGGTCAATTGAAGTTACATCCTTTAGTGTAGAATTTGTTAATCCCATTTTAAATCCATCTCAAATTGTAGCTAGAAAAGTGATAGGTATGGTGACTGATGTTGGTGAGTTGGTAAAAACTAATATCTAGTATTAGAGGCACTGGTTGAGGGGATAAGTTTTTGACACCATTGTCGAGGATGGCGGCATGAGATTTGGGTCACATTTTCTTTTTCTTTATTTTCTTATTAGTTGCATCTATTTTGTTTTGTTTTGTTTGTTCATTATGAGTATGGACCTAGATTAATTCAATCATTTCTTCAAAAAAAGGCCAAAATCTAAAAAACATTTGAAAAGGCTAAAATGAAAAAACTGGAAAAACTTTGAAAAAAAAGTCCTAAAAATTTAAAAACTTTAAAAACTTTAAAAACAAATGGCAAGTTTCTATTTCCCTCAGTTTGAGCATGAACTTGAGTAGATTAAATGAATTTCGTGCTCAATGTGTTCATTATTGTTTTGATAAATGGGAAATTTAGCAAATGATCTTTGAGGGTCTTAATGACGAATATAGCGATCATATTGAGATTATGTACCCCGGGGTTTGGGATGTTTATTCGCTAAGACTCCTAATAAAATTTAGGATTTCTTTGAGTATTTGTGTCATGATATGTGGGAGTATGGCAATGCTAGAGAAACCTTTAGTTTCCCCTCTCCCGAACCTTATATAATGCATGTTACACCTTTATTTGAGAGTCAATTTGAGGGTATATCTTGTGAGCACTCTCATAATTCATGTGCTCCTTATACATGTGATTATTATGATTCTTTTGACTATGATGTTGATACTTGTCCACTGCTTGGCAGAGCACACAGACTAGAGGCATTGGCTGCCATTAATAGGGAGATTTACTTGTAAAGCATACTCAAGACTGACCTTAGGTCTATGGCTTTGATGTTAGGAGTGAGGGATCGATGCCTTTAGGGCATGATGATGATACATGTTCTGTTGACTTCGAGGTTTTGAATGATCCCTCATCACCTTTTATATTTGTATCTTCCCTTGAGACTAGCACTTCTTTGGACACCTCTGCAAATGTCTGGATTATCCTCAACCGCTCTCTTTCCTTGGCTCCCTTAGGAGAGTTCAAGCATGGAGATGAATTTAAGACTGATGCGAGTCTAGATGATCAGTGTGGCATATTAGTTGAGTCAGAAGATACCTTTTCTGAGGAGCGTTCTCTCAATGAGCCTTATGTTGTTCATTTTAGTGAGGTTACACCTCTTAACGAGCTTATTGATCCCATTTCTAGTGAGTCTCATCCTGACTTAGATTCGCCACTCTCATTTTACCCTTTTCGTCTCCCCTCCCCATTTTTCTTCCTTCTTTAGACCCTCATGAGTTTGTTTTTATAAATTCCAAGACTTCTGTGCTTGGTAGTCCTTGTTTAGATTAGACTCTTAATGATAGTGACATAGAGAGACTTGAGGATCATTTTGAGGTGAAGGACTTAACTTTACATCATCCTTTGAGCTTTGATTTTTATATTTTCTTTTATTGACGTTGCTTTAATTTGATCCTCTCCCCTCCATCTTTAGAGATGTTGTGCTCTATTTTGGTCAGTCAGACCACTCTCGATGGTCTTTGCATTCATATAGCCCTATGTTTGTTAGATTATTGATTTGTGCATCTGATTTTGCATATACACATATCTTTTCTATTTGGGCTAAGAGGTTTGATAAGCTCATGAGAGTGTTGAGTTACATTGCTTGCATGCACTTTATTTGGGCTCACTTCCTATTTCTAACTACTTACATTTTTGTGAGGAATGTGCGCGATCATTTGATAAGCTAATTTGATCATTGGTGGGTTTTAATATGAGTAGCGGCTTATGGGTTGTGATGGAGCGGCTGGTGCTCCATGGTCCTCCTCGACACCATCTAAGGGAGGCATTTAGTTTGGGTACAATCTATATCCAACCTGGTATGTATCATTCTACCCTCCACTCTTCTCTTTTTCGTTTCTTTTCCTTCTTTTTATACATAGTTGTGGACATTTATGATTGTTTTCTTTCCTTTTCGTACCTAGTTTTGGATATTTAGGACTGTGAATGTACGGGTGATTGATCTTGAGGGATTTGTTGAGCCATGTTGGCTATGATCACCCTTGATTGTGTTATTGTTTTGTGAATACTTATTAGTTATGGATATCTAGGATTGTTTTTGTATGATTTAGTTGATTGTTTTGTTTTTTTGGTTTTGTTTCATTTCATACTTTGTTATGTTTCCTTTTTTGTGTTTTAGTGGATGTGTTTTGGTATTGTGTTTGGTTTTTATTTTCTTTTGAGCCATATTTTGTTTTAGGTTTACTTTTGTTTAGTCTTTTATTTAGTGGCTTCTTGTTCATGTTGGGTATTTTTCTTGTTTTCCATATTTTTCTTGTTGTTGGTTCTTGTTGTTTTTCTTTTGTTTTTGTCTTTTATTTGGTGGTTTCTTTTGTTTTTGTTTTTATTTGTTCAGTCTTTTATTTGGTGTCTTTTATTTGTTTTTCTTCTTTTTCTTGTGTTTTTGTCTTGGTTTTGTTTTTGTTTTAGGTTTTGAGTTTTGTTTTTACCTTTTTGATGTTGGGTATTTTATTTTGCATTTTATGAGTGTCAAATTATGTTCAAGTTTTGTTTTCTTGGATGTCTTATTTGTGGATTTTTCTTTTAGGTATTGGTGGTATGTTTTTGTAAATAGATGATTAGTCCTTTCTTTTTGTTCTATTGATTTTATATTTTGTTTTTCTTTGGAGTATTGATTTGTTTTGTTTTCTTTTTGGCTAGTTTGTTTAGTTTGGTCTTGTTTTATAGTTTTGTATTTAGTAGCTCCTTGGTCTTGTTTTGTTTTTATTTTATTGATTATATGTGTTTTGGTCTTATATTGGTTTTGGTTTTGGTTTTGGTTGGTTTTGTTTTGGAATTGGTTTTTGTTTTGCTTTATTTTGTGATTTTGGTTTTAATTTTGTTTTTGGCTTTCTTTTGTGATTTTGGTTTTGTTTTTATTTTGGTAGTGTCTTAGTTTGTATATATTTGTGGTTTTGTGTTAGTTTTACGGTTGTAAGCTTATGTGATTGCTTTTTGGCACCTTCGGTCCCACAATGAGGACATTATGAAGTTTTGTCATGTGGGCATGAAGTGCCCATCTATACATATTTTTCGAAAATTTTCAAAAATTCAAAAAAAATTTGTTTTTCTTTTGGGGTTTTATGTGCTTTCTTAGACAGTTGTGATCCCATGTAGCTAGTTCATTTAGTTGTATGGAAATAGAGTTTATAGGATGAGATGCCTAGTTGAGAATGTAGATTTGATTTTTTCATAACAACCCGCTTTTGTGTGTGTGATGTTGTGCCTACCTTGCACACTTTGCCATCAATTGTTAGGGTCTTATTGTTAAGTTGGCATGTGAACTCCTTGATTGTTGAAGTTGGCTTCTAAGCTCTTAAAAAATGCGGAAAAAATGAAAAAAAAGTCTAACGAAGTGAATAAAAAACCCGAGCACCAATCTTCATAGCCACTATCTTCATTTCATATCTTTGATTGGCTTGAATATGTGCTATTTTACTTGATTTCACATTTGTTAGGGCAACCAAATAAGTGCTTTACACAATCTAATAAAACCCCTATTTAGAGAAGCCTTGAATATTTGTAAATCAAGTGGGTGTTATTCTTGGAAAAAAAAGAAGGAAAAGCCAAATGGATAAAAAAATGAAAAAATGGAGCAAGTAAGGTAATTAGGCAAGGGAATAGGAATCGTATCAATGTTAGCAACTTGATTCATAAAAGTTTATGCACGTTTGCATATGTGCCAAGTTGTACATATTATTGCGTATTTTGTGTGTGGTGAAAAATAAGAGTCGGAATGCATCCTTTGACTTAGTTATCTCTTGATTGTACATTCTATTTGTATATACTTTTACGGCTTGGTTACTAAGGTGATGCAATTGCCTGATTGTGCACATGATTTCTTAGCTACTTGTATATATGTTTATGTTCTGAACCAAAAAAAAAAGATTTTCCTTTGTTTTTGAAATAATTTTTGTGGGTATTTCACTTGAAAACCCTCATAAAACCTTAGTCGTCAACTAGGGAAACTGAGGGGTCTAAAGGGCTTTTTGCATGTGCTAAATACAATCGTCATTCCTACTAAAGTGAGTTAGGATTTTCTTTTTCTTATTTTCCATTTCTTTTTAGGTAGTTTAGTTGTTTTACTCAAGGATGAGCAAAATCGTGGTGTGGAGGTATTTGTTTGTGCCAAAAATGTGATATTCGTACAATACCTTTATATCTGATTTATGCTCATAATAATTGTTATTTTTAGATTTTTATGTGATTTCATTTGATTTTATAGCCATTGAATAAACTGGAAAAAAAAGCAAGGCCAGAAAAGAAAAAAAATAAAATAAAAAATACTAATTTCTACCTATTCCTCCCATGTGCATAGCACCTGTCACCCCTTGCCTTCTTATCCCTTCATTTTCTCTCCTCGCTCATGGGGCTTACCAGGCTAGAAGAGCCTAAAGTACACAATAGAATCTCCCTTCCTCTTTTGTTCTGCCTTCTTCTTTATCCCTATCTCCATCTAACTCAAACCACATGGCATCATCCACCATCTAACAACACCAGCCTGATCCACCATCCGCATCTGGTAACTCTTGGTTGATGCTAGAACGACATTCATCCACGCCATCGCACTCCAACGATCGAGATTGAAGGGTTCAACTATAAAGGGAGGTTGCAGTGCAACTAGGTATCAATCTAGGTTTTAGTTTTACATTTTTAGGTTTAATTTTAGGGTTCTTAGTTGTTTTAATTTGAGTTTTAGGAATTTAGGGTTTATTTTCGCTGCAATTCCTTCATTTCATTTCGGTTCCCAGATCTAATTTTTACCCTTCAAAATTCCTGTAGCGTGTTTTTGATTAGTTGAAATTGTTAGAACATCATATTTTAGTAGAGAAATTTGCAAATTTGGATTTATGTTGATGGTTTCTTTGTTCGAGTGCTCGATCCTGTTTTCGCTCCTCTACCTCTGGAAGCCATTTTAATGGCATTTCTGGGAAGCTCATCTTGTTTTGGATTTGTTGGTTGATTCCTATGCTCCATCTCTTGTAGAGTTCTTAGTTAGAGGTTGCTGAAAAATCCTGAAATCTGCCTCCCCTATTTTTCTGATTTGGTCTCTGATTTGTGTTTGTCGTGTCTTTGCTTTATGCTATATTATTTGGAGTGTATGCTCTTATTTGGTTTTCTGCTTGTCACTGTTTGTCACTGTTTGTTTATTTTACTATTTGTAGCTCTCATTTAGTTATGTTAGTACTAGGATGATGCTCCTTTGATTAGAGTTGATATCAATTGATGTTAGATGCATGCGAAGTGGTGGTAGGGAAACTTTAGAATTAGTCCCATTTGTAATATAGAGTTTCATTCGTTTATTGTTTTAAGTAGTTTAATGCTTAGATTGGTTTAATTTCGTACTTATTAATCTTAATCTCTTCCATCGTTCCTGTAGAGACGACTTTTAAGTACTACGACGATAGTTGTACACTTGTGGCTTTCATTTTATACTAGAAATTATCCAACAGTCCAGTAAGAGCCAAATGCTAAACCTTTCCCAATAGTAGCAAAGCACTACAACACACATACACCATAGGGAGGGATACCATGTAGTGCTCCACGAATTTAGTAATGACTTTGTTATTACCCTTTGAACTTCCCTTTCGGTGAAGTATGGATCCATCATTACAATTCCTCAATGGGTCTCAATCACATCCCCCTCGATGTATCAAAGATCATTTTTCTGCATGGGCATTTCGCTAGTGAATCCACAAGATTCTTTTTAGACATTACAAAGTACAGTGATATCACTCCATTTTCTAGTAGCTCTTTCACTACTTTGTGACTCAATCGTATATGCCTTCTCTTTCCATTGAAGGTCTTACTAATTGCAACCGAAATTGCTGCCATATTATCACAATGCACTGCAATCGAAGGAGCTAACTTCCCCCACAATAACGTCTACCAGTAGACTTTTGAACCATTCAGCCTCACGGCTTACCAATTCAAGAGCAATAAACTTAGATTCCATAGTAGACATAGTAGTCCAAGACTATTCACCAGATTTCTAGGATATAGCACCTCTACCTAGTGTGAACACATAACCACTAGTGGAATTAATTTCATCATTATTAGATACCCAATTAGCATCGTATATCCTTCTAATACACTAGGAGATTTTCTATAATGTAAACCCCAATCAAGAGTACCTTTCAAATATTTAAGCAAGCATTTGGGGTGGCGAGTATATCTGCTAAGTCTACTTACAGCATATGCAATATCATTCCTTGTATAATTTATTAAAAACATGACACTACCAATTACTTTTACATATTCTGTATTGCACACACAAACACCTTTATTTTTCACCAAATGCATACTAGCATCATAAGGTGTCCTAACAGGATCAACATCAAATGAGTAAAACTTTCTAAGTATTTTTTCAATATAATGAGATTGGTTAAGACTAATGTCATCCTAGGTCCTCTTAATTTTGTCACCTAAGATAATATAACCCATATCTTTCATTTCAAATTGGGTACTTAGAAAATTTTTGGTATCATTAAAAATATCCATATTTGTGCCAAAAATAAGCATGTCATCAACATATAAGCATATAATCACACAACCATTAGAAACATGCTTGGAATACACGCAAGTGTCACCTTCATTTGCCTTAAAGCCATCTGCTATAATTGTGCTATCCAATTTTTCATACCACTATTTAGGGGCCTGTTTTAATCTATACAAGGATTTTATCAATTTACACACCTTACATTCTTGCCCAAGTACCATAAAACCCTCAAGTCGTTCCATATAAATTTCTTCATCTATATCCTCATTAAGAAATACAGTTTTTACATCCATTTCATGCACAATTAAGCTATGAATAGAAGCAAGTACAATTAATACTCTAATGGTGGCTATTTTAGACACGGGAGCATACGTATCAAAGTAATCTATTTCCTTTCTTTGATTAAATCCCTTAACCACCAAGCGAGCTTTATATTTATCAATAGATCCATCAGCCTTCAACTTTTTCTCAAATACCCATTTACACCATGAAGGTTTACAACCTTAGGGAAGGTTAGTTAATACCCATGTATGATTGCCTAATATGGAATCAAATTCGCTGCTAATAGCTTCTTTCCATAAAATAGCATCAATAGATTTCATGGCTTCTTTACATGTTTTGGGATCTTCTTCAATAATATATGCAAAAACAAATTCCTCATGTAACATGTCATATTCAACCAGAAACGCAGTAATAAAACTAAGACCAAAATCAGTTTCTTTCTTGATTCTTTTACTTCATCTTAGTTCTACACCAGATGCGCATGCATGACTTTTAGAGGATATTGCATGAGGGATGTGATGATCATGAGATGCAATTTTCATAGGAAATATATTTTCAAAGAATTTGGCATCTCTAGTTTCAATAATATTACCATGCATATATGAGTCATTTGCACCTTTAGTAATAAAACGATATGTAGCACTTTGATAAGCATAACCCATAAATAATGCATCAATAGGTCTAGGACCAATCTTATCCCTTTTAAATTTAGGCAATCCGATTTTAGCTAACACTTCGATACTTTCAAGTAATTCAGGTTAGAAGGATGCCCTTTTCGTAATTCGTATGAGGTCATATCAAGCTTCTTATGGGGCACATGATTTAATACATGACATGCAATAAAATTGCCTCCCCTCACATATTTTTAGGAAGCCCAGAACTAATTAACATCGCATTCATTATATTTTTCAAGGTTTTATTTTTCCTTTCTGCTACACCATTTTGTTCTGGATTATAACGGGTAGTCTGTCTATGAATAATTCCATTAGCATCACAATAATTTTTAAGACTTGTGGGGTCATATTCGCCACTTTTGTCACTTCTAAACCTTTTTATTCTTCTACCCAGCTGATTTTCAACTTCAACTTTATATTTAGTAAACATTTCTTCTGATTCATCTTTTGAGCCTACGAGATAAACCATAGTGTAATGTGAATGGTCATCAACAAATGTAATATAATACTTTTTACTGCCACTACTCATATGGTTCTTAAAGTCTCCCAAGTCACTATGAATAAGCTCAAGCAATGCAGTTTGTCTTTCTATGCATTAAATGGTTTCTTATGAAACCTAGCTTCAGCACATACTTCCAATTTAGAAAAATCCATATTAGACAATTTAGGAATCAAGTTAAGATGCTTAAGCCTTTTAGTAGAGTCAACATTTACATGTTTAATCAAGCATGCCATAAATCAAGTGATTCAACAGTGTAAGTAGAAGAGGAACTAGCCATTTTATTAATATTTTTGAAAATTGTGTCAAGCATAAGTAGGCCACTATACAACAGAAAACCATTTCCCATAAATTCACTATTACGAGTCATAACTAGACGATCAGAAACAATGGTTAATTTTAGACCCGCTTTCATGAGCAAGCTACCAGATATGAGGTTTCTATGCATTTTAGGCACATGCAGCACATTGGTAAGAGTAAGGAATTTTCTAAAAGCGAGTTTTAAAGTAATATTTCCTTTTCCGATGACAGAGGTAGAAGTAAAGTTACCCATCAAAACATTTTCACATTCGTCAATTTTTTTGTAAGACCAAAACAGTATGCGATCGGCACATATGTGTTTAGTAGTACATGTGTCAACACCATTCACTCTACAGTGTTGCCAACTTAATTAAATTCTGACACTACTACAATAATACTATCAGATTCAACTAGATTGGCATTTTCCCGTTTCTTGGATTTGCAATCTATGGCTTTGTGAGCACGTTGCCCACATTCATGGCATTTGCCCATGAATTTGTATTTTTTGACCTTTCCTTGTGGCTTTTAATCACTTTTGTACATTCTCCTTCCCTTATTTTTGAACCTGTCAAAATTAGCAGATCTAGGCTCCACAAGGTTAGCTCTAGAAAAATCAGAGTTATGAGAAATTCTTTTATCTTTCAATCTATTTTCTTCCTCAATTTTTAGGTGACTAATTAAGTCTTCTAAAGTCTAATCTTTCTTTCCATGCATACGATTATTTCGGTATTCTTTCCAAGACGGTGATAATTTTTCATTCAAAGCAATAGCTAGGGTCACATCACATTTTTTAATCCTTCAGATGCAAAAATAGAAGACAGATTTTTAAATTCATTAACCTAATCAATAATAGACTTATCTTCCTTGATCTTCAAACATAGCCATCTACTAATTACATAACATTTAGACCCAGCATCATCACCACCATTCTTTTTGTTAAGAGCGTCCCAAATGTCATTAGTAGATTAATATTTCATATTAATGTCAAGTAATGCATTAGATATATGATGCAATAACATTCCCTTGCAAATTTTATTATCTTTATCAAATTTTAGCTCATATTCAGCTTTTGCCCTTTCATCTTTAGGAATAACCTTACCTTCCAAGACATATGTAATCTCAATTTGTTTAAGATAAAATTTTATGCTAATAGCCCAACTGTTATAATTTTTACGATATAATGGTTCTAACTTAGACATATCAGGGATAGCGTATTTAGAGGCCATAATTGTATATAACCAGAAATCGTTCTTAGATTGTTGGAAAATATATAGCTTTAGGGGTGTTATATGCAATCACAACCACTAAATATATTTTTTGAAAATGATACCGATCAAACCACTAGACTTAAATTGCACTGGTCAACTTTAAACAACAACAACTACTCCCAGTGTGGGTCCCACTTTAGCGGAGTCTGGTGAGAGGCTAATTCCAAGAGACCCACAAAAATCAGATTTTGTGAAAACATTTTATAGAAGAAGGATTTTGTGAAGACCTTTTATAGAAAACATTTTATGAAAACCTTTTTTATGGAAAACGTTTTATGGAGAAAAACCAAGGATAAGTCGCAGAGAATGAATTAAAAATACGAAAAAATATGAAAAAAATCAGGTGGCAGTTACTATGCAACCATAAGTGCACCAAGGTAGAGGGAGATACTGTACCTTAACAAACTGAGGTAGGCGAACAATGTCTCTTCCCAGGCGCATGAACTACCTACATAGAAACAGAACATACGAAAAAAAACCACTCTAACGCAACCGAGTGACCAACTACGAGGCTAACTCTCTGCGATCTAAGATCTTAATCTTATCCCGCCACAGTCTTCTATCTTGAGTCATGTTGTCCGTTAAGCCTACAACTTTTCAGTCCTCTCTAATAACCTCGTCCAAACTCTTCTTTGGTCGTCCCTTCCCTCTTTTATCCCTTGGGATGGTAATACTCTCACCTCTCCTCACTAGAGTGTCCGCACTCCTTCTCACACGGCCAAACCATCTCAGTCTTATTTCTCTCAACTTATCTTCAATGGGGGTCACTTTAGCTAAGTCTCTGATCACTCCATTACTAATTCTATCCATTTTCGTATAACCACACATCTATTTAATCATTCTCATCTTTACTACCGTTAACCTTTGAACCGATCAACTTTAAAGTGTACCTGAAATTATCAAGTAACGAGATTAGTAATAACAAAAATAATAATCGTAACTAATTAATAGATCAAACTGTGCTGTCGCTTAGCCATTGTCCTAAGAACGATTTCACTGAAGCTAAGGTGCAAACTTCATATGGGCGGCCGTTCCCCAAGATTGATACAGTGTTAACCACTCTAGGTACACTTCCAGGCAGTTAACTTGGACTACTTGAATCAGTGCCTAAAGATGTTTACATTAAGGGTTTAAGGCTATGTATTTAAGGCCAATTTTGTGGGCTAATGTATTTGTGATATAGGCATGTAAAGGAGGATCCTAGAATTAGTTTTTCCCTTTACCATATGTGTATCTCTGCTGAATTTTCTTGGCTCTAAAAGTCCTCCATCAACCATGCATATATAAGGAAAAAGGAGAAAAATTTAGTTCACCATACTGGCAACAAATTTCAACCATTTTTGACCAAGGCAAAGTTAGGTCATCAATTACCAATCAAGTTTGACAAGAGCATCAGGTAGGTTAATAATTTAACCTATTACTTTGATTTTTCCTAACAGTCCCAAGTCTGTAGTATTTTGAGATAACTATTTTGCATTGCTTTAATAAACTTATCCATTGTAAATTAAAACAAATTTTTAGTAATGAAAAGCTTGTACATGGCCTTTTTATATGACCATAATCAACATGAACTTTATAGAGGCTTATGGGAGGATTTGCATCCTCTATCTCTTAATATTCATGATCCTTGGTGTGTTGTTGAGGATTTTGATAATGTACTTTTTCTGCAAGGAAGGACTATGATAATGAAATGTCTCCTTTTTATTTAAAGAATTTCAAGTAATATTCGGAAGGATGTAAGGTCACCAAATTGCCTAAGGAGGTTACTTATTGCACATGATCTGACTGGCCCAACAAAGGCCTTAGTATGTCCTCTAAGGATCTGTTTTTAAGGGGGAATGAGGAAGAGTGAAGGTGACTAAGGGAGAGTATTTACTCTCGTTCACTCTTGTTTAAGAGAGACGCTACGATAGCAAGAAGTTAGGGGTAGCACTTCCTCTCCTTTACTTCCCATTTCTTTGCTCCACAATTGGGTGTAAGGAGGACTAAGAAGGGGTAAGGTGCAGTATTTTACATATTACCCTCATAAACCAAAATATAATATATTTTGATAAATGCATCTATTTGGTGATGGCATATGTATCGTTTACATAATTTAGTTCTATTTATTTTGACTTATTCATGTTTACTCTTCCGTTTTAGAGTAAATAAGAGTAAGCTATTTGGTCTTACTCCTTCCTACTCTTATTTACTCTAATTCATCTACCTTACTCTACTCCTAAACATAATTTAGGATCTATAGATGCACTACAACTGTGCAGTTCATTTTCAGGCATAATTCTTGTAGTAGGCCATAATTTTTAGTTGTAAATTAACATGAGTAATTATGTATGTAGCCTAAATAATACTATACTATTAAGTTAACTCTATATATATATATATATATATATATATATTTATGTATGTGTGTGTATATATATATATATATATGTATGTATGTATGTATATGTATTATATATATATATATATATATAATATATATAGTATATATATATATATATATATATATATATATATATATATATATACATATATGCATATACATTTATATACATATATATACAAACATATATATATGTGTGTGTGTATTCTTATCTAATAATTATTCCCTTAGTGCCTTATAAAAGTTTTACTTTTTCATGTAAATATTTACAATGAAACCTTCAAATTGATTATCCCTCGTTTTATCACTGTTTACAGAAGGACTCATAAATTAGCTAATTATTTAGTTTATTCTTCAAATATTGTTATTAGTAAATTTCTCAATTACTTCTAAGTATTTAATTAGAAAACAATCCAAGTGATTTATTTCCTTAATATGGTTAGTTGTCATTTGCAATTTGCATAAATATTATTTGAATTAGATTATTATTCAAAATATGTATTCCTACATAGTTCATTAATATGTTCCTTATCATTTCTAATTTCATAAGTTCTTATTTATTTAAAATATACAAAATTAGTTTATATTTTTTAAAATGCCATCATCAAAAATAGGAATATATTTCAAAATGTATATTTTCTGTAATTTCTTATAATTACTAATATTCATTTGCCGAAAACTATTTATTTACCGAAATCCTTTAAAAGAAAGGGAAAAAGAAATGGGAAGAAAAGATGTGTATTCAATAGTAGCCATGTGAATGTCATATGACATCTCTCACTAGATGCACTCAACCTTAGTTATTACGTCCCAAGCTCACCAACACCATTCATGAACTGTACGCAACAAGCCACTTTGTTTTAGTATTACCATCCTTACCACCCACTTCCTTGGCTACCCTACGTATCCCTCAAACATCATAGAGGCCACTAGACCTGTTAGTTTGAGCAGGCATGTTATATTAGGGTCGAGTATATTTGGGTTTGGCTAAAATATAGGTTGGGTGTATTTTGGGTACAGGTAAAATACGGGCACGGGCGTATTTCGGTTTTGCAATTTTGGATTGATCCAACGGGTTTATAGTGCCTTTCTTATGAGTTATTTTTTTTTCAAAATCAAAAAATCGGCATATTAATTAATTGAAATTATGAGTATTTAATGAAAAAGCATAATAACTGTAAATTTTGAAAGAATATTAAAAATATTCAAACTTTTCAATATGGTATATGAAAGTCATAGATCAGCGGCCAAAGAATCACGCCCCGTTTGTGTTGGATGGGTTAACCCATATATTGAAATATGGTCAATAGTAGGTCAAGTCATTTATGAGACATTCCACTAGAGCATGTTAATGAGTGGGAACTACTTTGTGCACTAATAACTTATTTAATAATTTGATTTTTTCAACTAACCTACCAATGTCTAGTCAAGGTAAATTTTATTAATGGGTCGTCCTAAACCCGAACATAGTTGACATATTTCCTACCACTAGTATTAATGTTTAGGATCAATTAGAATGAAATCCAAATAAAAGTGAATTAGAGAAGTACAAGATTATTTTTTCCAACTATAACTGAAAAGATTATGACAAAGTAATTTAGTTAAAATGTGATTACACATATTTATTTCACTAAATATATAATGAAATGATTTACGCATATCTAATCCTTGTCTTCTTCTAAATTGATTTTTTCGTAGATTAGGCATGCATTTCACATAGTTTCACACCCATTGTTTGAAGTTTTTCATTTTATGTTGTGTATGATGTTATTTTAAGAGAATACAGTGGGGAAAGAAAAGGTACTATTGTTTAGTTCGTGAAGGGAAGCAATGGTTATATAACATCTCTTTAAACTATAATTAGTGACCATTGTATCATTGTTAAGGGGAACAAATTAGAGAGAAATAAAAAAAATCATGTTATAATCTTTGGGTCAAGCGAGTAGGCTCAGGTTTGCCTCACATTTGACCTACTATTTTTCAGGTTTTTCGCGTTCAGTTTATCTCATGTTGGAGTTGAAAAAATAGTGTTCAAAACCTAAAATTTCAGGTGGTTTCAGGTCGAGTTAGTTTTTTTCGGGTCTCAAGGCCACAAATGGAAGTGAGAGGTGGAAGAAGTTGGAGAATGACAAAGCTTGCTCATATAAATACCTGCACATATGCTGCCTACAACTTCAAGGCATCCATTCCTTTATTAGTTGCTAGGAAGGTGACAAAGTGCCCTAATGCTTGCCCATAACTTCTGAAAAGAAGCCTCTTATTTTCTTCATATCTATTGGGAAAAAGAAGCTATCATTGAAAACAGGTCAAATTGCTGGTATTGAAGCTACTTAATCGCTACGTAGTCGCCTGTTTAGCCCCTAAGCAAGCACAACCCGACCCTGTTTGCCACCCAAAAAATCCACCATGAAAGACCTATTTCCCCCCTTATTTTCACATTCCATCACTGCCCGTCGCAAAATAAGATTGCTGACTAATGGGGTCCGATGACTTGGTCTATGTCAAAACCCGAATCCACCACCAAAACCACTACTTAAAATCACCATCTCTCTATTTTCTCTCTCTCCTTAAGTTATGCCTTAAACTGTCAATTTGCAGTGATGTTGTTTATGACTACAACCACCTTAGGTCTCCACAAGCAACACTATCCTAACCTAATGCCCTCATGCTTTAAAACACTTCTCTCTCACACACTCTCTCTCTCTTTTCATCCCATTTTCTAATTGTTGTCGCAACTAATGTGACCGTTAGATTTTCTAATGAACTTTCCAGTAGAAGAATAAGAGCAGAACTATAAGCTTTTATAACAAGGATATCCTGATAGAGAACAATGCACCAAGGGTCCTCCTAAGTCTAACAAGGAAACTAAGGAGAGTCCAAGCCTAGAAAAGATGTAGGAGACCATAGCCATGGTCAAGCATTAGCTACAGCAGTAAAGCAAAGTTTAGTCCAGTTCAGCCAATTTCTGGCCGATGTTTGTGAACATGATCAGGCTCGATCATGTTGAAGAGGACACATTCTAATTCCCCTCACTTCTATTCTAACCTGTCTATGATCTAATAAAGTAGGTTTCATTATTTTGTGTGCTTAAGCGATAAGCCAATCCAGCTAGAATTCAAAATAGTGCATTGTGGACATGAATCCAATATAGGCTAGTTCTGGAGGGAAATTTAAAATCTTCTTAGCATGTATCTTTCACCTGTATTCAAACTTTGAAAATATGTCTAAATATTTATCAGATAGGCCTGCAAAAGGTGGTAGATAGCAGCCCTAAGACTTGCTCTTGTCTAGCTAAAGTTTGGAAGAAACACCCTTTAAACTAGTTTCTATTTTGCAGACCCAAAATGCTAATCAACTAGTCTAATCAAGTTGTAAGTGGCCTGAACTGCTAATTTAGGGAGTGTTTAATGTACTAGGATCATCCATTTATGTCTAGCTTAAATGACACCTCATCTATTCACTTTAGTAATTTAAATAGGTGTCACATTTATGCTAGTCTTAGTATAATATGTTTGTATGGTTTCTAGGCTGAAAGTATCTTAAGCATTGTATTAGCATCTCAGCCGTGGATTGTCAGACATAAGGTCATATGTAAAAGCTCTCTCCTTTTGTAATGCACTCAGATTATTCCCATTTCAATCCAAAAATTACACTTAGTCTACTCTTAAATTCCTAGTGCCTATCTCTCGAGTTAGTAGTTTAAGTACTGATACACTAGGTCATTTGAGTTTTTCTTAGTTGTGTTTATGCATTCAAGAAGCCCTGAAGTGACTACCCAAGTGAGCCTTAAGTGTGTTGTTTATATATCATTTGAAGATCACTTAATTTCCTAACTCTATCTTATATGTTTCTTCTTGTTTGAGTTCAGTTTAGCTTCTGATCTTAAGGAGGAGTAAGGCTAGGTACATCAAGTAGTATCAAAGCTTGATTACTTTCCTAGGACCTTCATCTAGCCAAAACACAACCCATTTAGACAAAACACATTTCTCATCCATAAAGAACCAATAGTTTGTCGTCTAGCCTCACTCCAGGACAAGTAGATAAGCAAATGCTCACGGAGAAGGATGAGCTTGAGGGATGGATCAAATGCCTTTAATATCATCTTGGGAAGCTCATAAGAGACACGAGTAGAAACCCGAGGAAATCTAGTAGCAATCATAGACATGATGACTTCATTTCTGCTGCTTCTAAGGGGGAGGATGAAGACAACCCCTTTGCCTCCTCTATTGATGCTTCTTCCAGGGGAAAGAAAGAGAAGACATCACATGAGACATGAAGGAGGGAGGGATGACTTCAAGGTTGATATCTCTAAGTTTGAGGGGCAGTTAGATTGCGACTTGTTCTTAGATTAGCTCTAAGCTATGGATGGATTCTTTGAATACAAGCAAGTCCCTGATAAGAAGAAAGTTAAGCCGGTTGCCTTGAGGCTGAGAACGAATCTGGTGGTCCAATGTGGTAGCTAAGAGGGTGAGGAAGAAGGAAGCTAGATGAAATCTTGGAGGAAGATGCGAGAGAAGTAGAAGAATAGTTTCTACCAGATCACTACCTTTAAGAAAACTTCCCTAAGTTCCAAAAGTTAAGGAAAGGAACCAAGAGTGTGGAAGAGTATACAAGAGAATTTGAGTAGCTATTACTCAAGTCTGATCTTAGAGAAGATGAAACGAAACCTTAGTCAGGTATTTGGTTGGGTTAGATGAGAAGACAACTAATGTGATTGGGTTGCATCCCTATACCACTCTGGATGACCTCAGTTCACTAGCTTACAAAGTTAAATTACAAAGGAAGGCCAAGGGAAAAGGGGAAATCAGCAAGTCATTAAATAGAATATATCCTTTTTAGAAACCACCTCAAAACTATCCAAGACTAAGCTAAACTCTACGAAATAGATACGTCTCACCTTCTGTCCCTAAAGCCCCAACCAAACCAACTCCTAAGCGTGTGGATGCTAGGGTATGGTTTAGGTGCCAAAGTTTGGGCCATAGAGTTTCTAAATGCCCAAATGAAAGGGTGGTGATCCTGCCTAAGTACTAATCTATTTCTAAGAACACGGATAAAGTAGAAGAAGAGGGGGACAAAGAGCTCTTCTTGACTGAAGAGTTGGAGGAGTATAAAGAGGGTCTAAATGAGGGGGAAATGCTATTGGTCAGGAGAGCCTTAAGTTCGTCAGCAGCCCCTAGGAATCAAGAATGAAGAGATGTAATCTTTCATAGTAGATGCACCATTGGAACGAAGGTATGCTCGCTAAATATAGATGAGGGTATATGTGTAGCTTCCAATGACCTTAGTTGACAAGCTTAAGCTCTCAACTATACCCTAACCATCTCTATTTACCTTCGAGTGGCTGAACCAAGGCAAAGGTATTCAAATATCTTCTAAGTGCTTGGTTTCATTATCCATTGCCATGGGGTATAAAGATGAGATTTGTTGTGATGAGATTACTATAGGTGCCTTCCATGTTCTCTTAGGTAGACCTTGGTTGTTTCACAGAGGGGCTTTACATGATGGTAGTTAAACACCTATACTTTCACCAAAGATCATAGAAAGATTACCCTCACTCCCCTTGAGCTTTTACAAATTCAAAAGCCCAAAGGTTATATCCAACCTGATGTCTTTCTTATAACCGTACTCAGATCCCAGCAGCATGAATTTAAGTTAGCTTAAGAGTTAAACCATTTGAACCTTGAGCTTGAAACCACCACTTTCACAGTCCATCCTCTATTACAACCTTTACTGCTTGAGTATAGGCATGCCTTCCTCACTGAAATCCTTCCTAGTTTACCATCTAAAAGATAAATTAAACACAATATTGATCTAGTTCCTAGTTCAGTACTCTATAATAAATCTGCTTATAAAATGAACCGCCAAGAGACAAATGAGATCCAAAGGTTGTGGGAGTTATTAGCCTAGGGGATAATTAGAGAAAGTCTAAGTCCTTGTACTATGCCAGCCATGTTAATACCTAAGAAGGATAAGAGTATAAGAATATGTGTGAACACCAGGTCCATAACCAAGGTCACCATCAAGTGCAGTAATGCACCTTTAAGTCCTTAAAGATGAAGAAAAAATAAGGGATCTCAAGTAATGAAGAGAAAAGAGAGAGGGGGGGAGAGACAGCGGGAGAGAGAGATCACAGTTTGTTTGCAGATAATCAAGAAAGACGTACAACTAAGGATCTTCGATAAAGTACCACCACCAAGATGCTTAGAGCTTAACTTTTAGATCCAATGAGATACAATATTAGCACTTAAAAGATTCTAAAAGTCTCTTAATCACCAGTCTAGTGAGCTAAACTTGAGAGAAGCATGAGAGGAAAGTTTGAAGGAGTTCAAACTCAAGCTTGCTATTACTCACAACTTTAAGACTACAAGAGTCAATAAGGGTAATAAAACTATTCCCAAGCTACCTCATATGTCCAAACCAACGTAGGGAACAACAATGCAACTTGCTTAATCTAAGTACAATTCAAAGCTTAAAGCTTGATAGCACATTAGTCTTAAGTCTAACTTAAAATAGGTGTCATAATCTAATGAAATATGATTAGCACTCTCCTTCTAACTCACTTGAGCTTTTGACAAGTGGCTTATACTCTTGAATAGCAAGAAATAGGTGCTAACCTGGTTAGATAATAGCTAAGATACCAAACAGCTCAAACCAGGTCAAATGGTATTTCTTGTGCTTTATGGCTGGATTAGAGCAAGCCCTTTGGAAAAAAGCACCAAAATTTAGGGGGTAATGACGAATATTACGACACATTTTGAAGCTAAAAGATCCCACAAATCAGTTGATTAAGGAGCTCAACCACTCATCACTTTTCTGCTCATGTGCTATTAGAAGCAAGTCTAGAGCAGTTGGCTTTAGAGCTTAATTTGACTAATCACATGAACTCCAAATGTCTTCAAACTTGATTTTCTGGATTCTTAACTTCTTAAGCTTTCATATGGTGTAAGAATTAACTCCCCCCTTCCTAGAACTTAACATATAAGGCAACAAAGTTCAGCCTTTTCTTGGGCTAAACTAGAATGTGTGACTGTTTGAATCTCTTTGATAAGCTATGCAATGGCCTTAATATCTTTGGTATTTAGATTGCTTGGGTGACCAAGATCAAGCTCCTGTATTTGCTCACCCTTGGGTACATCATCCTCCCCTTATTAGAGAGAATTTGCCCTTAAATTCTCTAGGTGATCATCACCAAAGTAAGGCTCAAGATCTACCACATTAAAAGTGTATGAAACTCTATATTCCCTTTTGAGATCTATCTTATATGCATTGTCATTTACTTTCTTAAGCACGTCAAATGGGCCATTAGTCCTAGGCATTAACTTAGATTTCCTTTTAGAAAGAAACCTCTCTTTCGTAAGGTGTACCTATACTAGATCACCCAGCTTAGACAAAGCTTGTTTGCATGCTTGTTTGCTTGACTATGATAGCATTCATTTGCCTTCTCAATTTCAACTTGGATCCATTATTGGTGCCCTTGAATCTCCTTTATTCTCTTACCACCTTCGGTTTTCTTCTTCTCTTATTGGTGAAGAGGTAAAAGATCAAGAGGACCAAGAGGGTTTTGCCCATAAACTACCTTGAATGAGGACTCATTCGTAGTTCCACTAAGGGCACGATTGTAGGAAAACTCAGCGTAGGGAAGAAGCCAATCTGAAGCTCTCAAATTCTTCTTGACTAGGACCCTTAGCATAGTTCCTAGAGTATGATTCACTACTTCAATTTGGCCATTCATTTGGGGGTGGTAAGTTGTGCTAAACTTCACCTTAGTGCCAATTTCCTCTACAACCTAATCCAAAAACGACTAAAGACAATATATTCTAGATTAGACATAATGGAAAAAGGATGCCATGTAGTCTCACCACCTCTTTGAAATAAAGATCGGCCATATGGGATATATCATTTGCCTTGTGGCATGAGATGAAGTGTGCCATCTTCGAGAACGCATCCGCCACCACCAAGATGGAGCCTTTGTTCTGTTGCATTCTTAGAAGGCCTAGCACAAAGTTTATGCTAACATCCAACCAGGGTCCTCAAGGCATAGGTAGTGGAGTGCACAAGCCGTGAGGGAGGGAATGGATTGTTGAGCAAAAATTTAATAAAAATAAATAATATGGACAACATGACTTTTCAACGTATAAAAATGTACATCGGTTTATTTTGCGTACGACCCTATTCAAGAAGATATACCTCGTTAATTACATCTCCCTCTCGAGGAGGCCACCTTTTGATTCCAACTCATTCTATTTTTTATTTTCTTTCTTGGTTTCATTTTTTATATATAATTTGGGTCTATAATTAACATATTTTTAATGTCGAATTGCCCGTATTCAAAACTTAATTGCATCATATAGTGGTTGTATAGGTACCTTGTAGAAAGGGTACTAAACGTATACATTCTTCATATACAGGCTGTTGAATATATTTAGTTTTGATGATAACAAATCCAAGAGTAACATATTTATCTAAGTAATGTTGTTCCAAACAAGCTCTCCAAACAGGGCCTAATACACCGTTGTTCCTACACCGCTGTTTGTGATATTTTATTAACCTGGTGGCTAAATGTTGAGAACAAATCTTAGGAACAGGTTCCGAGCTTCAGTAACACAAGATCAGCAAACAACACATGGTTTAAGTCTTGAGGAACATTCAGCTACACAAGATCACCCAAGGAATCAAGGTGACTAAGGTGTTTTGGAGCAGCATATTCACGCTTGACAAGACAACTAATTCTTACAAGGAGTCTTGGCTAATTTAGTTTTTATCTTTTAGACTCTTGTTAATATGCCAATCTTGAAAGTATCATTTTCAGCACTTCTTAAAAACGGTTTTCGAAAAGTTGCTTTGTGACACCATTTCCAAACAACCCTGCAAACAGGGTGCCTAGGGTGTTCTCAAAAACTACAGCAGCTACATCAGTCTTATCTGGAAATTTGCTTCGGTTGGCTGCCAGATCTAAAAGGATTTGTTTTGAATTTGGAAAAAAATTGCAAAATCGTTTTTGCTAAAGATTTCTCGAGAAAGATTCTTATCCCTTATTTTTAGGTCTTGATTGAATTTGGGATAAATCAAGATTTTATTCTTTTCAAGCTAGATTACTCGGCCAAGATATTTTAAGAAAATCTTCTCTCCTCTCTTAGCCGTTGGAAATCTTTGGTGAATCTTCTAAGCGACTAAAAAAAGAGGATTTTCCCTATCTTTTGAAAAGAATAGCCATTGGGTTGTGCGTTTAAGTATTAAAATTCTCTCTCCCATTTGACAATCCGGTTTTTATAAAGAAGTAAGAGATTCTTAGAGCTGAATTTCAAAGAGAAAAACCGTGAGAAGATTGTGCTTAACTGAGCTTTCAATTTCTTGGCATAATAGGACTTCATTGTACCTTACATCTGCTTAAGTCAGAAGCACCCCAGTAAGGTGTTTTGTACCCCTGTTCTCAGAACAGAAAGTGAGTGAGTGTGTCCTCAGTCGTGTGGACTTTGGACGTGTCCTATCTGGTGAGATTGGACGTGGTGTAACCTGTCTTAGGGAAGAAGGTTACGTGGGTTACAAGTTGTAACAAGGAGTGTTGCTTTTGTAACGTTTTCAGCCCGTTAGTGAAGTGGTTAAATCCTACACGAGGTAGGTCGTGGTTTTTCACACCTCAGTTGGGCTAGAGGTGTTTTCCACGTAAAAATTGTGTGTGCTTTATTTCCGCATTTATTACTTTGAATTTCGCTACTGAATCAATTGAGAACAACCGCTACAAACAAGGCGTAAGGTTGTTTGTGATTTACAAATAATCTCTGCAATCAAGTGCTACGGTTGTTTGTCAGTTATTAGGCGAAAATCGACCACCACAATTCACCCCCTCTTGTGGTTGTGTACTCTTGGAATTCAACAAGTGGTATCAGAGCGGGTTCTCTCAAAAGGGCTAACACCTTGAGAGATTCTGAAGATGAGTACACCACAAGGAATCCTTGAAGGGCAATCCATTACTCGTCCACCCTATTTCAACGGCCAACATTATAGTTGGTGGAAGAATAGGATGGAGAACTATATTCAGGCAGAAGATTATGAATTATGGATGCTCATCAAGAACGGGCCCCTTGTTCCCACCAAGGTGCTTGAAGATGGTAAGAAGGTTCCCAAGGAACCCATAGAGTTTGATGGTGAAGACTATAAGAAAATGGAAAAGAATGCCAAGGCCAAGAAGCTATTATATTTTGGCCTAGGTCCAGATGAATATACACGTATCTCGAAGTGTGAGTCAGCTCAGGAGATATGGAATGCCCTCCAAGTAGCTCATGAAGGAACAAGTCAAGTCAAACAATCACGCATTGAGCTACTTATGAGGCAATATGAGTTGTTTGATATGGGTGATCGTGAGAACGTGATGGATATGTACACACGCTTCACCCACATAACAAACGAGCTAAAATCCCTGGGAAAATCCTTCACCACAGAAGAGCTGGTGAGGAAGATTCTAAGGATTTTGCCTCGGTCTTGGGAAGCGAAGGTGACAGCCATCCAAGAAGCTAAAGACATGAACAAGATCACCCTCGACGAGTTGATTGGCAATCTTCAAACCTATGAACTCAGAAAGAACTCACAACAAAAAGAGGAGCAGAAGAAGGATCGTGGGCTTGCCTTGAAAGCACAAGAGGATGATGACTCTGACCTTGAGGATGAAGAGATGGCCTTAATGACAAGAAAGTTCAAGAAATTCTTCAAAAAGGTCAAAGAAAACAGCAAAAGAAAAGACTTCAGTAAGTCCAGAAACACCCCCCGAGAACAGTTCACAGGGTGTTTCAAGTGTGGCAAACCAGATCACATTGTGAAGAACTGTCCACTACTTCGAGAAGAGCAAGAGCAAGAACACCCCAGGAAACAAGGTAGAAAACAAGCTGCAAGCAGTTCTGGGAGATGATTCTCGAAGGCTATGCTTGCTGCCTGGGGAGATTCCTCTGAGGATGAAGGTGAGTCTGAAACTGATGAAGGTGCTGTAGCTCTCATGGCACAAAGTGACACGGATTCAGATGATGAATCAACAAACAGTCTTACTAATCTCAAGAACAAGGTACGTGGTCTCAATAAAGCAACTCTCGAAGAACTTTTGTATACCTTGATGGATACTTGTGCTGAATTGAAACGAGATGTCCGAGACCTAGAACTAGAAAATGAGATCCTTAAAAATGAAAAACTGGGCTTACATGAAAATATTAATACGCTCAAAGAAAACCTCTTTATAAAAGAAGGAGATTATTCTCGAATGGAGGAAAAACTCTTTGAGGTGGAAGGAATGGTTGAGTCCTTACTCAGGGAGAACAAAGGTTTGCATGCTAATAAAGAAAAACTGGAAACCGAGCTTATCACAACCAAGCACTGGAACAAGTCCTCACAAGCCCTTGATTGGTTAAACACTCACCACAGTCGAAACAAAAAGGGACTTGGATATAAGCCTAAATGAACAGTTTACCCAATTCATAGAAAGCATGTGGGATTACCTGAAAACATTGTTTGCCTTCATTGTGGTAAAACTGGTCACTATCGATATTCATGTCCTCTGAGAAGGTATGTCATTAAAAAAATGAAAGGTATGTGAAACAAATCTGCATTAGAAAAGATGAGCTTTACTTGTCTAAAAGAATGGGACCCAAGTGGATCTGGGTTCCCAAAACTAACCTGTGATTTGTTTTGCAGGCTGAAGTAAGAGAGAACAACCCCACAAATAACCCAGCAAACAGGGTAAGAAACACCCTGTCAAACAGATCAGAAAACAACCTTGAAAACAGGCAGCTGTGGTATGTTGATAGTGGGTGTTCGCGGCATATGACTGGAGAAAAATCAAACTTTCTCTCACTTACAGCTTCAACCGGTGGGAGCGTGGCTTTTGGCAACGGCAAGTCTGGGACAATTGTCGGTGTAGGTAGCATTGGTAAAACTCTCTCCCACTCAATTGATAATGTGCACTTAGTTGATGGTTTAAAGCATAATTTACTAAGTGTGTCCCAACTGTGTGACAAGAACAACCTAGTGGTGTTCTCACGAACACATTGCTTGGTTGTCAATGTCAACACAGGAGATGTCGTATTAAGGGGGAAGCGACACAAAAATGTTTACAAAGTATGTATTTCCACTCTTCCCAAAACAACCTGACTTGTTTGAGTGCTGTGAATGATGACATAATGCTCTGGCACAAGAGACTAGGTCATGCAAGCCTTACTCTTTTAAACAAACTTGTTTCAAAAGACCTGGTTATTGGACTACCTTCCATCAAATTTAATGATGACAAGGTATGTGAAGCTTGTGCAAAAGGCAAACAAGTCAGATCTTCTTTTAAATCGAAAAAATATGTAAGCACTACCCGACCTCTAGAATTATTACACATTGATTTGTGTGGTCCCATGAGGATAACTAGTAGAGGTGGGAAAAAGTATGTGCTTGTTGTAGTGGATGATTACTCTCGATTTACTTAGACCTTGTTTTTGGCATCCAAAGATGAAACCTTTGAGAATTTTATTGCCTTTCTCAAAAAGGTTGAAAAGAGAGTAGGACACTCCTTAATTAGCTTGAGATCTGATCATGGAACTGAGTTTGAAAATGCAAGTTTTATCAACTATTGTAATGAACATGGTGTTGATCATAACTTCTCAGCTCCAAGAACACCCCAACAAAATGGGGTGGTTGAGCGCAAAAATCGCACCCTGGAAGACATGACCAGAACAATGCTTATTGCTAGTGGTCTTCCTAGGTATTTCTGGGCAGAAGCATTGAACACCTCATGTTACATTATAAATAGATGCATGATCAGACCCATTTTGAACAAAACTCCTTATGAACTTTTCAAGGGCAGAAAACCCAATATTACGCACCTAAGAACATTTGGCTGTAGGTGTTTTGTGCATAATAATGGGAAGGATGCCTTAGGAAAGTTTGACCCTAGGAGTGATGAGGCAATATTTCTTAGCTATTCTTCTCACAACAAGGCATACAAAGTCTTTAACAAAAGGACCTTGTGTGTTGAGGAAAGTGTGCATGTGCTTTTTGATGAATCTAACTTGTTGAGTGAGAATGATGAACAGGAAGATGAACTTGAAGTAGGTCTTGTTCGAAAAGAAGTGTTGCTCCAAGATAAACGAGGTAAGAACACCATGGAGAAAACAACTCCTGAAGGTGTTCCTCAGAACAGCAGGCAAGGTGAACACCAAACAGGGGGAAACACCGTTGAACCCTGTTCGGGACCATGTTCTTCAGGAACAGGCTTACAAACAGGTGCAGAAACAGGCTCAGGAGATGATCGTAAGCTTGATATTACGACTAGAGTAGAGCATGGGTCTGTGGATCCTCTTACTCCACGACCATGGAAGTACCATAGTTCGCACCCCCTTGATCAAATTCTATCTGATATTAACAGTGGAGTGCAAACTAGGTCTAAGCTTAAGAATTTCTGTGCTTTCTATGCTTTTCTCTCTAATATTGAGCCAAAGAGTGTGAATGAAGCTCTTGCAGATTCAGATTGGGTCACGGCAATGCAAGAAGAGCTCCATCAATTTGAAAGAAACAAAGTATGGCACCTTGTACCTAAACCTGCAGAGAGAACAATCATTGGAACCAAGTGGGTGTTCCGAAACAAACTGGATGAGTCAGGAACAGTCACTAGGAACAAGGCACGGCTGGTTGTTCAAGGGTATAATCAAGAAGAAGGGATCGATTATGAAGAAACCTTTACACCAGTTGCTAGAATTGAGGCTATTCGAATCTTAATAGCCTTTGCAGCTCATATGGAAATCAAGCTATATCAAATGGACGTGAAAAGTGCATTCCTCAACGGATACCTTAAAGAAGAGGTGTATGTCAAACAACCCCCTGGTTTTGAAAACAGTGAATTTCCTAACCATGTTTTCAAACTTGACAAAGCTCTTTATGGTCTAAAACAAGCTCCTAGAGCTTGGTACGAACGGTTGTCAAGTTTTTTAATTGAAAATGATTTTAGAAGAGGCAAGGTAGACAATACCTTGTTTCTAAAATCTAAGGGGGAACATTTATTGATTGTCCAAATATATGTTGATGACATTATATTTGGTGCAACTCATCATGATTTATGCAATGAATTTTCAAATATGATGAGGAGTGAGTTTGAGATGAGCATGATGGGTGAGCTTAACTTTTTTCTTAGGCTTACAAATCAAGCAAACTCCAAACGGCACCATGATCCATCAACAAAAGTATATCAAGGAGCTACTTAAGCGTTTTGGGATGGAGTTAGCCAAACCCGTAGACACTCCTATTTCTCCTTCAACCAGGTTGGTTATGGATGATGGGAGTCCCTCAGTTGAGGAGAAACTCTATAGGGGCATGATTGGGTCACTCCTATACCTAACCGCTAGTAGACCAGATATTGTTTTTAGTGTTGGTTTATGTGCCCGTTTTCAGTCTAATCCTAAGGAAACTCATCTTAAGGCTATGAAACGGATACTAAGATATTTGAAACATACACCCAATTTAGCCTTATGGTATCCTAGAGGTTGCAATTTTGATCTTGTTGGATATGCTGATGCTGACTATGCTGGATTCCTAGTTGATAGAAAGAGTACCTCAGGTATGGCTCACTTTCTTGGACCTTGTTTGGTATCTTGGGCTACCAAGAAGCAACATTCAGTTGCCATGTCCACAGCAGAAGCTGAATATGTTGCAGCAGCTTCATGTTGTGCTCAACTGTTGTGGATAAGGCAACAGCTTAAGAACTTTTGTGTTGACATTGGATGCATTCCTATTTTTTGTGATAACACAAGTGCAATTAACATTGCCAAAAATCCATGTCAACATAAAAGAACAAAGCATATTGACATTCGACATCATTTCTTGAGAGATAATGTTGAAAAGGGTTTAATCTCTATGAATTTTTGCACAACGGAAAATCAAATTGCTGATATATTCACTAAGGCACTAGCTAGAGATCAATTTGAGAGAAATAGACTGGAACTAGGGTTGGTGAGAACACCCTGAGATACCTGTTTCCAGAACATGAACTGGGTTTGGTAAGATCAACCTTTACACCCTGTTCTCTCCTCCTGTTTGCAAATCTTATTAACAACGGATGTGATTGCATACACTCGAATTGCGTGTATTTTGTCTCTACTTATCCGCTTAGTGCAGCATAAGGGGATGTACTGGAGCCGCCTTAGTCCAATTAAGATCAGACGGCAAAGAACAGGCATAACGAAGAGAACAGGTACGCCCCTTGGTTGCACGATGTGTTTTCTTTCTTTCCCAAGGCACAAGCTTTTAATGCTCACACCCGTTGCAAACTGAGAAATCTTCTAAAGATTTTAGGTGCTCTCTCTCTCTCTCTCTTTATATGCCCTGTTCTCAGTTCTGCCGTTCATCTCGCACACAAGTAAAACCTGAAAACCCTGCAACAACCTTAAACCCTAATCTCTCTCTTCTAGCAACAATGGCTCCCAACAACTCCTCTCAATCAAAAGCCCTCGTTCTTGCGTCCTCAATCCCTGCTCTCCCTCGCCCAATCCTGTACAAGCCTTTCAAATTCCTGAAAAGCTTGTCCCTACAATCAGTGGGAATGGGGATGGATGATATTCCCTTCGAGTGTGGAAGGGAAATTGTGTTCCTTGTAGGGACAATTGCTTGTCCCATTAAAGTCGAGTCAGAGGGTACACTATCGGGGTCTCAAGACCAACTCTTAGAAACCCCTGAAGGGTTTAATTTTGAGCCCTGTTCTTCTGGGTTGTTTCCTGACACAGCGATAGAAACAGGGGCTGCCTCTGTCGAAGGTGTGTATGTGGAGGATCTGACTGTCGACTTCCAAGGGAAGTCGAATGAGACATCAGAGGAGAGTTTAGAGAAGGATTCTCTCTCTGAGGCTGAAAACCCCACTCCGGTCGCTCAAACTGGAGAGAAAAGGAAAAGGGTGAAAATAGTGGCCAGGTGTAGCATAACGCCAAGAACAAGGCCACAACCACGGTCTCAGCCCTCTCAAACTCCCTCTTCTCCACAATCCTCCAAGCCTTCTCGCAAATCTGCGAGAATAGCTTTTCAATCCTCTCACCGTATCTCCAAACCCTCTGCTCCTGTCATCGAGGAGATTTCCTCCTCTTCTACCGAGGGGTTCTCGAGTTCTGACTTTGAGAACACCACCTTCAAATAGGGGACACCGTTGTTCTCCGAGTCCTCTGAAGAACAAGCCCCTCCAAAATCAACCACTAAACCTGCTGTGAAGCCCTGTCCTGTAAAAACACCCCACAAGCGAAAGCCCAAAACAGCCCCCCTACCAGAAGCTACCACCTCTGTTCTTGCCCCCAAATGCCCAAAGCAGTTCACTCCCTCTCCTATGTCTGACAAACATGCGCAGTCGCTTAAGCGCAATGTCGTCAGGGGGAAGGTAGTGAACGTAAGCGTTTTCAAGGAACCGGGTCTGGGGGTGTTCCTGACCAAGTTGCGCGCTCAAGGCTGGCTCGACTTGTTTGCAAACACCCAGCTGGGGTGTTCTGTGCCTGAGTTGGCTGAGTTTTACGCCAACTGCAGTGTCACTGAAGGGGTGGTGACTAGTTTTGTGAATGGGCAACGCATTAAGGTTGATGCGCCCACACTTGGGAAAATTTTGGGAGTACCCTCCCAAGGCTTTGACGTGTATGTGAGGGAAGACAAAACAGCCCTAGAAACAGCCAGGCTCCTAGAGGTGTCCCAACGCCTCAGTCAAAAACAGGGCCTGAGAACACCCCTCTCTGTTAAGAAGGGTGAAATGACCTCCCTACACCAACTATTGTTTATGTTCACTATCAAGAACATAATTCCGCGAGGTCAACGGCGAAACTCAGCTGATGCCCTCGATCAATGCCTGGTGGACTTACTGGATCGGGAGGAACCAATCAACCTCCCTGCAATCATGATTCGCCACATAGGACGAATTGCGAACACCACCCGGGCCCATGATCTTGGATATGGGTTTCTGCTGACAAGGGTGTTTGAGCACCTTGGGATAGTGCTCACACGGCGAGTGGAGGCCCAAGTTGTTGATGAGATTGGGATTGACACTCTGCTCGGGTGTGGCTATGAGGTTGGCGAAGGGTCAGTCTCCAAACAGGGTCGTCGACCACCTCGACCACCTGTTTCTGGGCAACCTTCCATCAAACTTGAGGCTATTTTTGAGGACAATGCTTGCCTCAAGGATGAGCTCTCAGCTGTCAAGGCTGCTCTTGCTGAGGAGCAAGCCCTCTCCGCCAAACGCCATGAGGAATTACTTGCCCTTCTCTCCACTCTTGCCCCCAGCATTCCTCCTCTGCAAACGAGACCACCCCCTGCAACCTGATTCTCTAGGCTGTTCTCTTGTCTCCTCCCATCTTCGTTTTTGGCATTGTACTGTTTTTAATGCAATATCTCCTTAATGATGCTTCTTGCACCTTATGCTCTATATTTCTTTTCTTGCATTCATACTGTTGGTTATGCTTTTTAATGATGCCAAAAGGGGGAATAAGACCATATGAATAAAACCATATGACGTGCTCTATGACCTAGCACCTAGAGGATCCCTATCAGCATTATTAAACGTTGTTAAGCTTTTTAATTTTGTCAATATGGTCACTTGGTTTGTCATCATCAAAAAGGGGAATTTGTTGAATATATTTAGTTTTGATGATAACAAATCCAAGAGTAACATATTTGTCTAAGTAATGTTGTTCCAAACAAGCTCTCCAAATAGGGCCTAATACACCGTTGTTCCTACACCGCTGTTTGTGATATTTTATTAACCTGGTGGCTAAATGTTGAGAACAAGTCATAGGAACAGGTTCTGAGCTTTAGTGACACAAGATTAGCAAACAACACATGGTTTAAGTCTTGAGGAACATTCAGCTACACAAGATCACCCAAGGAATCAAGGTGACCTAGGTGTTTTGGAGCAGCATATTCACTCTTGACAAGACAACTAATTCTTACAAGGAGTCTTGGTTAATTTAATTTTTATCTTTTTGACTCTTGTTAATATGCCAATCTTGGAAGTATCATTTTTAGCACTTCTTAAAAACGGTTTTCGAAAAGTTGCTTTGGGACACCATTTCTAAACAACCCTGCAAACAGGGTGCCTAGGGTGTTCTCAAAAACTACAACAGCTACATCAGTCTTATCTGAAAATTTGCTTCGGTTGGCTGCCAGATCTAAAAAGATTTGTTTTGAATTTGAAAAAAAAAAATTGCAAAACCGTTTTTGCTAAAGATTTCTCTTGAAAGATTCTTATCCCTTATTTTTAGGTCTTGATTGAATTTGGGATAAATCAAGATTTTATCCTTTTCAAGCTAGATTACTCGGCCAAGATATTTTAAGAAAATCTTCTCTCCTCTCTTAGCCGTTGGAAATCTTTGGTGAATCTTCTAAGCGACTAAAAATAGAGGATTTTCCCTATCTTTTGAAAAGAATAGCCGTTGGGTTGTGCGTTTAAATATTGAAATTCTCTCTCCCATTTGACAATCCGGTTTTTACAAAGAAGTAAGAGATTCTTAAAGCTGAATTTCAAAGAGAAAAACCGTGAGAAGATTGTGCTTAACTGAGCTTTCAATTTCTTGGCATAATAGGACTTCATTGTACCTTACATCTGCTTAAGTCAGAAGCACCCCAGTAAGGTGTTTTGTACCCCTATTCTCAGAACAGAAAGTGAGTGAGTGTGTCCTCAGTCGTGTGGACTTTGGACGTGTCCTATCTGGTGAGATTGGACGTGGTGTAACCTGTCTTAGAGAAGAAGGTTACGTGGGTTACAAGTTGTAACAAGGAGTGTTGCTTTTGTAACGTTTTCAGCCCGTTAGTGAAGTGGTTAAATCCTACACGAGGTAGGTCGTGGTTTTTCACACCTCAGTTGGGCTAGAGGTGTTTTCCACGTAAAAATTGTGTGTGCTTTATTTCCGCATTTATTACTTTGAATTTCGCTACTGAATCAATTGAGAACAACCGCTACAAACAAGGCGTAAGGTTGTTTGTGATTTATAAACAATCTCTGCAATCAAGTGCTACGGTTGTTTGTCAGTTATTAGGCGAAAATCGACCACCACAATTCACCCCCCTCTTGTGGTTGTGTACTCTTGGAATTCAACACAGGCTAAGACACAGGTAATTTTATTTAGTTTGAAAATTTGGGTTGCGCTCACTTTTTGTCGTGAACTACCTACATACTTTTTTTATAGGATGAAATCAGCTGTAGTTCATTAATATAATTTTGATTTAAGTTCGATTTTATTTTGGTTGCATAATTTAATTTGATTTGGGGTTTTGGATTTTATTGATATGGGCTAAATAAATAGCCATATTTTGATTTAATTTTTGACGTTGGTAGTTATTTCATAATATATTTTTTTAGCCATCTCATAATAATTTTTTTATTTGCCGACTTAGCTCTTCATGGGGTCGGTCCATTTATTTTTTTTATATTTTTCCTTTGACTTGGGACAGCACCCGTAAAATCTTTTGTGGGCTTCTGATACGTTCTTATCGATATCCAATCGGCGTAATTCTGAACCCAAAATTTGTTTTCCTCTTGAACAACGAAGAGAGGGTGTAATTTCACAAGAAAAATTTGCATTTTGGGGAGCTTGGTTTCTGATTTGTTCAGGTCACTAATATATGACCTTAGATCCCCAAATTCTAAATTACGCCTTTGTGAAAGGAGGGGGGAAGATAATAAGACTTTTGGGTTCATTTCATGGAGTTCGAATTTGATTGAATTGGATTTATTTCTTTATTTGAGCTTGGGCTTTTTTTTTGTTTTTTAATTGGGACAAGTTAGATGCAACCAACTTGAAGAGTTAACTTGATGTGAAATTGAAGGGTTTTTTTTTAATGATCAATTTATAATTATTTGAACTCCGGGGCATTTGGATTCGATTTGCGCTTGACGTAGTACGAGAAGAAAAAGTTAACTTATATGCCTCAAATGGCATACAGCTTTTTGAGTTCTATGCATCTTGTTTTTTTCTTTTTTCTTTTTTTTGCAAACCTAGAGTTACTTTGCAAAAGAGGAATCAAAATTTGATAAAAAACCTAGGTGTGCTTATGCCACAGATATTTGCTCCCAAAGGATATGTCCCCCTTGTTTCACTCCACAATAATCAACAAAGCCAAACCCCCCACCCCTTTTCTGTAAGGTAATGCATTAATGGCTAATGATCCAAGGATTGATACTGTTGTTACTATTTTTTATTATTTGATAGGAACTAAACATAAACCCCATTATACAATAATACCCTAAAGTCCTTTGTAATCTTATCCTTTTTAACAAATTGATTCACTTTTGATTTTATTTTGAGCAAAGTTATTAAATTCAAAGGAGTCTTAGAGTAAATCAAATTTATCCACTTGAAACAGAAATCTCAAGTTTATAAAGAGGCCATTCAGCTTTATGTTCTACTCTGTTTTATATCAAAATATGCCAAGAACGAAATTATCAGGCTTCTCTTCTATTTTGTCTCTCATACTTTAATAGCTACCATGTGAGCTGTAGATTTTTGTAGAGAATAATAGACCATATACTACCTTTGCGTACACTATTTTACCTCCTCCCTTTTTGTTTTGTTTTAAAAAAACTGAAGGACTTGTGAGGCTTGGTCCTGAATTATGCACAACAGGTTCTCTTATTTTGCTGGAACAGAGAAATCTCTTTCTCGATTTTTTTTTTTTTTTTGGCTGGGATTTCAGTATAAAGAAGAAAATATTTATGGCCAAAGACCCATGAATTCACTAGTTTAGCAAAAAGTCTCCATTTACGGGCCCGACAGGGCATTGGGATCCGATAGGATCTGTGGGATTTGTAGTTCCTGCGGGAACTATTAGTTTTGTAGTTCCTGCAGGAACTACTAGTTTTATGGTCTGACAAGACTAGCAATCCAGCATGATCTGAGTTAGCCATGGCTAACATGAACACTAGAAGGAGGTGACCTGGAGAGTTTGAGAAGATCAATATTAGTTTAACCCCCTAACTATTTCCTTACCTTTTAACTTCAATACATGGAACACGATGATGAGATTTTGTTGTTCCTGATCTTCTTCTTTCTCACAACTCCTACTTTGTTGTTTTTTTTTTTTTTTCCCCTATAATGCACGACTCCTTATTCTTGCTTTATGTGTTCTTCCTTTCTTCTTTGCTTTTTTCTTCCTTTTTTAACCCCCTTTTTTAAACCCAAGGCATTCTTTTTATCCTACTACTGAACGGTTACCATCAACCGTCATGTCATAGTAATGGGTGGGAACGGGAAGTTTGTGGGAGTTACTTGTTGATTTGGAAGTTTGCCAGCGAGACATAAGGAGGAAAAGTTGGCCTAATCTAATGTGACCTATGGGATGTCAACAACTCAAGTGTGACTTGCTCTTGTCATCTTCTTTCCTTGCCTCCTTTTTTTTAATTTTTAATTTTTTATACTAAAGAAAGCAACTAAAGAGTGCTCCAAGTGTTGTCAAATTCCAATCCCATGTGCCTTTGTTTTTTTTCTCATCTTTTTTTTTTGGGTAGTATAGACACATGACAACCAAAGAAAAGATAAGGTAAAAATAAAGGAAACAAAGGTAGGGATGATGCTTCATTGTTTTATGGTCTTGAGTTTCCCCCTAGATTTAATATCATTTTACACCTACAGAAGAATGACCCCCTTTTGTTTTAGCAAGTTCATATTAAATTGTGAGTGTCATATTTTTTTTAGAGAAACTCAAATATGCCAAAAAAATTCATGTTCAAATGGATTTTTGACATTCAACAAGTTAAGCACCTCTGGATAATGTCTTGAACATCTTTGAGCATGTGAGGCCAATAGTAATACTCCTTAGCCATCATGTAGGTCATGTCTTCACTAAAATGTCCCATCAAGGATCCTTCATGAACTTCCCTAAGAATGAGCTCACGGGTTCCACACTTAGGCACACACAATCTCGTTCCCTTGAAATGGAAACCTTCTTATACGAGGACTTCAGATGCTGAAACCTAAGTACACAAGAGTTGATTTGAAAAATAAGGAGATGTCTCCTTTACAATGCATCTGCACCTTGATTAAGCTTCCATGACTTGTGGTTATAACAAAGTGAAAAGATTGTAAGTATTCAATCCACTTGGTATGCATAGAGTTCAACTTATGTGGCCTTAGGATGTACTTGAGGGTCTCATGGTCTGAATGTAGGATGTAGTCATTGGTAATCACGCAATGAGTGTAATGCTCAAGAGTTCATATGATAGCAAAGAACTCTCTATTATTAGTTGAGTACCTCCTCCTTGACTCAGTTTCTCACTAAAGCAAGCAAGGGCTGTTCCTTCTTGCATTTAGACCGTACCTATGCCAACCTTAGAAGCATCACACTCTACTTCAAATACCTTATCAAAGCATGAAAGTGCTAGAATTGGCGTATAAGTGAGCTTGTTTTTGAGTTATTTAACAGACCTTTGAGCTTGTAGAGTCCAAATGAACTTAGTTCCCTTTAACACTGTGGCCATGGGGGTGCAATAGAGTTAAAGTAGTGTATGAACCTCCTATAAAAAGAAGCAAGGCCATAATAACACTTTACATCATACATGAAAGAGGGAATAGGCGATCACTTGATGGCATCAACTTTGCTTGGTTTGACTTGGATACCTTGGGCCAAGATTACATAACCTAAGAATACAACATAAAGAGTGAAGAATGAATACTTCTTGAGGTTCCCCTATAGCTATTCTTGTTCAAGAACTACCATCACTTGCTTCAGGTGCACAAATTGTTCCTCTTGGGTCTTACTAAACACTAATATGTCATCTAAAGATACAACCACAAAGTTCCTAAAAAATGGATTACATACTTGACTCATGAGCCTCATGAATGTGTTTAGGGAATTAGAGAGGACGAATGGCATGACCAACCACTTATAAAGCCAACCTTGGTCTTAAGAGTAGTCTTCTGCTCATCACCTTCCTGGATTTGAATTTGGTAGTACCCACTCCTTAGATCTATCTTAGAGAAGAACTTAGATGTGTGGAGTTCATCAAGCATATCCTCAAGTCTTAGTATGGGATTCCTATATTTGATGGTGATTTCGTTGATAGCTTGGCCATGCGCACACATTCTCATTGAACCATCCTTCTTAGGCACAAGAAGGCTGGGCATGACACAAGGACTCAGGCTCTCATGGACAAATCTCTTTGAAATGAGCTCCTTCACTTGTCTTTGAATCTTCAAGGTGTCATTAGGATTCATTACATGTAATAGCCCGACCCTAAATCATGTTTACTTATTTAATTAAACCATATTATTAATTTTTCACATTTATTCATCTTATTTAATCATCCCAGTTGGGAGAATTCATTTGGAGCTCTACTTTATAATTCGAGTTTCCTTGACCGAAAATCTTCTGAAAAATCGATAGTAGGCCTCGATATTTATGATGTAAAAGATTCAATTATTTTTCATAACATTACAAAAATTTAATTTTGAACTATGCAAAAATTTTATCGCAAGAGAGTGTTTTATTTCCAAGCCCAATTCATTGGGGCCCAATTTGAAGCCCAACAAGTTGGTATAATTAAATTAAGCTAATTACCATCATTTGTATTTAATTATGATTAGCAAAAGATATTTTTGGGGGCTTATAAATTTCAGCCAAGTGATTGAGATCACCTTTCAACCAAGTAAAAATCACAAAGCATCAAAGCCTTCACTTCTCTCCCTTCTTCCTCCTCCACGGCCCACCAGCCACCATCCCCTTTTTGCTACTGCCGCCAGTCAGCCACCACCCCAACCACCAGCAGCTATCCTCTCAACTCCCACAAACATCATACACCACCCCCATCTTCTTTTATTCAAGCTTGAAGTGAGGTAAACCTTAACCCAACTTTATTAAATTCTTGGTTTTATGTTGGTTTTGATCATGAATCGTGTTGTATTGATAGAATTGGATGCTAATTTAATGATTTATTGTGGTTGATTAAGTCTTGAAAGCAAGCAAAGATTGAGATCATACATGATCATGCAAGCTTGATGTGAAAATGATGAACTTCGAGTTCTTTAATTCAATGTTGTGATCTTTGGTATGAAAGATGGATTTAAAGTTGTTGGTAATCTTAATAAGTGATTTCAGAGGGAATTATGTGAAAAAGGGAGTTTATAATGTGGACAACAGGCTGTGAAAGACCCTGAAATAGGGGTCTGTTTGGGAAAAAACTAGAAATGCTTGGCATAACAAAAAATTATGATTTTTGGTGTAGTCATATCTTGATGCGTTAGATTTCAATAGGATTTGGAATTACTCAATTTTGAGTTGTGTGGACAAAGTTATGGCCACTTTACTGAAGACTGTGCAGAATACATCAAAACTAGGAGCAGTTTTGAGCAGTGGACTTTATGAAAAAACTGGTATTGATTGGCTCATTAAAAATTTGTGATTTTTGGTGTGTGGATAAATCAATGAGTTAGCTTTCACATGTATTTTGAATTGCCTTAATCCGAGTTTTGTTGAAAACGTTATGGTCATTTTGCTATGACTGCGCAGATTGAATTGAAATTGTGCACGTCTGTGTTCTACCCCAATTTTAGGAGCCGTACGATGTGAATCATGCTTTGTGTCATAAATAAAAGTTTTAGTGGACATTATGATCTTCTCCTATTAGGGTTTTACATCTTATTTGGAGGTTGGGAGTGAAAGATATGGATTTTCTAATGCAGACCATCAAACGGTAACATGAGTGAATACAGAAATCGTCACATTTGAAAATATTTTCAGAAGTTTCTATAAAATTATGGGTATTGCAAGAAAATTACAAAGTATAGTGAGTTCAACAAGTGTGATTATGTATAGAAGCTTACTTGGGTTGAAAACCAAGTTAAATGAGCATGAAAATGAAATTTGGGAAGTGAGCAGAGTAATGACTAAAAATCAGTGTCCATCGAACCAAGCTGGTGTTATTTGAGCTTTTATGAACCTCACAACACCTCTCCTGACATTAAGCCTTCTATTATTCATTACCCATTACAGAAACATCAGAAACCCATATTTCATTTATATCTATTAAAATCTTTTCATTATCACCTCAATCATTCCAATGTGATCTATTTTGTTTCAATTTGTTGTATTTCAAGTTCAATAACCCTAACTGATTTATTTTTCTGATCATCTTGGTGTAACTTGCCTTATATTGAATTATTAGAATTTTAGAAGTCTTTTTAAATAAATCAATTTCCGTCAAAGTTACAAATTATGTCAGTGAATATGGTTTACTAGCTACATTTACCTATAATTATATTTCTTAAATAGAAATGGGGCCTAGTCTATTATTTCCATTGTGCATAAGTATTATCAAGTGAAATATCATTTTAAAGACTTCAGGTACGTCTATTGCCTGTATCTTTAAAAATCAAAGTGTATTTTTCAACGTCATCATGTTTTGGTAAGTAAATCAATGAATTAGTTTACACAGTGATTTATCAGTTAATTAGTGACCCCTTCAATTATCATTTATAGGGCATTTGCCCTTCAGTTACCCACGCAGTTTCAGACCAGGTCTCCGATCGGCTTGGCAGGTGTACACCTATCCATAGATCGTAACAGTATTAAGGGGTTCACTATCAGATAATAACTAGCAATACAGTTTTATATTCATCTCATTTATTGTTTAAACTTAAAATGAATTACGAAGCGGGCCCAACCGGTGTTTCAATGATCATTTAACAATTCAGGAATGCAGGTACTGAGCTTCGGCTCACAGTTTAAAATGTTTTTCATATTTTGTTTTAGGCAAATGCTCAGAGAATTGCCCTCATGCTAGCAAAGCAGTGGAAGAGGATAAGTTGAGCGAGAAAATCTATATGAATTAGCGGTGATACAATATATGCATACTTTAAAGCTGTATTTTGAATTCCTCGATGTATGAGGATGTGGATTACATAGTGAATCATCTTACTATGGTTTACAAACCTTACATTGGTTAACACTCGATTGTGAATAGATGATCAAGTGTGAATGTGTATGGTTGAGGTTATACTTAACTATGTTATTCTAGGACACATACTTCAAACCTTGTCCTTTGGAATGGCGGTGACACCCCTATCATTGGATTTATCAGGTTGCAAATGAGTGATTTATTAAGGAGAATATGAATAGTGAAACATGTTTAATTTGGGGCGTTACATTATATATGGCAGCTTGCAGGGAAGAACAGCTCCGCGAATAATGTCTATGTGGTATTGAATGGTTCTTTGAGGAGGTAAATCAGATGGTATTTCTTCAGGAAAGACATGGGAAAACTTTATAAGAAGTTATGAGGCTAAGGGGTGAAGTGGGGTTTTAGTTTCTTCTTATGGTGGGGTGAAAAGGGATCATTTCTTTGAGGCTTTTGTACTCATGGTGCATGGCTAAGAGAGTAGGCTCCAAGAGAGAAAGAAGCATTTATTCCCTCTTGGGTTCTTTTTTGGTTTTGGGCTTTGCAATTTGGTGAGGGGCGAAGGGGGCAAGTGTGACCTTTTTGGCCATTCGTGAGCAGGGTGTAAGTGTTTTGCTAACCATCATGCATAACCCTAAGATTTTAGATTTATGTTTTGTAATTTTGATTATGATGTTGTTATTTTGATTTTGGATTTATGCAAGTAGCATTTAATTTCTCGATTTGCTGTTCATCTCTTTGATTAGTATTTTGGAAATGCTAGATTGTTTTGTCTAATCTTAGATGTTTATTATCTTGTAAGAAATTTGATCACTTTCTTACATGTTTTGGGTATTGGATGAAGAACTGAATGGTGAAATTCGATACTAGAAACCTAGGATTTGTCTCGATTGTGTGCAGTCTTATGAAAGTCACAACAATTGAGGAATCACAAATTTGATAATCGCATGCTTAATGAACCCAAACAAATCAACAGCCCTTAAGCAATGGTAATTGGTTAGATTTAGGCATTTCACTTCACCTTGAAAGAGGGTTGTGATACTTCAAATGTCAGTTTTGAAACAATCAATTGTGAGAAAACTACTTGCTTGATGCGTGGATTGGGAAGTTGCTTGATTTGCTTAATTCCGTGATTGTTTATTCGTTAGATTAGAAAGATGATTAGTTTAATTTCAATATTAAGTTTTAATTTACTTAACCTATCTTAAGGGCTGAATGCCTAAAATATTTACCTAGTCCTTGTGGGATATGACCTTAATTTACTACAATACTACCGTGTGCTTGGGCCCTATCAAGTTTTTACCGCCGTTGTCGGTTGGACTAGTGTCAAAAATTGGGTTTTTCTCAATAGGTTTGACTAAGTATTTTATTTTTCTTTAAAAAAACAAAAAAAATTAAAAACTAAAAATGAAAAAAATTTAAGGGAAAACAACAATGGCAATTTTTTATTTTTTCTAATTCGAGCATGAATTATTTTGGATGTATTTTAAGCATTTGCATGCTTTTCTTGCTCAATGTAGTTATGACAAGGATAAATGGGGAATTTTAGACATTGTTGATAAGGGTGTGAATAGTAAAACTCAAGCTCTTTTAGAGTGTTAGAGTTCTCTTGCTCAAGGCGTTGATTAGGCATGGTATATGCTTGGGATTCATTGAAATTTGAGGAGGCTAGTCTTATTTCTGGATATTTATTTGCTGATCCTTGTGCATTCTATTCTAGATCTTATTATGCCTCTTTTTAGTGTGACTTGTGGAATTCTTTTGACCATGAAGCTACTTCGTTCCTCATTATGCATGCTATGCTCAACCTGACTTTACATCACCCGTAGATAATATTGATGTTGTCTTAACCTTACCTGATTCGTGCTTCACTTTAGCTCAGTGCACGGGGCTTGAGGTAGGTGAACCTTTTGGGATAGTTGATAGGTTTGCTGTTGTTGCTGCATGGTTTGAGTCAGAAGATATTTTAGATGAGGTGTATAATCTAGATAAGACTCATTTGGAGGGGTCACGTGATGTGTTTATGCATAAGGAGTCTTGTAGCCTTGCTTGTTCTAATGTTCTCCCTAACCCCCTTGATTATTCCCATGTTTCACCTATTTGTTCATTACCCTCTCCTTCTAGCGAGTATTATATTGATACGCCCATTGATGATCCTATGATTTGTGATGCTAATGCTGACTTGGGCTATGAGGATAATATGTTTGATATGTTTGGTGGGAATGTTAATAATTATGTGTCCCTAGGTTACTTTAAAGGGTATGATCCCTCCATTAACCTTTATTGTGTATGCCTGGAGGACTTGCCTAGGAAAGTCATGTTGACTATATTTTTTAATTTTTCTGTGATTTTTTAATGACCATTGATAAGGTTAAGAGGATACCTGTTATCTTTGGTGTGATTTTGGTTATTGCCTCTTCTCTTGTATTTTCTAAATAGGGGTCCTAGGAGTTTGATAAGTTCCTGCGTGTTTTGACATCATCTAATTTGACGAGCCGTGTCTTAAAGTTGTGATGGAGTGACTGATACTCCATTTGTCGCGTTTGCTTGGGAGCCTTAGCTTAGATATACTCAGCACCTAACCTGGTTAGATTGTCATGTTCTGTTCCCTTTTCCTTCTCTTACTCTCTTTACTCTAAATAATAATGCTTTCCATATGCATGAGGGAAGGGTAGTTTCATGTTTTCCACTTAGCTCGCATACTAGTTAGAGTATGCAGTATTAGGTTTGCTTTCATTTGTAGAGGTGTGTAACATTTTTAGGTTTGCACTTCTGGGTGCATGTCAGGGCAGTGTGGATTGGTTTGAGATGCCCTCCAATGAGGTTTCTACTAGGCAAAATAGCTCTCACGAGCCTGAGCAACTTTTAATATGTAATTCTTTTTTGTGCTAAAATTTGTGAAGGCTTTGTGAATATTTCTTATTTTGACCTTGTCTTGTTTAAGAACTTTATTACCCCTTGAATTCTTCAGTAGTAATATTGGTGCATGATAGTTATTTTAGGAGCCATTGAGACTTTGGTAGATACCCAAGAGACTTTGAGCCTTATTTGGACTAATCACTATATTTAGTCTCGTTTTCATTCATGTGTAGCTCTTCTATGTTACATCTCTACAACTTTCCTATATTTTTCTTCAAGACCACATTCATATGTGTGTAGTTGATGATGTGATGGAGGCATTCTTTCTTCAGATATTTTAGTCACATAGCCAAATAGCCTATCCTTTGTATTGCATACTTATCCCTTTTCTAGCCCCTTTGAGCTATAATCCTATTCTTGTTGTGATTCCTTCATCTTTACCCTAGGCCAAACACATAGTCCTACCTTTAAGCCATGTCTATGAACCATGACTTCATCTATATAGTAGGTGGTTTTGGGGTATTTGAGTTTAAACTGGCTTCGGTATGTTGGTTTATTGAGGGGTTGATGAAATTAAGCGTTTAGGGTTGTTTCCCTCTTGTTTGGGTTGTGTAAATATGTACTAGGTTGTGAGTTGATAATTCATGATCCTATGCTTTTTCAAAAATTGATATTTTTATTTCATTTTAAAAAAAAGACGAAAAAAATCATGCTGAAAAAAAAAGAAAAAAATAGAAAACAAATAAACAAATAAAAAAAGGAATGAATTAAGTGATTGGCATTGGGCATTTACATGGGTTGAGTTCCTTTCTTTAGCAACTCAATTCCAACATGATTCATTAGGGTATGTTCATTGTGTTGTTGGGGTGTGGAGAGTTGGTGAACTTCATGGTTATTTGGTGCCTTGTTAGTTGCTCCCTAGTTGTTTGGCCACCTAGCTCTACATTTCTCAAATTTATTAGTCAACTCCTTTTCCTTAACCCTTCTGGCTCACACTACAATCCATGTAAAGTCCTCTTGATTGTTATGCACACATTGCATTTTTAATGGTGGAAAATTTGAGAACCTTGTTAAGGATATGGTGGTTTGCATCTTTGGAAAGAGTCTTGAGTGAACCCATGCTATAATTTTAAACACATGAGTGTGAATATTCCACATTTCCTAAAAGTGAGATTCTACCGGTTCATTTGGCTCTACATAATCCTATGTACGTGTGCTATGTGCTTTGTGGTTCTTTGGAGGTGATCAAGTTTGATATCTAGCCTCCTCCAAGTTTTGAAATGTCTTGTACACTATTTGGGGTTGCCATTGATTAGTGTTCTTACTTGTAATATGCTATGACTTGCCTATATTTTTGTGTCCTAGATACCTCTCCCCTTGTTGATTTTCTCTAGTGTTTGCTTCAGAACAAGCAAAGGTTTAAGCACGAGGGATTGATGAATGTCATATTTGCATGGACTTTATGAGTGTTTGGGAGACATTTTAGGTGTTAATATGCTTAATTGTACGATTTATGCCTTTATAAATTCGACATTACGCCTAGTTTCACTCGTTTTAAGAGTTTTTATAGATTTTAACTTTGCAGAAGGAGTTGGTCCCTACAAGGTAGTGTAAAAGGTAGGGTAGGATGCTTACAAAATAGAGCTTTTGGGAGGCATGTAAATATCTGCCACCTTTAATGCTAGGGATCTCACTCCATACCTTGAAGATGATGAGCAATATAACGAAGATTTGAGGGCAAATCCTCTTTAAAGGGGAAGCGGTTGATGTGGAGCGCACCTTAAACTTGGACCTACTTTCACAAACAATGGTCTTAAGCCACGTAGGCTCACTATTGACTCTAGGTCAAGGGCTAGGTCTGCCTAGATTAATACTAACTTAGAATCCTTGAGGAGGTTCAAGTAAGCTTAGGAAGGTGGTTAGGCAATTAATAGCCTTAAATAAGGAGCCTAGCTACCCCATCCTCCCAAAATCACCTCATTAGCTCATTTTCAGTTTCTTGACAGAACACCTCACCTAAATTCTACCTCAGCTTTGACAAAGCAAATGAGCTCCAATTTTTATAAATTATACATGGATGGAAAGCCCCAGAAGTATGTTTTCTAACAACCTATGAATTACGTTTAAACAACATTGAAAAAGTTAGAGATTGTTGGCCAAGCAAGGATCGGTTCAGGACTGGAAAATGCACGGTTTTGATTATGGGCTTAATTAAGAAGGATACAGTTGTGATATTAGATATCAATTAGCATGGAGTGATTTTAAACCCCCAAAGGAAGTTTTGCCAAGTGGCGGCACCTCTGTTAGTAGAGTAAAGCCTTCTCAAGGCTCTCTAGAATATAGAGGATGAATCCTAGAAAATACATCTCATCTTGATTACAATTACCTTAAGCATCTTGATTTAATTTTCTAGGATATTTTGGAAGCCCCATATTACCCTATGTGCCCCACTAATGTAATAGCTAATCCCTTTCCAATTGGGTATCCGTAGACCCAATTACCTCCATGAAAATTTAGATTTGTTGAAAGATATGAGAACATGAAGCTTGGGGTTTTCTTAAAAATCTCAAATTCTTTATGTCTCTAAGGAGGATAGTGATTTGAGTTCATCCCTTTAATATAATCTTTGGTTCTAAGACTTTAGAGGCTTTGAGGGTGGGCTGATTTATCTCTTGGTTACCTATTTTGAGAGTTGATTCATCTCCATTAGAGGATTCCTTCTATTTGGGATTCGTTTTCTCTCTTAATTCATCTTTGGGAAGATTAATCTTCAACTTCCTTTTGGCTTATCTTCATAGATTTCTCACCTTTACTTAGTCAAATGAAACTCAACATGGACCAGTTGGTCTTTGTAAACTACCAACTCAATGGGATTGAATCCTTGATAGCTGAAATTCTTTATTTTTTTTTTTTTTTGGTTGTAGTTTAATCCTTTCCAATCCAAAGAGTAAGCCTACTCCATTGTTTTCCTCACTAGTCAACTAATCTATTATGGACTTTTCCTTAGGAGGCATGATTTTCTTCTTCTTGAAAGTGTAATTGTGGAAGATTTCAAAGTTTCGCATAACTTTCCTTCTATGGGGTACATACTATTGTTGAGGGAATCCATGGTAAGGGCTTGACTCCCCATCATAGAGTTATTGTCTTATTAGCATTAAACCATAAGGAGGGAATACATAACATGTATTGCTTTGCCAGTAAGATTCTTCCTCTATTTGTTTTTTTTTTTTTTTTTGGACTACACAGGATGCAGTGCTTTGGTTGTTTGCTCATATGCCAACCCAAATAATTTGGCAAAGCTATTTGGTTCCAAACCCTTAAATTATATTTTAGGATCTTTACTAAGTGAGGGGCCATGGAAATATCCACTTTCCTCACTAAGGCATTGACTTATAGATTTCAACATAGGCCACAAAGGTAGTAAGGTCCTATCAATTGATGACATTACACTCATTGGAGATGAAACCCCATATTTCCATGTCTTTTTTGCCTTGCTCTTCCACTATGGTGGAGGACTTTTTTGGATATTGACTATTATAGCATCTGCACTAATTATCATTAATTCTTAGGTCACCATTTTTGCCTTTTGGCATGGGTGGAGGGCACCACCTTTAGATTGTGGAGCCAAGGTTATACAAGTTCTAGATTAAAAATAGCGAGGATATCAATTACTTAGAACATTACTTCTCGCTTAACTTCACCTATGTCTATATTGAGGGCTATGTTGAGGGCGATAGCTCTTATGACAACACAACCCATGCTATCATAGGCTCTTAACCCTAAGTAGAGGAAGTCAGGCCTTCCTTTCTTAACTCTAAATTCTTGGTTGTCATAAGTGGACATATGTTAATCAATGATTAAGATTGTAGGTATGCACCTGCATTTGTAAGGCACAATTAGATTAAAAACATTGTTGTGATTTGCTGCTTAAAATGGGGGATCGATATCATCAAAGGTGAGAGTAGTCGTGGATCTTTCAGTAGTAAGAATCCCACTAAGTCATGACTTCAGATGGAATGAGCATCTTTGCTAAGGAATTTTAGATTGCTTGCCTCTAGTCAAAGAAGCACGTGAGTAGATGCCATATCATAAAATTGGCTTTATTCTTTTCTAGGATTCTTAGGAGCAAGTCCTTCATTTCTTTATTGGTAAAAATAGTGACATATTGTGGGTTTTATTTTGTAAGCTGGGGTAGCTTAAAGGATCTCTCTGAGTAATTGGTTGATGTCTTCCTTAACGAGTTCTTCTCATTTGACTTGAGCTATTACTATGGGATGATTGGGTTAACCCAAACATTGTCTATGTCATTGCACCAAATTGCATTAATTCATGAGTGATAAGGAAAGTTGGATCAGAGTTTATGTTTTCATGATTGATGTAAAGAATATTGGTAAACAAGTTAGCTTGGTTGCTTGGCTTAGGAACTATTAAGGGTCTATTTTCTATCATGTTTTGAATTAGATTCTTAAGGGCGCAATAGTTATTAGTTGGAAGTCCGCGACCATGGTTGAAGTGGAAATATGCTTTTGGGTCCTAACGTTTAGGCCTCTTGTCATCAGCAAGGTGTGCGAGTAGCCTTATGGGATTTATAAGACCTTAGATTTCCAGTCTTTTGAAAGCATATGATAAGTTCATGCCCAAAGGAGTTTAGGTCCTTTTGGGTTGAGGAGATCTAGGTGCTTCCATTGTGCGAACTTCACTTTTAGTGTTAGAGGATGTAGTGGTCTTTCAATCCTTGTTGTAGTAGCCCTTGTTTTTAGTATAACTAGGCTCTGAGTTTTATTATATATCCTCTTCAACTAGCATGGCAAGTTCATGGAATTGTGTAAAGGTACTAAGGTGACAGAATTTTATATGTTGACAATAAGGGCATTGTAGGTTCTTTGTGATCATGTAGCTATTTTTGGGCCTATTAATTACAAATGCCAACTTGACCCCCTACTAGGGCTGGTAATGTAGGAGGCTTCCTGTTTCTCCTTGCTTAAGGAGTTCAACATCTCAAATGGAAGAAGGACATCAATGTCGTAAGTTATTGGGATAGAAATGTTTTTGTGATACTTTCCCATGTATTGATCTTAGGTGGATTAAGGGAGTGATACTGATTTCCCCCTAGGGTTGAAGGGAAAATCTAATGAAAAGATTTCTTTTCAACTATCTTCAACCTCATGAAATTGATGAACTTCCCTAAGTAGGAAGCAGGTTTACCTATGCCTGAGAATTAAAGACTTTCAGTTAAAGTGAACTTATGCAGTAGTTTTCCTCTTAGCAAATGGCATGAATGGGTGATATTGATATGATGGTTCTCAAATATATTTGAAATCCTTACCAGTTGTTCAGTCTTTTTAACTTTTTCTTTCGTTGGATTTAACCATCATTGACTGACATTGCATTATTGCCATCTTTAGTTTTGAGTACATTTACAATGACTTTGTGTTCGTCATTGAAATTTTATTGGTCTTTAAATTTGGACTGACACTTTGTCTCTAATTAGGCCAAAAGTTGATCCATATTAGAATGAGGTACATCATTAGACATGATTGTGGACTATACTTGGCCTTCAATGACTGGTACTGATGATCAGATGAGTCTTTCTACACTATCACATCTTCAAGGTGCGCACATCTTGCTCTCACAAGAGCCAAGGAATTCGAAAAATTGAAAGGGGAAGAGAGTAGATATTTGGAAAAAGGTAGAATTTTATGAAAAATAATTCAAGAAAAAGAGACTTAAAGAAAAGAACACCTTAGTGTCCTGCCTCCCCTAAAAAGAAAACAATAAATAAAGGAAAAGAAAGAAAAGATCCAATATCCTCCGTATGTGGGATTCACTTTTCAGACTAGCAATAAGGGGCCTAAGTCATTAGACACAAACGTAAATACAACAGAGGTGATCACTAGGTACAGATGTAATAAGTATGTACATTGTCATATATCCAAATTTGGCCCACGGTTTTGGTCAAATTGGACTAATGACCTAAGACGTGGTCTTTCTCCTTGGTATGGGATGGATTTAGATGATGCTCAGTTCTTTCAAAGGGTTGCTAAGGAAGAGTGTCGGAAGTGGGATGACCCTTGAAGGCAATGCCTAACCGAATGGGATGAACAATGTATTAAAGGGGTTCCTGTTGGCAAAAGCTGAATGTTCATAGTCCTATGCGACACCGATGAGAAGGTTCTAGTCATTTATGAAATTGATTAAACCTTCAATGTGATGCAAGATGCCGAACAAAATGTGGTGTGAATTTTACAGAAATCGCTATTTAATTGTAGCCATTTCGTGTCTCACCCTCGCATGAACAATTATTATTTTGGGTTTGTTTTAAGAACATTTTGAGTTTTGGTATACTGAAGAGAGTCACTGTCATATTTAAAGAAAATATATAAATATTTTCAAAAATAATATTTTAGAAAACCATTCCCATGAGCTCGGATAGGGATTGGCTTGACTCTAAAGCAACTAGTCAAAGTTAGGTCTGAAGGAGAAGGTACGACCAATGGAAGGGATTTAAATCTACCTATTAACTTTGCTTATTCAACATTGAACTCTATTAGTGTTAAACAAAAGCATAGTGGAGTTCAAATAATTCCATGCAATTGCCAAGTTTCATGCAAGTGCTTGTCTTGTGGTGATTAGGCATCAAACACATGAACTTTATCTAATCTTGAATTAAGTCATATTTAAATGCTAAGAAAGTGATAAATTTAAGTTAACACTTTGATTGTAACATAATTTTACGCATTAATACCAGGATTTTAATCAACTATGAATCACATCATGATTTGGCAAAACACCCAAGATAATTTGACTATTATCTTACTTTAAACACGCTCGGGGCTTGCTTCAACATAGGTCAAGCAAGAACAATCTCCCAAACATGCAACGTTTGTTATGTATGAAGGGAGGGCTTCATTAGAAGAGATTAGATGATTATAAAGAAAAAGGTGAGTTGTGGGGATTGTTAGATTGAAGTGCTATACTCTTAGTAATAATTAAATAGAGTAAGATCAATCTCTTTAACAAATACGAAAAAAAAAGCTAGAGGAATGGTGCGCTGTTTAGCAAAAAGAGAAGAATTGCATGTATACGTGTCATTTGAGGGAGGAACAGAGGCTCCTTTGCAATGACAGGAGGTGATTAAACCCCCTAAGGTTTACAGATTTTGCAACAAACACATTCCATAGGTTAGATAGATCATGAGATCTTCCTCAACTGCCTTAGACAATCCGAAAAATGGCAGGCCAGCGGCCAACTGGTGACAGCTGGTAGTGAGCCAGTAGGCAAAATTCTACCTCATGGAGCAATTTCTATAGTGAGCCAAGACAAGCTGCTTGCCGCTGAGCGTGGACTTATGTCAGGCTAAATACAGTGACTTGGGGAGTGTGATTGTGAGGCAATGCGGCACTCCACTAGTCGATCACCAACTATTGCAACTACGAGCTCCTATATTCGAGTCATTGCTCTTGCAATTGTCACTGCAAACATGTTTTACTTCCTTTTTCTATTCTCTTTTTTTTTTTTTTTTGCAGCTCCAACAGGGAAGAGAGTGCGAAAATATTTTTGAAATAATTTCTTGTAATTATTTTATGTAGGAACTTGCTTCAAACATAATGGGAATGCATTGTTCTGCCACCAGTGTGGAAAAGTGGAAATTATCATTGGGTTGCTCTGCAGACATCATGCAATATGTGGTCCGTCCAGATCAAGCTAATATGCTTTTGTGGTCTTAAAGCTAGACAAACGGACCAAAGAAGAATAATAGCGTCTGCTCCTTGCATGAATTATGATGCGGGTGTATTCGAATTGAATCGAGCCTGAGTTGGCTGAAATTGAAGGAAAAGGTTCCAACCCTCTACTTTCCCTTTTTTGGCTACTAGACCCAAAATATGTGTTGCCTATGTACACCAAAGCCCAGTTGGTTCCGACACCTGATAGACCAGTCCAACTTCGTTAATCTAACATAACAACATACTGAGAATAATTTTAACTAAAATTCCAAATTTTGAGTAATCCTGAAATAAAACAAAAAGTTCCAAAAATTAATTCATATAAATTAATATATGCAATTAACAGGAAAAATTTAGTTTAACATGACTAATATAGTAAAATATAGCCACTAGAATCGTAACTTCGTAATTGATGCTGATCGAAATTTCTCAGCTATTACAATAAATGCACCCGATCTATGTGACCAGCAGATAATCAGTAGTGTGTTACTGTTGTAGGTGATGGTGCGTTAGTATTATTATCAAATGAGTGGTAAGGTCGGGTTAGAAGCTTGTAGAAGTGGTGCAATTACTTTACATCTGCCTTTACATAAGCGTTTTAGAAGTTGATAAGTCTTTTCGTAAGGGGATGAGGGATGCAAAAAGAGGGAAGAGTTGGGTTAAGCCATATATGTGACAGTGTATTGTAGTAGTGAGTCATAACTGGTAGTTCTCAACCTGGACAATGGAAGTTTGCTAGGCTGATTAGCTCAGTTCACTAGTTCATCTTGTCTAGACTCAGGAAGCTTATAAGCCTCAACTCATGGGGCTCAAGTTCAGCTTGGATAACTAAACAAATTAGGCTCAACTTGGCTCAGGCTCATTACAAGTCAAACTCGATAAACCAAAAAGGGAGTTGAAAAGGCTCAGATTGATTACATCCCTATATCATGCACCCGTTATCTCCATTTAACATTACCCCTGACAATGAAACATGCCAGTTAAAAATAGGTCCATGATAGGGTTTTGTTCAATCCGAGCCACCCATGAGCTTGCCAAGCTTGAAACTCGGCTCATGAGCTCCCATTGAAGCTCTAGCCCGACTTGTGGCTTGGTGAGCTTAGTGAAATTAAGCTCAAGCTCGACCCGAGATGCTGCTTATATAAATAAGTTTATGTCTATTTTATTTTTGCCTTACCTTTTTTAATTTTAGAAAAGTGGCCAAACCACTTCAATAATTAAGTTTGCTGGGGTTATACCCCTCGTGTTGCAAGAAAATTAGCTATTTCTTCATAATTTATAACAATGGTTAAATAGTCGTAAGTTCAAAATTATAAGTTTGGCATTTTGTTATTCAAATCATTGAAAACAAGTACTTTCTTTCAATTTATGTATAAACTATTCAGTATCATATTCTTCATATTTATATTTAATTCATTGCTTGTGCCTTTTTATTTGAAAAGTTATTTACATAGTAATATTCTACAACCTTTACATAGTAATATTCTATAACCTTTCATATAGTATAGTTTAATTGTTAATAATAAGTTATTTATTTCAATAGTCACTTTATTTAATTTAATTAATTCATTGAAGTTAGCCAAAGATCATATCCAATTCTACGTAGCAAGTCAGTGTTGACGTTACCATTTAAATTAAATTTACCCATTATTTATTAATTTTGTATTTAAATGAAATCTTTTAAAACTAACAATGGTGATGTGGTTTCCCCCCCCCCCCCATCATATGAACGTTATCCTATTCGACCATGATACATAGCTAAAGTCCCAAGATGATCGAATACTTTCGTTGATAAAATTATTTATTTGCTAAACTTTTATATTTTTCTCATATAATTATCTGAATAATTATTACATAGGTATCTGAATGGGTGCTTTATATTATGTGATCATTGTATAGTTATAGCTACTTCCTTTAATTAGAATTAACTATTTATTAAATGTTCTATACTTTAGAACACGTAACCATTTTTTAGTTATAGCAAATCCTTTTAATTCTATTTAACTACTATTTATTAATTGAATATTCTATGGCCTAGGCGGGATCCTATGTGGCTATTCACACGCTGTTCATGGCACGGTATATCACTTTGGCTGTAGCCAAACAGAGATGAGAGTGAGAGAGTATCATAGAGGGGGCCGTAAAGATAGGTAACCCAAAACATAGAGACTTAATTTAAGCTATGCACGCCAATCTTTCCCAATTCTTTTGCACGTCTTTTTGTTTGTTAATAAAATCTAGCTTTAATGCCACTTAGGCACACGTTTCGCAATTGTTATGTCTTTGCTAAGGAGGTTTCGTATCAATAACACCACTAACTAGTAGCTATGTGAATCCTATGAGCGAGTTCAATGTCATGAGACGTTGACATGTACAAGGTATAAATGAATGTTTCATTTGTCGTAGAAAACCTAAGTCGTTAACTAATGAACAGCCAAATAACAAGTCTTATACATCTAATAAGGTAACCCATGCATACAAATGCTTTGTGTCATGCACATTATTTCGTGTCATAAACGTTTGTATTTTGATGCTGTGCAGGCGATATACACCAGCTATGAACCTATCTATGCGATGAACTCCCTCACATTTATTAAAAGTCAGTGAGCCACATGCATTTACATTATTTGTTAATGTACAATTTGAAATCAGAAGCGCATTACCCATACTATGGCATACGGCTGCTTAAAAGACTCTTCACGACCTACTTGGAATTTGTTAGATTTTCAATTGTTTTGACAAGAGTACGCAATGGTTCACACATAAATCAAGCTTATACATAATTAGGCCCAACGATAATTGATAGAAGCTTACACATACCACCCACACCGATGTTGCCCAACCCCCTGCTTAGCAATGTTAAGAAAACTGAACTGACCATTAACGTGGACGAGAAAGCAGGCCAATGGGTCAACCGATCGGATCGTTTTAGCTGGCACTAAACCACTTGACACTGTTTACCATTGACCGAGGTCGTTCCGGACAAATCTAGTTCATTACATATATATACGTATACGTATATGTTATGCGTGTGTGTGTGTGCATATATATATATATATATATATATATAT